>CM061118.1:1734000-2139186 GCA_030770115.1 Daphnia galeata
AAGATGTTTCCCAGTCATCAAAACGAACCTGTGATTGCCGTATTTTTATGAAACAATAATAAACAATCCATCCCCATCATGGGCGTATTATGTTATCTATATATTATTTCAGCGTTGTAAACAGTGTTGAATTGCTGATAAAGCTATTCTAGGTATTGTTTTACTTAACTCATTATTCCTGATTCATTTCATTTTCATTGTAGCTACGCAGTGAAATAAGTAAGGAAATCAGACACAGTCGGACACAATAAGATATAAGGATTAATGTCTGCGGTACACGCACTGCGCCGTTTCTCGTTTTCGGTGATAAGAGGTGGTAGATTAAAATCTCCCGTTACACAGAAGTAACGGCCAGTTATAAACATATTGGGGGGCGTTGTGGACGGCCACTCGTCGGAGTCCAATTAGGCCTATACTCATTATGCAAATAGGGTATCTGAATTCCAGTTTAACCGGATGGTTCATTCAATGCTATTTTATATATTTATAAATATACAGGCAATCATAACTGTTCAACTACTTCTTGCGATGACACGATTTCTGATTGTTTTTTTGAGCCACTTGATTCAGTGCCCATTATTTTTTTGTTTCCGTCTGATTTTGATACGATGACAGATTTGATCCTCATTATATATTCTTTTTACTGGACGTCGGTTTCGTTCAGTCTGTAGAAATTCGTCCTGACTCTCGTTATTATTGCGTTGTATAACAAGTTTTGAACACAATTCTGAGTCAGTAAACCATAAAGAAGATTCTGTATTTTTTGTTCGAAACGTTTGAAACACGGTTAAAAACAGCTACATAGCGACATGAATTCTACGATAAAAAAACTGAAGTGCATTCCAGCTGATGACGAAAGCCGACTTGGTCTAAAGAAAAACGAAAAATGTTATTATCGTAGGGAATTCTTTTATCAAACGTTTATCAGAAAAGAAACAAATTTGTTGACATCATGATGTCAATAAATTTGTTTTTTTTCGAAAAAAAAGTGCACAAATGTTTCTTTGCAAAGAAACATTTTTGTACTTTTATATACAGCTAGAGCATTAATAAAATTGCATGGCAGTGTCCAGAAGGAAGATCATTTTTTTGTGCGTTGGGATATTCATAGATACTCTGTCCTCTTTCCTTACAAGGTATACGACCGAGCGTCCAAAATCACGAAAAGAAAATTATATATCGTGCTGAAATCAATTCCACTTTTTGCTTCGTCGTCCCAGTTTAGTGTTCCACTTACTGAGCTACCAACTGAAGCGAAAATGAAATCAACCATTAACTATTGCATAATATGTTTGTAACTTCCATTTTAAGACTTTTGATTTCGTGCTGCGCTCTGCGGTCAAATTCTTTATTTTGTATTATTTAATTTGTAGTGCCTGTATGCATGTAATTATTCGTTGTATTCATTAAATTTTCTATTTACTATAGCGCAGACCATAAGGTTTAACGATAAGGGATAGATTAATCACCAAAATAGTATCCAATTAATAGGGAATGAAAGTGTTTCCTTCACAAATAAAAAGAGAATGACATGGAAAGGCGAAAATATAGAAAAGTTCATTAATAATATTAGAGATTGCACTGAAAATTAAATCTACTGATACATGTGTGATATATAAGCACAATCACATCTCTTCTTATTGATACCCGGATTTATGAGTTTCTTCGAGAGTTTCTCCACCTCAATGAATAATTATGTTTAAATAATGATGATATGGAATGAGAACAAAATTCATACATGCACATGTCCCGTTAAAACTATTGCAAAATCTGTTGCCATACACCAAGAATTTGGATCATTCCCTTGAAAATGTGACTCGGTTTTCTCAATGGCCTTATTGAGCGTTTCCATAACAAATTGTAAAAGTTCATCCCGTTTAACGAACATCCATGTGACACATGATCCCCAAAAATCGTCGCGAATCAAATGTCCTGCGGACAAATGCGGGTTTTTTTTTCCGCATAAGATTTGAAAAGTGTATTCAATTGCTACTTGGGTATTCAAGAAGTCAAGCTGTCGTCGCTGACAGGGACACTTGATTTAAAGTGTGGTCGTAGACTCTTAGCTCTCTCTTTAAACCCAATCTTTTTGGAGTAGATAATTAGGTATTCTTTGATAGTACTGATTAGTTTACGGTAAATTATAAGCGAATTATAAGATACTAGAAAACTCTTAAAGTTAACAAATAATTTTTTATTCTGAATTTTTTATCCATTGCGTTGCTAAATTATTTCACTAATTATAACTTTTATTTGCTTAATTATATGGTCTCTATATCCGTATTCTTACTATAGCAGATGATTTTCAAATAGTCTCGTCAAGAATTAAATATGGCTGATAAAAACTTTCTTTTACTCTGGATTTACACAAAAAAACGTGCGAATCTCAATGAATATCAAGTTTTTTTTTTAAATCCAGCATTGCTTTCGCAACAACCCAATAAACGTAGTTGTGTCTAA
Organism: Daphnia galeata; assembly: GCA_030770115.1. Lineage (NCBI taxonomy): Eukaryota > Metazoa > Arthropoda > Branchiopoda > Diplostraca > Daphniidae > Daphnia > Daphnia galeata. The sequence goes on from CM061118.1 coordinate 1,736,461, forward strand.
TAGTCTTAGTTTCTCTTTCGAGTCTCTTCCTATATTCGAACGAAACAAGTTCTTCCCTCAACATGATTTTTATTCACGATAATGTATCGAAAATACTGGTTTTTTTGTTTTTTTTTTCACGAAACTCGATAGGGGCGTGTAGAATACGTTTGGTGGAAGAAACGATGTCAAAAAGATGGCATTCTCATCCATCGTTTGACCTGGCAGCCAAAGTTACGTAATAAAGTCCTACCCTAGATTTCTCGATCTCCATTTTCTAAAGCCATCGGACGAACAGGGCAGCTGAAATAAAGGCAGGTAAAAACATAAATGAGCATAGAAACAGGTATATTCCTAACGAAGGCAATGACGACAGCGACGTAAATCGATGTGAAGCGCAAGTCTTTACGTCATAAGTTTTTAAGCCACTCGTTTGTGAGGTTGTGTCTTCAGAACTTTGAATTTATCATCCAGCGTGCGACATTGACACCTAAATTGATCAAAATTTCTGATTTAAACAGAGCGTGCGAAGGCTCATCGCCTATAGTTATTCTATTATACAGTTGTTACTCTATATGAAAGTTAAAGTTTTGTGGCGGATAGTGATTTTCCTTCTTAAGAGATCATGGTGAATAAAATATTTATCACTCTTCCAGCACTACTGGTAGGTAATTAGGCTTAATCGAATATACACCTATTAAATATATGGCTTATAGAAAATACATGACTTTAGAATCCAAATTGCGATCAGCTATTAAGATTGGATTCCTTGTTTGTGTTTAAAAATTACACGTGTTTGTAGCTTACTATATCAGAGTAAAACCGTAAATTGATATTGTTGAAAAAACGAGGGGGAAAAGAGTGGTTGACAGAATAATTTATTCGTTAGCTACAAAGCTAGCGCGCGGCTAACAATCTAACTTAGCTGGTTATCATGTATATTTGTCGGTATTTGTGAGCCGAGCAGATGATATTAGACCAGCATAGACTATATTGTAGCCTAATCCACAAGATTCAAATAATGGAATAACTTGCCAACCCATCACTTGATGCAACAATTTCCGCGGCTGATCGATGTTATCTAATGACTATACAAGATGTATTTCAACTCTTATACGTAGGTGTGTCATCTCTTGATTTTTCAAGACACGACGATCGATGGAAAACGACATTTTTCTTCACGCTGGACGTCACTAAACCCATTTAAGAGGTGGTCATTCGCCCAATCACGCCAAGACGTTGGCGTAGTAGTTGGCGTCGCGACAGCTGATCTTTACGATCCAGGATTAAGTGCAGATCGTTGGGCAACATCTGATAATGTTCCAGAGCAGCACGCATTCCTCATCGATAGCTCACGAAGACTCATTCGTAACGACGGTCTTGCAGCTGGCGATGGTGGAAATGGTACAATATACGCATACGCGGATTTTGTTAATTATATTTACTAATTCTAAATTGATTGATTTAACTCATAAGAATAATAAGCATAAGAGGTCATAATATTTTTGAAATCATATCAAATTTGTGCGAGATAGAGAAAACCATAAAAGAGGGTTTTCGCGCCGGTGCAGAAAACCGCTGAATATAGATAGCAGATAGCTCTTTAAAAATATCGAAATCTTTCGGACCATTTAAAACCAAACCCACCGCAATTAAACCTTCAAGGCCGATCTTGAAGTCAAGAATGGAAAAATTTATTGATTCCGCTATTAAAAATCCCATGTATAGAGGAGGGAGAGGAAAATGGGACGGTAAACGTCCATAACTTCAACATTTGACATAATTATACATTTCTTTTTGGGACTATCTTGATCATCTAGCTATCTTTTAACTACAAATTTTATTTTAATTAATTTTAATAATTAATTTTAATATATTCCTCCAATATTAAAAAAAAAAAATATTTTAAAGCCGCTATTGATTTGAAGAAAACACAAAAAATGTGTGGGATGAGCCAAGACGGTTAGATGTAGTGTAAGCTGGAACGGTCAATTTAGAAGGGATGGGGGTGGGGGTGACGTCTTTTCAGTAAATCAAAAATAAAAATATCGAAAACTTTAGAAAAACGAAAAATTATTGTTAAAGAAACACGAAACACTTTTGGGAATTTAATAATTATTCTACGTAAAACATTAATGTTCTAAGCGCTGTATTAAAAAAAAATATTTTTAAATGATAATAAACTAATATTTATGCCGATTAATGCACTGGTGCAATGATTGGCAGCTGTGTTAAAAAAAGGTTTGTGAGAAGTTGGCTTCTGGAATAATTTCCTTTTACACTGTGAAATAGAGAACATCCGAAACTAGATGTCTAGATGTCCTGTTAATTTCGCCCAGGTGATATTTCCCATAGACTAGTTGCGGATGCTGCATTGCCAATTTTCCAAATACCCAGCGGGTATCGTTTGCAGGGGGAGATAGGAAAAAAGGGGGTTTTTGATTTATTTACCATAGTAATTCTTTTCCAATTCAGGAAATGTTCTGGAATCATAAACTTTAAAGCATTCTGCGTCTTCTCCAGTCTTTTTGAATAATTAATCATCCTTAGTTTATCCATGAAAATTAATTCAAGCTGATTCAAGTCAAAAGCTAGGATGCTGTTTAGTATAATTCACTTGACTTTTGAGTTTTGACAGCTATATTATTATTACTAGAAACGAAAAAAATACTAAATTGTTAATTCAGTTGTTTAGTATAATTCACTTGACTTTTGAGTTTTTACAGCTATATTATTATCACTAGAAACGGAAAAAATACTAAACAGCATCCTATTATTCCTTTCCTTGGACTTGAATTATTTTTCATGGATTAACTAGGGCTGATTAATTATTTAAAAAGATTGGAGAAGACGCAGAATGTCTTAAAATGTAGGATTATAGAACATTTCCTGAATTGGAAAAGTATTACTAGGGTAAATAAATCAAAAACCCTTTTTTTTCCTATCTCCCCCTGCAATCGAAACCCCCTAGATTTTTTAAAATTTTACAACGCAGCATCCGAAACTGGTCTATTCTTCCTATTTAATTATTTAAAGTCATCTCGTATTAGTATTTTTGCTAAAATCCCCTGCGGTTAATTGTTTCGGTCGAAACGGTTTTGGATAGGGGTTGGTTTCGGATTTGAAAGGGGGGGGGGGAGTGGCTCGCATACCCGATTATCCGGTCCCCTTCTTCCCGGTCCCTCAACCCTACCCTACAGATATAAAGTATCCGATTAGACGTCAGAACCAACGTCTCCAGCGGTTGTAAGACTGGCAGATGAAGCGTCTCTAACAGCATCTACAGACGTAGTGACTCTGTAACGGAGCTGTTTGGGGCTACATAATAAGGGGAACGATGTGAAATAACCAAATCCTTCATTCAATTTGCCATTTGAACTGAGAAAAAAATATGTAATTAAAGGGAACTTTGGGTTTCTTGATTTTATTTCCATACATCTCCCGAACCAGAGCTATTTACTATGGTTGTCGGTCTCTTATGGCAGAAGATTCTCTCTGAGGCGACGTCGTCTTCATGGGGCGCTAAGGACATGCCTCCTTCAAACTCTATTCCGCCTCCCTCGAATTTCTCGCAAGTCGGAACACTACTAGCGACGGTAGTCTCAACTTATAATACAAAAAATGGCAAACGCTAAGAAATCGTCACGAAAGTGTGCCTAGAAAAAATAGTATACCAAGTAATTATAATTATTTAATTAGTTCGTGGTCTAGTGGTTCAACAGGCCGACTCTCATTTCTGCGTTCTGTGGTTCGAATCCCGGCTAAGTCATTATTTCCGACTTCACTCAAATGCTTGATGATTATCCATGATGATTGCTCACGATCTGTGAGACGGAAAACACGTCTCGATTATCAGTGTTGTTGTTACACATTAAGTGTCAGGATTCTCGCGAGATTACGACAAAAGCTTATGGAAGCCTTTAACGTTGAGACCGACAACCAAAGAAAAGACCAACTCCCTAAGAAATATGTCCACTTTGAAAGTGTACAATATTGTCTCGCGCAAAAGTCGACAATATTGTCTTCAATTCGCGGACAATATATTGTCTAAAATGGTCTAAAATATAGGAAATGATTGTCCCATGGTAAAACTGGAGAATATTTTTCACAAAATATGGACAAAAAAGTCTCCAGTTTAAAGTGGACAATTCTTTGTTAGAAAGTTGAACTTGTTTACTATTTCTCGCTTTTAAAGCCTTGGAGAAAAAAAGGCCTTTCTTCCGTCGTTGAAATCTAAAGATAATCTTCTTTTTGGTATTCTTAACCCCCTATACCCTTTTTTCCTTTCCGATCACCACCCACATTCCTATAGACCTATTTAAAGTTGCTACGGTTCCGCAGAGCCCAATGTCGTGCGGCAACATGACTACTGCGCACCATGGCGGGGGATAGACAAACTCTTGCTGCAAATTTTGCTTCACCCTGCGTGTAGTAGATTTTTGTGCAATTTTTGAAATTTGAAATAGAGAAGTGATAATGTTGTTATAAAAAGAAGATTTTGTGAATTTCCTGAGATTGCTAAGTGTAATTCATCTCAGGAAAAAGATTTCATAGAAAGAAGAAGAAAACTTTGGTTAAAACTGGTAAGAAAAAACTGACAAAAAATGGAAATTAATGTCCACTTTTCTAAGACAAGCAGTTTCCTTTTTTAGAAGACAATAATGTCCGCGAAAAAGGTGACATATTTGTCCTGAACGGTTCTGAACAATATTGTCCGTAAAAAAGTGGACATATTTCTTAGGGAGTAGTAAATAGCTCTGCCCAAACTATAAGAGATAAAAACAGTTTTTGTGCCATTTGAATTGTTTTGAAATTCTTTCAAGGTCCGTCAAGACTGGTGTGATTTTATGAGAGGTTGGCTAAATGTCATTATGTCTTTTCGTCGTAGACCAAGATAAACCAACATTTTCCTTTGTGTCTTCTACAAACATATCTACAATAAGGCTCCGCCCACCAAAAATGGCAGAGAGTCCAAATTTAAAATGGGAGGATCTATTTTCAACTTTGAATGAGAAATAAACATACATGGGTTCATTTTGAAACATTAAAAAATACTAGGAGAATCAACGAGAAAAAGTTAATATACTCATGTTATTTAAATCAAATTCATTTTTTATGCAACGACCCTATTAAATGGTGCTTTCTATACACACTTGATTTTGCCTTGTGTCAAATGGTTAAGGATTTACGCCAATTTTTCAAAGAAAGGGAGACGTTTTTATAATTGGGGTAGCGCGGCAATTTTTACCCCTTCCATTTGGCTCTCCTTTGTGCCAGGACATTTAAACATAGGGGAGCCCAAAATTCATAAGTCAAATTTCAAACCGTTAGGAAAAGGCTTTTTTATGCCATTATGCTATCAGGAAATAGCTTTGGCGTATACAGCCCAAAACATTGCACGGGTTTTGCCTGACATAATGGGCATAGCGGAAAGAGGGCCAGTCTGGAGGTGCCTTAAGTTAAACTACTTATTTTAAAAGTTCTACGTCATAAGATTCCTTTAAAAATGACTTCCGGAAAAGGGGTATTACGATCCTTTTGTTAATATAATTTAAAATAGACTATTTTAAATCGTAGGTGGAGCGGTGGCAGGACCTATAGTTGCGGGAGTCGCGGCAGGGGCAGCAGGGGCAGCAGCTGTAGCAGCAACTGCAGCTGCAGCGGCCAAATCGTCTCTGTTCTTGTGGTTTGCAAGTGGTATGGCAGGTCCGAAACCGACTAAAAAACCAAAGCCTAAACCAACACATAAGCCCAAGCCAACTCATAAACCCAAGCCAACTCATAAACCTAAGCCAACTCATGAACCCAAGCCCACTAAAGGTCCAAAACCGACCAAGGGCCCAAAACCAACAAAAGCACCAAAACCGACCAAAGGACCAAAACCTACGAAGGGCCAAAAACCCACGAAACAACCCAAACCCACCGAAGGACCAAAACCGACAAAAGGAACGAAACCTACAAAGGAACCAAAGCCAACACACCACCCCAAACCTATTCATAAACCAAAACCAACCAAACATCCGAAGCCAAATCATCACCCTAAACCGAACAAAGGACAGAAACCAACAATGTTGCCCAAACCAACAAAAGGATGGAAGCCAACGAAAGAACCTTTACCGCCAAAACAAACGAAGCTAACAAAGCATCCAAGGGAAACAGAACTAGAATTAGAAGAAGATTTTAAGAAGGGAACATTAATAGCAACGGATTCATTATTGGCGATATACACACCGACCCATTTAACATGTGAGAAAACATAATCAACATAACGCTGATTTGTAATAAAGCATTTCACATTTCAATTAACAACTCTCTTACACATCACGTTTTAGTTTGCCAACAAGGAGAATCTGATAAGGCACACATAACAACAAATGAAACCAGTGGGACGTTTTTAATCAACGGAAACGTTGAAAGAAATTGCTCTTTAATCATCTCAGAGCCGATTGGTGAGAGTATCAATTTGTCGTGTAATATTACCTCCCTTGGAAATACCAATTCATTTATGGAGGTAAATAAATACGCTTATATAGTGGAGAGCTGATGACATAGACCCATCAAGTAATAAAGCTAAAATAGCAAAAGCTAAGAGCCTAAGAAGAATGTTAATTAAAGATAAGGGCTCAACTGTTGCCCTGCATTTCAAAAACCGCAAGACATTAACGTTTTCTCGTCTGCCGATGTCTTGGAAAGACAGAGTAAGCTAGTGGAGGCTTTGCGTAATAAGATCACAGGTTTCCACATATTTTTTTTTTAAATTGGCATTTCGTGTTCAAGACACAATTTGAATCTTTCATAAAAAAACACACACATAAACTAAATATAAATTTGTGCGTGCTAACAGTTCATTTATTTCTAAGATTGGTTGACACAATAAATTATTAAGGGGGATAAATGGTACTTTTAAATTCATGCTAGTTTGAAAGTCATGTCATTTCTCTCATACTAGTAAAACAAGTTTAAAAAATTATCTTCTAACTAAAGTATTACTTAGATTACAGATGGAATTGGTGCCGGTGTTGATGCGAGGGCTCCCAACTCCGGAGTATTTTCGTATACTTCATCAACAAATAATTTGGTTTTAAATATTCTAACACAAGGAATGTCAGAATATGTATGTTCATGGATGCTGTGAAATTTGTCACACTAGTTTTCCTGTTTTTTATTGCTCCATTCCGTTTTTTATGCGGAAATGCAAAAAAAAAAGTTCACCATACAATGTCCGTTTTCATTTCAGACTCTCTAAAACCAAATTTGTATGTCAAACGAAATATTTAAATATATGTTGTTAAATATAATTAATTTTCACTTTTCATATTATCGCTATTTTAAACCAATAACTCTGTAAAAATTCATTGTTCCTTTATCTAACGGTATATTTAATAAAATCTTTGTCTCAAACTTAAATTTGAAAATTCTTAATGCTAAAGTCTTCGCTGTTTGGTTTTGGCCATTAATTCAGTAGTATACATTACCCACCCGAATTATCTGCCCACCTTTGCTTGGGCGTAAAGGCAAATATGCCTGTTGCGCCAGAGCCATGAAAGGGGAGGTCTGTCAACTCCATAAGAAAATTTCCCTTAGGCTGCCTGGCTGCGGCACGGTTTTTCCGAGCTGACTCTCTTTCCCATCCTCCTACTTTTGGCATTTTTGGGAACAGCTACGACGACAGTGCTGCCTTCTAGCCACTGTAACGCGTAAAAGTGGCCAATTCATTCAAGTTGTAATTCATATTTTGCAATTTTAAGAAGGAAAATATCGAATCGTAACTAAGTTGGTAGAGTTACGTATAGCTGCTGATATGAAGATGTGCGGTCCGAAGGTTCGATATCCTATATGGCTTTTTTACATCGCGAAAATCCGATTTCCAGAAATCTGGCAACGCATGCGTTTTGTAGGTGTTTTCCGTTTACATGGCAAAGGCCATAAGAAATCGAAGTCCCTTCAATAAAAAAAATCTAGTATTTTTAATTCGGAATATTTCTTCAAAAGAATTACACAGTGCTCTAGGTAAGATATCGGTCGTTAATTTGATGTATAATTTACTCGGACTAAAAAATTATTAAAAGCTGAAAATTCAAATACAAAACTTTGTTTTGGTTTTTTTAGGCGATTCTCGGCATGGCCGAGTTGGACGCATGCGTTGTCAGATTTATGAAAGTCATTATCAGAAATCTGGCAACGCATGCATCCAACTCGGCCATGCCAAGAATCGCCTAAAAAAAACCAAAACAAAGTTTTGTATTTGAATTTTCAACCCTTAATAATTTTTTAGTCCGAGTAAATTATAAATGAAATTAACGACAGATATCTTACCTAGAGCACTGTGTAATTCTTTTGAAGAAATATTCTGAATTAAAAATACTAGATTTTTTTATTGAAGGGACTTAGATTTCTTATGGCCTTTGCCATGTAAACGGAAAACACCTACAAAACGCATGCGTTGCCAGATTTCTGGAAATCGGATTTTCGCGATGTAAAAAAGCCCTATACCTGCTATTTCGTCTCATGATATATTTTTAACTTTTTTTCCCTTTTTTTGCATTTTTTAATGCAAAACTGATAAATCACTTTATTCTGTCAAGAAATGTGTTTTTCAAAGTTTTTTGGTGGAATTAGGGGATTTTTAATTTTTTACATGGTTCTTAGGAAAAACGTAGGAAAGTTGTAGTTCACCACACACCCACATGAGGCAGTAGTGTCCAATTCATTCAAGTTGTAATTCATATTTTGCAATTTTAAGAAGGAAAATATCGAATCGTAACTAAGTTGGTAGAGTTACGTATAGCTGCTGATATGAAGATGTGCGGTCCGAAGGTTCGATATCCTATACCTGCTATTTCGTCTCATGATATATTTTTAACTTTTTTTTCCCTTTTTTTGCATTTTTTAATGCAAAACTGATAAATCACTTTATTCTGTCAAAAAATGTGTTTTTTCAAAGTTTTTTGGTGGAATTAGGGGATTTTTAATTTTTTACATGGTTCTTAGGAAAAACGTAGGAAAGTTGTAGTTCACCACACACCCACACGAGGCAGTAGTGTCGTCGTAGCTGTCTCTGTGCATAGCCTACTGTATATAAGGAAGCCGAAAGGTTTGGGCTTTTTTTGGAAGCCAATTTGGGTTCCCTTCCTCTTAATTGGCTCCGCCCTAAGTAGACCCACGGGAGCCAATTTATATAGTGGTGATATTTGAAAACACGGATTTGTTTACGTTTCTATCGATATGATTTCATTCGCGAAGGAAGGAAATGAGATTGTAAGATAGAGGGCGTTGCTTTTTGCCGCCAGAATAGAAAGAGCCCCCCTTTTTTTTTTTTTTTACTCTGAGGTGTCATTATTTCGATCACCAGATGGCTACCGTGGGTCTACTTGGAGAATGGGAAGTCGGAGGAAAGGTGAGCAAGGTAGGCTTCAATTTTCCAACACGCGAGAGATATCCTTCCTTTGGCCTTCCTATATAAAGTAGGCTATGCTCTGTGCCGTTGCCTTATGGACTCCGTCCTTATGGAGTTGACAGACCTCCCCTTTCATGGCTCTGGTTGCGCTATAATTGTTACAAAATCAATGGATGATCGCAGCAACACGTGGTTTGCAGCACCCATAGATCTAATAGTCATGCATAACATATATTTTGTTTCATTACATTAGCATATATGTTTCATTACATTAACATATATTTTGTTTCATTACATTCATTCCTAGGCTTAGAAGTAAATTGGTCGTCATCAATTATTTGCCCACTCGCTTTTCATAGCTCAATGAAATGTTGGGGATTGTCACAAGGGGGGAAATGAGTGTTCAGGATTTTGTCACGTAACATGATACACATTAGTATTCCCTACTGAAAAACTACTATAGTTATAATTATAGCTATATGATATACTACGGTTAAAGGTAATTAACTAAACATACAAAAGTAAACTATATAGTTGACGACTATAGTTGATTATGGTTAACAGTAGTAATCTATCGTTTCGATAAACTGTAGTTGATTATGGTTGTCAATATAACTAATCAATACCTCGTCCACCGCCAAGGAGTGTCAACTGACGCCGCCCGGCGCCATTAAGGCATAAGTATAAATTACTATAAATTAACATTTATTTAATAAATTTAAGATATTTTCAGGCAGTGGCCTAGAGTGGCACGGAATCTCCAATCTAATCAAACTTAACGCCATTCAATAGAGCTCGTTAAGCCGATTCGAATGGTATATGGGAAAGTTTGTGCAAATGAACGCATCCCTGAGTAAATCGACTTTAAAGTTTTTGGTTTACCGTAGCGTCCTTGGCTATTCCGTGCCACTCTAGGCCACTGCCTATTTTCATAATTTTAAGGCATTTTTTAAAAACCCTCTCCTTATCCCTCACTTTTTTGCTGAACAAGAGGGGTCCAGCTGACGGCTTAACCTTGAGGAGATAGGCGGAATTCCCCCTTTTTGAGAAATTTTTAGTTGAAAAACTTCGAGGGATAGGGAGAGGGTTTTAAAAAAGGCCTTAAAATTATTAAATAAATGTTAATGTATCTTTCACTGCAAACTATATTTTGCTATCTTGTTGCAAAGTATTTTTTGTCGGTTTTTAAAAAAGCCGGTTTTAACATGGCGCTTATGGGGTTATAGAGAGTGTACACCCGTCTCCATAAATATATGACCTACCCCGATGGCGGGAAATATTTTTAAAACCGCTGCAATTATTCTTGACTATGAATATTATTGCTGCGGCATGTCTGAAATAACGGTGTTGTATTAGTGGGGGGGATGGGGGTTGGAAACAAGACAAAGGGGGCAAAGGGAAGAATACAAGACAACAATTTCGGACATGCCACTGCAACGCCGCATAACGCCCCAAAAAATTTGTGGACTATTTTTTTAGTGACTTTTATGGTTTTACAGTGTCTCCCAAATTAAGATACGTAGTAACAGTATTCGGTAGTATCGAACTAACGAAAATCACGACCTTTATTAATAGTGATGTTTTCTTTGACTCAATTATTGAAACGGTAACGAATGGAGCGAGTGAAAAAATTCACAAGACTTGTTTACTGTTTAGGTACTGTAATGCACCGATATGTTATCTCCCTTTATCATTATTATATTCCCAAATCCTTCCACACATCCACATCCATGGATACCTTCAAATCCATGGACACCTCCGAATCCATGCACGCCCTCAAATCCGTACACTCACACTTGCACTCAGAACCTTCAACGATTTCTAGTTAGTTATGGAATCTGTGTAGAATATATAAAGCCACTAGAGAGACCGAGTAGTCAGTCAGTCTGCTGCGTGACTCCTCTCTACTATATCTCCTGTGTGCCTTACAGTACGAAGAGTCTTCATTCTTCGATTTTTATTGGCAGGAACGGACATCGCAGACATCTATAGGTATGAAATCCCCCTCTTCAAGTAAACACTGATTATGTAGCAAAGCTGTAAGAAACTTATCCAATATACATTTTGGGATTCAAATTTATTGTTGCTGTTGAGAATGTGGTCGGTGATCTGAGCGCTAGATGTGCCACCTCCCAGTTAGGTTGAACGGAAGGGGATGGGTTGAAAAAGCTACACTACAGGGGTATAGCGCTACCACCGTCGTAGAGCATGGACTACTCCATCAAGAGGACGGGACACTTGGACGTTTCCTATGTCGGCCATGTAATTTTTTTTACATTAGCAATAGAAAAAGCACCAAAAACATTGGTTGACTTAGTAAATGTTCCTATACTCATAATTAATAGTTAACGAGATATTTCTAATTTCCTTACAGGAGAAAGGGAAGAAATTCATTTCACCGGTGCCACCTAGTGACCAAGTCCCATAAGCTCTTACAACTAATTCTCTAAAACAAGCAAGATTTGAAACATTAAAAAAAAACTTTACCCTGTCTCTTTTCGGATCATTTAAATGATTTTCTAACGTTTGTGAAAAATAAACATAAACAAAAAAACCGTTGTTCTTTCCATTTTGTTTCCCTTTTCCGGACCAAAACATTTGTAGCTATTCTTTTTCTTACGTCGTGTTCGAGTTCGACTAGCTAACCCTCCCTTAAAACAAAAGGAAAACAAATAAGCAAGGAAAAAGAACAGTCAGAATGTAAGACATGTTACGCTTAGAATTGTGTTATGATTCAATTGAGTCAGTCATAGAAAAGGTTTCATAGAAATGTCAGTTAGGTTAGGTTAGGTTAGGTTGCAATGCCTCTTAAAAAGTGTATAGTGAACGGTTGTAATTCCGTACGTGAAAAGAAAACAGATGATAACTTAGATAACCATATTATTTTTATGCAATGCCTTCGGATGAGGAGCGAATGGAAATGTGGTTGACTGTGATCAAAAACTACAATGGATTACGACCTTTTAGAAAACAATGCAATTTGAAAAATGCTATTGTGTGCGCAAAACATTTTAGTGACGATAGCTTCTACCCAAATGTCCTTTCAGGAGCAAAAAAACTACTACCGGTTCTATCGAAATTTTTTGGCTCTATTGAAGTAGTGCCAAAAGAACCTCCTATTCCTTCAGATGAAGTTGATTTGTCCATTAACCACCACGAAAAAAACAACGGATAAACTATGTAGTGACAATCCAACTAGTTACTGGTAAAACATCACTTTACCACTTTACCACTAGTCAAGGTTAACATTTAATTATTTAAGAAATATTCCGCTATTATTCCTACAACTTATACACATTTTACTGATTTAGATGATGTAGATCACTTACTTTCTTTATCAAAAGCTGCTAATGATAACTATGATGAGAATCTTGACGTTATGGTTGCTGCTCCCTGTAGTGTGGGTGACTGTGATGAGATGATACAGAGTGAAGATAAGTTCGGGGCACCATCTGATGTTGACTGCGAGTCCATTACATCAGAGAGTTTTGATTCTGATTCCGATTATGAAATGAGTTATCCAGATCCCGATTACAACGTGACTAATTCCGATTCCGAATATTACGCGAGTGATTTGGATTACAATTCACAAACTAATGATTCGGGAAACTCAGACACGGACGTTGAACTTCTGAGACCAGCCTCTCCAACAGAAACTGAAATTGAGAAGCATAAAGTTATTTCAAATTTGCAACAACGACTCCTTAAAATCAAGAAAAGAAATCAGCAGTTTGAAAATAAAGTCAAAGATTTCGTACCATTAAAGGGCTAAATATCCCCGAAATCGATATGATTAAACAAATAAAAGCAGATTCCACAGATGACCCATGGAGCGCTTTCATGATGGACCAATTTATAAACAGAAAGAGGAAATCTAAGAATGGCCACAGATGGAATCAGGAGGTGATACGACAATGCATAATTTGGCAAGCAAGAAGTCCGGGATCCTACAAATTAATAAGAAAATCAGGAATGATGAACTTACCTAGTGAAAAACACTGCGGAGCTACCTCGGATCATCGACCATGGATGGCATCACCGATCTTATCAAGGATGCATTACGTGCCAAATTAAAAGAACTTGGAAATAAATGTGGGATTAAGGTTAACGTCGCCGTGGACGAGGTTGCAATAAAACCAAATGAAAGTTACATGAAAAATGTCGATAAATTTGTAGGCCATGTCGACATGGCTGGCATTTTCAAACCTAAAAATAATCAAAAATTAGCAAACAAACTGGTAACCTTTGCTATTAACGGCCTAGCCAAATCTTTTTGCATTATTGTGGGATATTTTCTGGTATATAAAATGACTGCAGAAGAACTCCATAAATTGACATTACACATCGTTGAAGAGGTGGAGAAGATTGGATACACTCTGGTGGAACTAGTTGCTGATAATGCCTCAAAAAACACAAAAAAGTTTAAACTTCTAAATCAAGAAGGGATTTTGTCACATGAAGTACCCCATCCAAATGATCGGAAAAGAAAATTTTTTTTGAGCTTCGATTCTTCACATATCATAAAAAATTTGCAAAATCAATTTATAGATCGCCCGTTACAAAGGAAAGGAAAACATATCATGTTTCAATTTATCAAGAGGTTATACGAAAAACAAAAGAAACTTTTACTGAAATTTGTTAAGAAATTGACAAACAGACATCTTGATCCTACGAAAATTGAACGACAAAACGTTCAAAAAGCACTCGAAATTTTTAGTAGACCATTGGTCGCAGCGCTGGAAGCGCTTCGTCGAAGAAAAATTTCGGGTTTCGTGGGTTCACAAGAAACCATATCGTTCATGTTGAAGATCATTAAATGGTTTGAAATCAATGACATATGTAACTACACACAAGCCATCCCAAGTAACACATGTTGTCGGTCCGATATCGGACCATGTTGGCATTTGTACCTAGCCGATATCACGTGCCAACCTAAACCGATATCGGCTGGAGCTCAGTTTGGCGCGCCGATCTGAGTAGGCCCGATATCCGGGCTGAAGTCGCTCTAATACGGAACCCATGCAACAAAAAACAAAAAAAATTTCTTCTGTCTTCAACTATTATTTGTCTTGTTCCTATTCACTTGTGAATTCTTACATATTTATAGTTAGACATTTACAACTTATGACTGAGACTGGATTTGAACCATCATCGTTACACTTGCTAGGCACGCTCGCTAACCACTGGACCACAACAACTATGTAACAAGAATTCATATAACAATGTTATATTTAAATGTTTTGTCTAAATTTTAATTCCTGGAGGTATGCGGAATTGCGGCCTTAATTCGGAATAATTCAAGAATTTTTATCTTTCTCCAGAATTGAAAGCGTATTTGCATGTTGTACTAATACGTTTTTTGGCTTGCATGTATGAACTATGAACTTATTTTTCAATTACTTTGCAATTTTTAATTGCTTGAATTACTAATATACACTATCATTATAATGATTTAAGCATATTATAATTAATTAAATATTACTTAGAGGTGGTCATAGAGATATATTTTTAAATATTGATGTAAATGTCAATCAAGAAATTATTGAGATGGAGGCAGTTTTGATTTTGAAGAATCAGACACAAAATGATGGTTCAGCAGTGTCAAACAACTGATTTTGAATTAAAACAGTCAGGTATTTCTTTAATATGTAGGCTTGATTCTTTCGAAGCAGGTAATAGGGAAGGAATGGTATGAACATTTTTGGAATGTACACGTCTTCGCAATTCGTTTGCTCACATCAGAGAATTTAACCGAAGAAAAGATTCTATATGCTGATGAACTCCTTAAATTTTCTGCCAATCAGTTTGATGTTTTGTATGGCGATCACCATCTTGTTTACCATATTCTTTCTCAACTCGCCAATGACTGTATAGCATGGCCGGATCATTAGAATCGTTCAGCGCATATTTGTTTGAGTCTTTTGGATTCTATCAAAGGTTACAATTCTATATAATGCTGTAATTTAAGAATATTTTAATTTTCTAGATTTGTTCTTATTCCAAGCAGATAAAAAAAAATATAAAAGGGAAGTCACTTATAAAAGGCCTATTCACTTTATTTCATAAAATAAAATTTATATTTTTTTAATTTATATCAACTTGGCGAGATTGATCCAACCCACCACTCTTTCTAACTATTAATCGAAACATTTTTATTCGTTAATGTCATGTATTTTTCGTCTGACATAAAATACAATTTGGTTCTTTAGCAAAACGCTGAAATTTATTTTATTACAAAAATGTTAGGGGATAAGAACGTATAAAAAAAATTAATCAGGATTGTATCTCATATAGATGTCGGCCCGATATCTGAGGCCAACATAAAAACTTGGCATTTTTTAAATGGTCGGCTGAGAGTCGGGGGAGAGTCGGCTAAGTTGGCCGATATTGCCAACCAAAAATTCGATCGGGCCGACATCGGCCCAATAAAGTGTGTTACTTGGGATCTACAAGCGGCTTCCTAATAAAGCCCCGTTCACCTCTACTGAAGACGCCAGACTGAAATGGCTTCAAGATTTCGTAAAATGGCTTGAAAAATGGTGAAACATGACAATCGAAAAAAATCACTTCTTGACATCCAAAACGTTTGAAGGGATAACGTTAACTACGAAATCAACGACAGCAAAAATTTCTCATTTACTGGGTCATGGTGGGTTTAAATTCGTACTAACACGCAAGTTAAACAGCGATAATCTGGAAAGAAAATTTAGCGCTCTCCGTCAAGCAAACGGCGAAAATTACAACATGGATGCAAAAGCTGCTATTTATGGGTTAGAAAAACTAATGCGAACGGGAATTACCTACAGTGCAATAAACTGTAATGTACCATTGGAAAGAGAGCGTCAAAACAGAGGAAATGAAACATTTATACGTACAACTACAGTGAAGAATCCGAAAACGAGAGCGCTCGATGTCCTTTTGGCTCTCAAAAAAGAAGATGCTGTTGCAATATTGGATGAATTGAGAAGGCCACCAGGTATTACTTCAATCCAAACCTATAAAGCCAAAAAAATAATTTCTTATTTGCAAAATGTTGATTGTTTTGTTTAGATTACGGAAGAGGAACTGATTGCGACGAAAAACTTGCGACTGCTGTGACCTCCCGATTTCTCTTATTGGTTATTGAGGAACGAGAAATATGTGTGGAGTGTAGAGAAGGCTTAAGGCACATTGACTTTCAAGATCCGCAAGCTACTTCCGTTAATACTTTGAATGATTGCCTAGGTATAACAAATGAAACATTATTTTTATTTGAAATGTATAAATTTGCCTTTTTCGTGAGTAGATCGCGGAGGATTAAATATGCCTTCAAAAGAATTTGCGCAAAGAATGTGGACTATCTACAGGTTTGTAGAATTTGCCTTAAAGAAACTACACAACACAAGGAAGACTCGTGAAGATCTGATTAGTTTCCTTACCCCACACATTACTGGTTGTTCCACATTCTGCTGTACCCGGGGGAAAGAAATGCCTGCTGGAAACAAGCACAATGAACAGCTTGCAATTCTCATTTTGTGGAAGTTCATTAATCCAATGCTTAATGGATACGCAGCAACACAATCTGATTTGCAGACAAAGGCCCCTGTTGTTGGCCATAATAAAATTGTCAATAGGAAATTTAATACACATTCCAAATAACAATAAATACTTTTCATTACCGTTACTTACTGAAAAGCAATGTTATGTTCTAGGTGTGTTGAGTTCACAGCCTGTCACAGCTTGTTATATGCACCAAAAAACATTCGTGTATACCTTACATTTCTCTAAAACACCTGGTATCACGTTTTCACAATAATGTAATAATAATAATAAGTTCGTTTTTCATTTATTTTAATAGAAGAAACTTCACACAAAACTCATCTAACTAAACAATTTAAAATCTGTCACACGCAAAATGTTTCTGCAAACCAGAGATAAACAGAGATTGGACTCAGATAGGGGGAGCAAGGGAGACACAATGGACGACAGTCGCAGTCTACGGGGGTGCTCAGAACTAACGCTTTTTGCCAGATTTCTTAAAAAATTCGTCTTGCGAAGTTGGCAAAATCGAAACACTGACCAACGTCTAGTGCGAATTGGCCTCCAAAGACAGACCAATCATTCCTTGGCCTCCATAACTAGCAAACTAGGAATTGTAGTACTGAGCACCCCCGTTTCATTGCGCATAGTAGATTTAGTCTGCTTTTCACATCCCCACGAAGTTTGCAATCGTTCGTCTGCTACAGAGAGGGGAGCCAATCTCTGTTTATCTCTGCTGCAAACGCAATACACTACAGACTACATTACACACTTTGTTTTGTTTTCGTTAGCTACGATTTACTACCTAGATCTGAAATTGGCCGATAGGGGGCACCGGTGAAATTACTTTCTTCCCCTTCTCCTAATACTAAAACTTAAATATCTGAATCATTTCAAATTTTCTCTTAAAGCTTTTTATATAATTGTAACCGCCTTTTAAAGATAACCGCCTTTTAAAGATCTTTCTATTGCTATATTTAAAACATTTTCCCGTGAAACTAACCCACCCGACAGGCTTTAACATGGCGAGATAGGGGAAGAGTCCCGTCCTCTTGATGGAGTAGTCCATGCCTAGGCTTCAGTATGCCATTGATGGAGTAGTCCATGCCTAGGGTTCAGTATGCCATTAATAAACAGTATATATCATAAATCTCAGTATATAGGCTACAAAGCAGATGTGTTTATTAGTCAATGTGAATTTGAAAAATAGCAGTAACATAACAACAACTGCTTGAATGTCAATAAAAAAAAACTGGAAAAATGCGTGCATCGGTCAAAATCAGAAGAAGTACGTTCAGACGAATTTGACCAACAATCGAGCCGACAATCACGTGAAGCTACAGACATTAGACATGTGCAACTCAGCAGGCTACGCTTTCAACTTAAGCTGTTCGAGCCATTTTCATTGATATATAAGCCGCCGTTTCTCCAACAGTTAAGTTACAAGATTCTTTCGGTAATGTCCTTTGGGGATTTTTGGTTAATCGCTAGGATACAAAATTAATTTATCCACATAATTTATATTCCATGACAAGTCGACTGGAAGACATGCCGAATGTAAGGGAAATGATGGTAAACTATGATGGGTTGTCGAACAAATAGCTTGATGAATTTTTTCTAATTTTCTCTATTACTATAGATAATATGAATCTCCGTTCTCTTCCGTTGTACTATTGCCATTCTCTTATTAATTACATTTTAAGATTTTCTTTTGTTTTGTTTCTTTATAGTTTCGCTACTATGTATATAGTTTCCTTATTGAAAAATATGGCTAACGAAAGTAAAACATTTCGCTCGTTTTTTAATATAGCATATTGTTAACTTATTTAAAATATTTTTGCATTAAAAATCTCGAAATAAACTAGTTTATGGCTAGTTTTTTTAGAAAAACTGTATTTTGGTCTGAAGACTAATTGATATCATTCATTCAAGAAACTGATTTTGTTAACAGAAACAAAGGTATGCAGCGACAAGACTTTCACTATTCGGCAACCAACAAGATAAAGACTCGTTATCTAGTTATAAGATTATTATCTAGGGTCTTACCTGGATAAAATATTCTTATCTATTGCCTAGTCCCGATTTATTTAATTGGAACCCTTGTTTTATTACACTGTTTTTAATTGAAAAATCCCCATAATTAACTATATTATCAATGTATCACATCAAAAATTTTATAAGTGATTGACGTGAGTGAGAATAAATCCAAAATTGAAAAGGTTTCACAACTAGATATATAGTTTTCTTATTGAAAAATATGGATAACGAAAGTAAAGCATTTCGTTCGTTTTTTAAGATAACATATTAACTTATTTAGAATATTTCTGCATTAAAAATCTCAAAATAAACTAGTTTATAAAAAGTTCATTTCTAAAAAAAATATATAGTTTAGCTGTTTTGGTAAAACTATATTTTGGTCTAAGGACAAATTGATATTGTCACGTTACAAACTAAGTAATGTGTATTTATCACTACATCTTACTACAATCAGCATCAACAGTCAACTGCGAGCCCCCTCAGCACCCGAACATAGGTCTTATATAGCCGGACGACAGTCATGTCGCACGTCCAGCTGGACTACATACCAGTAGTCTCCAATAGCGTGGTTAATGGCCACGCGACACACGTCCGGTTGGACTATATACCAGAAGTCTCACATAGCGTGGTCAATGACCACGCGAAATCCCCCCCCTCCAGACACATTCGTCCCGAATGCCATGCAACAGGCCTCACACAAAGACAGCGAAAAAATAAGAAATGCAAAACGAGAAAAAAAACAAACACTACACTAAGGTGGGTACAAGGAAGCATGAATCCCTACTACAAAGTTGGAACAACAAACAATATGGTCGTGAAGTCGTTTTCCGGTCAGTATGGGACATCTCCGGCCGCTCTCGTCGATCCACCGCCTCTCCCCACACGGCCTCCTCCAGAGAAAAGAGAGATTGGTCAGCCCAATGCTAAATTTGGGAAAAAAACGGACAGCGTGTCAAGCAGTGCCACTAGCTGTTGGTGATATAAGTTCACAGGGCTAACCGTGGGAAATTTGAAACTTCTAAATGCTTGCAACATTGAACAACAATAAATTCCTAATCGTTTTATTTTTATTTCTCTATGATGTATTGGTGGTATTATGGTTCGCGAGGGAGACTACTAATTCGAAGGTCGGAGGTTCGATTCCCTTAAAGCACACTTTCCCTAAAGTATCAAAATTATATTAGAAATTATATTAGAAAATTAAATTAGATTAGAATATTTCATTTTAGCATGCTTGACACTGCCAAGTGCTTACAACGCATACATACAGACTTGTGAAACTTGATTCAAGGCCAGAAAAAGAACGTATTTTGAACAATCGATTCGAGGCTAAGAAAAGAAAATTTCTTGGCCTTCTTTAAATGAAGCCTTTCTTTTAGCCTAAGGGATCATGTACGCACAAACACATTCCATCACCAACCGGCAGGTGGCGCTGAGTACACTGAAACACAAGGACACTTTTTTCCCTATGTGTGACCAATCTCTCTTTTCTCTGGCCTCCTCCATTACCTTCGCCCACCGTTTCAGCTCCTCGAGACCAGCCATTTTCCTCCGCTCCGCCACCCGTTGGCTTTCCCGTTCCTCTCGTACTGATCGCCCCCATCAATCCTTCCAACATCTTCTCCAATCGATCCAATCTACCATCCTCTACTGGCGGCATCTTATTTCCCAACATTCCCATGGCCCATTCTTCGTGCCGGTTTTTTTTATGTCATTTCTTGATAACGTGTAACTTCCGTCAAAAACTCGTCGGTTGTCGCCGGCTTCATGCTCCAAAATTTCTCCACCAAGCTCGGCTTGAGCCCCCTCCACAGACGATGAAGTTTCACCGACTCCGCCATATTAGGATCAACCTTTCCGCAAAGGTCCAACACGTCGTAAAAGAATTCCAACGTGGACTCCTCTGGTCCCTGCTTGCGTTCCCTTAGACGTGTCTCGTTAATTTGATCACGATTAACCGGTGTGAATTGCCGTAAAATCTGATCCTTCACCCGGATAACGATTGGTGGACCCGCCGCCGTTCCCCAATCCGCAGCAAGTTGTCCGGCTTTCCCCTTGTAGCTGAACCATTTCTGAGCTGCCCCAGTGAGTGACAGCTCCACGTGGGCGCGCTTCTCCGCCTCTCCCCATCGATTATAGTTCCCGATCTTCTCGTATCTTTCCATCCATTCCTTCACGTCCTTTTCTTCCTTCCCCGCAAAGAGGGGTGGTTGGATAAATTTAATCTGGGCCGCCATAGCGACTGCCCTCCCGGCTGTCCTGGTTGTAGAGCCTTTAACTCTGCGATCCCTGACCGCCTGCAACGCCCCACTCAACACCGACGACCTTCATCGTAAGTCCGAAAAATCCCAGCCGAGCGGCTCTTCTGCCTCGTCCTCTGCGTCTCCCCACCGCACCGTTTCCTCGTCTTCGAATGCGATACGATAATTTTCAGATTCTTTTACTTTCTGATGTTGGGGATCCGCTGCTTCGACGTCGCTTCCGTCCTCCGCTCTGTCTGCGCGTGCTTCCTCCTGTAGTCCTCTGATCTGACTTTCACTTTCTTCTTCGCTTCTGTCTTCGATTGGCCGGCTGCGCGCTCTCGGGATACTCTGGCTGACGAACTTAACTCGCTCGTCTCTGGCCCTCTACCATCCCGCAACCGTGCTCACTCTTCTCATTTACTGCCCTTTCCACCGCAATTCGCTTGCACCCTTTGCGCCACAATTACCCCACACAAATCTGCCAACACTGCTTCACCGCCTTACTGCGACAGTTCTTCCAGTGAACTCTGACCAATGGACTCCCGCCACTCTGAGTTCACTCTGTTCTTCTTCACCGCCTTACTAGATATTTCTTCGCCACCTTACTGCGACAGTTCTTCCAGTGAACCCTGACCAATGGACTCCCGCCACTCTGAGTTCACTCTGTTCTTCTTCACCCCCTTACTGCGGATTTCTTCGCCGCCTAACTGCGACAGTTCTTCCAGTGAACCCTGACCCATGGACTCCCACCACTCTGAGTTCACTCTGTTCTTCTTCCCAAAACTCACTGAACGAGAAAAGAAATTTGTTACCCTGCATCTCCACCATGTCACGTTACAAACTAAGTAACGTGTATTTATCACTACATCTTACTACAATCAGCATCAACAGTCAACTGTTAGCCCCCTCAGCACCCGAACATAGGTCTTATATAGCCGGATGACAGTCATGTCGCACGTCCGGCTGGACTACATACCAGTAGTCTCCAATAGCGTGGTCAATGGCCACGCGACACACGTCCGGTTGGACTATATACCAGAAGTCTCGCATATCGTGGTCAATGACCACGCGACAATATCATTCATTCTGGCAACTATTTTTGTTGACAGAAACGAGGTTATGCAAATAAAAGAAACAAGAATTTCACTTACTAGGATTCGGCAACCAACCAAATAACCAGTACGCAAATGAAATAAAGTATCTCTCATAAAAACAAACTGAAAATACGACGTTTTCCTCCGCTAAATTATGATAGAATTTCGAACAAAATTTTGTAAAGATTGGTCAAGCAGGAAAAAACGTATCAGGAAAAACAAATTGGAATTTTTTGTGCTAATAAACCCTCTGAAGTCTATCTTAATACCCTACCCCCTATATATATTCTTTAAGGACCTTCGTATATATATACCAAATATATATATATATATCCTCAGGGATAACTACATTCATGATGCATATCATCATTCGAGTAAGTATTTTATCATCCGGGTTCTAACAAGGTCCTTGGGTATACGCCTTCGGGTTCGGTTAAAATTTTGTTTTAAGATTATGATGTGCGACTTTGGTGCGGTGGTCTCACTCACCACCCAACGTCGCACTAATTTTTACATGAATTAAGAGAGAAAAATAAATTAAGACAATAAAACCCTTATTATCACTAACTCCTATCAGAAAGAGAAAATCAAAATTCAAACTTTTGAACGAATTGACTTCGGTATACAAAGTATACACTCAGAAATAAATGCACACCAAACATGCAGTTGCGCTAAGACTAGAAAATATACACATGGGGATTACGGAAAAAATACATAAAAAAAACTTTAATAGATACCAACGAAAATATCCAGTCGTGGCGTAAGAAATGGTATTGGTATTGGTAGTTTTTAGATGCTATACTGTACTTGCAGTAACTGGTCTTCCATTGAAGACCCTCGCACCGGCGATAGCTTGAGACGATTTGTTTTTAGGCGTGAGCGGTGTAAATGTTGTAGTTTGTATTTTGTGTTGACGAGGGCGATGGAAGTACCATCATTTTTTTCAATTTTTTAGTCGAATTTTTGCCGAGAAAGGAAGTGGTGTGAACTGACCGTGTAGTGGTGCGTGCCCGGATGTGGGAGGAACTATGCTCACCAGGAGAGTCCACCTTGGATCACAAGGTGTCCCGATCACAAAGTGACGCTTTATCAAACCATAGCCTACTGTATATAAGGAAGCCGAAAGGTTTGGGCTTTTTTTGGAAGCCAATTTGGGTTCCCTTCCTCTTAATTGGCTCCGCCCTAAGTAGACCCACGGGAGCCAATTTATCGTCTAGTGGCGATATTTGAAAACACGGATTTGTTTACGTTTCTATCGATATGATTTCATTCGCGAAGGAAGGGAATGAGATTGTAAGATAGAGAGCGTTGCTTTTTGCCGCCAGAATAGAAAGAGCCCCCCTTTTTATTTAACTTTCACCCTGAGGTGTCATTATTTCGATCACCAGATGGCTCCCGTGGGTCTACTTGGAGAATGGGAAGTCGGAGGAAAGGTGAGCAAAGTAGGCTTCAATTTTCCAACACGCGAGAGATATCCTTCCTTTGGGCTTCCTATATAAAGTAGGCTATGAT
This sequence comes from Daphnia galeata, assembly GCA_030770115.1. Lineage (NCBI taxonomy): Eukaryota > Metazoa > Arthropoda > Branchiopoda > Diplostraca > Daphniidae > Daphnia > Daphnia galeata. The sequence continues at coordinate 1,760,241 of CM061118.1, forward strand.
CAAACTCACCCATGCGCCCCCTAGAAATACCTTAAAGCCACTTTACTGGTGGCGTTCCTAGCGGAATGCCGCGAAACATTCTCGGCTAGCTAGCTTATACCATTCTGGCCTATGCCAGGGTTGGCGCGCATGTGTAATCCTGTTAGACCGTGATATAACCACAATATAATAGAAAACGTGCACAATCCCCCTATCCCTTTTGGTTGGGGGAACCGGCCCATGTAGGAAATAATTCTAGATATCCCACGAGGTTCACTGGTGACAAACGACGATCACCTCTCAGGGAGATAGTTCGTATGGACTAGGGATATACAATGATTGTGATTTAAACAAATGTTTGTCTTTTGGTGAATTAATTGGGTTCTCTAGAATGTCTCTAGACCTTAATTTACGTTTAATACCAGTTGTAGGGACTATGTCTACTGGGGAAACATACCCTTATGAAAATCAAATTAAAAATTTGACTTTTTGAATTCAATGATTAGTTTGAAAATGTAACATATTTGTGGACACCAATTTTTGTCTTTGGCTGCTTTATTATACCGTTTTTAGGGATGACTAAGATAAAAAAGATAACCATATGTAAATTAAATTAAAAATTAGATCTTATTGTGAATTCATTGTTTAGCTTACAAATTGAACATGCTTGTGGGATAGGGGAGGCCGGGGCTATATGGGACAGGGGTTAGTTGGGACATCGTGGTTTTATGCATGTTCCCATGGTTTAAAAGATTTAATTTTTTATCCAAACACGGGTAATCGACTAACCCACATTGTCTAAAATATTATTGAAATCCAACAATAATCTCAAGAGTTATAGACCCTTTGCAATCCAAAGCTATGCGTAGAGGCAACAGAGAAGCGGTGCTGCCACCACTGCGCACTCTCACAGCCTATCTTACTCAAAAATCTTTTATTTCGCTTGGCGGATATTGTTGGTTCCTTATATTGCCCCTTTTTACCCTCGAAAGGGAGAGACCACCCCTTTTCACCCGAAATTTCTCCCTTTTTCCTTCCGAAAGGGAGAGCCCACACCTTTCCATCCGAAATGTTTCCATTTTTTCCTCCGAAAGGGGGGAGGGGGAAGAGACAATTCTATGCAGCAGCAGTATTCGTCGAGCGAAATAAAATATTTTAAGTAGGACAGGCTGCGATAGTGCGCAGTGGTGGCAGCACCGCTTCGCTTTTCATAATTTTAAGGAATTTTTAAAAACCCTCTCCCTATCCCTCAAAGTTTTTTGCTCCAAAACAGGAGTCCGGCTGACGGCCTAACCTTGGAAAGAATTCCCCCTTTTTGAGAATTTATTAGTTCGAAAACTTCGAGGTGTAAGGAGAGGGTTTTAAAAAATTCCTTAAAATTATAAAAACACTTTTATAATTTTAAATAAATGTTAATTTTTCTTTGAGTACAAACCAGATTTCGCCATCTTCTTGTAAAGTATTTTTTATCGATTTTTAAAAAGCCGGTTTGTGTACCGCGCTGTGTACCGTAAGCGCGGTACACAGCGCTTATGGTAGGAAAAGTATTCTTAATTTGTGAACGAGGGTGAAGGGACTTGGAGGTAATTAAGTCCTACAAAAATGAAGTGTGTATGATTTGTAGATCAAGTTTTCGTCTGATCGGGAAAAAAAGAAAATTTTTATCCCCAGCCGTTAAAAAGTTACGCGAGTTGCAATGAGACACGTAGCACCATAAGAATACACGCAAAACGAGGGGGGTGTTCTAAATAATTTTGTAAGTACTATATGGTTTCACACTAGCAATACTTAGACATAAACTAAGAAGCCACTAATTTTTAATGTAAGTAGCTAGTCATACTCTGTCTTTTATTTTGCTCATTCAAACAGCTTCTTTATTTTTTTCAAAATTATCCACAAAAATTAATTTTTTTTTCAAGCCATTCATAGAATTTTTCTATTTAGCTGTTCTTTTCAAAATCCAGAGTGAGTTAAAAGCAAATGTATGTAGCATATTTAGTGATAACAAAGACGTACTTGGCATCGGTACAATTCCGACAAAAGGGAAACCTTTTAATATATAGGCTGCAAAACAGATGTGCGTATTGCGATTATCAATGGAAACATGGAAAATTTCAGTTATAGCATAAAAACTGCATGCATGTCAGTAAAATAAGTTTGAAAATGCGTTCGTCGGTCGAAATCAGAAGAAGAACGTGCTGACAAATTTAACCGACAATCGAGCCGACAATCCGAAATAGTGAAGCTACAGAAATTTTACTAAACATCTGCATAACAGTAGGAAACGCTTTCAGCATAAGCTGTATGAGTAATATTCATTGGTATAAAAAGCCTGCGTTTCTTCTACAATTTAGTTACTTTCACTTTCACTGCATTCATGATGCATCTCAACATTCAAGTAAGTCTGTTACATTTTCTGCTTCATTTTTTATTTAAAAATTTCCCCGTCTGGGTTCTCATAACTATTTCATTGCGAAAATTAAGGTTTTGTGCTTTTGTTATCTCATGGTTTTCGTCCGCTCTACAACTTTTGATCCTCTCAATGGTATACATCCTTTAACGTAGTTAAAATATTCTGAATAATAATACAGCACTTGGAAAACATCTGTAGGAACCGGTCATCCTGATGTTTCCATCGCTGATGGTGGAGTCCCAGCGAAAGCAGGGGAATTTCCTTATTTGGTATAGCTCAAAATCATTAAGTTTGTTTCCATTTAACCTGATGTCATCCATTAATGTCAGTAGTCATTCTAAAAACGAAAACAAAATAATTTATTCCTTTATGGTAATTGGAGGATTTTCTTTATCTTTTGTACTTTTCAGACCCGTCTGTACGCATCTTCATCCTACGTAGAGGACAGTGTATGTGGTGGAACCTTAATCGGTCCTTACCACGTCTTGACAGCAGCTCATTGTTTTGCTAAAAAGTAATCACATTTAAACTATTGTAAGAAAAAAAATGTATTATTGCTGTACTTTCTTCAAAATTAGTGGATAGGTCGTGTTCTTAAACACATTGTCGATTAATGGAGGTGGACCTGGATCTGTCAATCGAACTGTGAAAAAATACATAAAGCATGGAAACTATTCCGCCGTGAGCAAAGTACAAATGAATCAAATGCAAATAGGAATTTTTAATTATGTAAATATCTTATCTCATTACTTATACAACAGGCACACGACATCGCTATTATTGTCTTAGACTTACCAGTTACTACTATTCCCTTTGCTAGATTGCCAACTCAGACTGGTACTACATACGTAAACAAGCCAGCCGTCGTCGCTGGATGGGGGATCACCGACGCAAATAATCGTAAATATTTTTCCTAATCTCTCATTGAAAACATAACTTTTTTTGGAAAATAAAAGGAATTTTTACTAATTTATAAAATAAAAAGCGGAACCTTCGCCTGTACTGCTTAAAACTACAGTCCAAATTCAAAACAAAACTACCTGTTCCAGGAACTACCCATCGTCAAGGAAACCTTATGTCGATTCTATACAATTGTGTGCTGGCTCCAACATTGGAGATACCTGTGCAGTTAATTTAACACAGTATCCATATGTAAAAAAAATAGTTCCTTAACTCTAGAGATTAAATTTTAGGGCGACAGTGGAGGTCCGATTCTAGTGGACGGAGTTCAAGTTGGTATCACTTCCTGGGGATATACCTGTGGATCCACTAAACCTGGTATTTACACACGAATAACCGCTTTCCTTAGCTGGATTGCTTCCACTCGGGCCAAAAATCCGAAGTAAAACCTACTAAAATGCTGACAGCGCATCAGTTACAATAGTTTCACACCAGGCTAGTAATAAGCTGTTTGATACTTTGTATGTGGACTTGACTGAGCAGAGGTTTAAGCTTTGTTAAATATATAATTGGAATGAAATTGGAATAGCAATATATACTACAGTTTATCCCCAAATCGATTCTAACTTAAAATGAGAAAAACAATTGAGAAAAGTTTAACATTTTTTGAACAGCATGCTAATTTTTGGTGATTTAAAAAAAAACAGAAGAATTTTCGTTGCGCAAGGATATTTTTAGTTTTTTTTTGATAACTCAAAAGTCCATGACCGCAAAAAAGGGAACACTTTGGCCCGTAAGCCACCGTGTTATTTCTTAAAAATCTAATATAGTAATATATACTACAGTTTATCCCAAAATTGATTCTAACTTAAAATGGGAAAAACAATTGAGCAAAGTTTCACATTTTTTCAACAACATCATAATTTTTGACGATTTTTAAATAAAAAATCCCGATTTATTTTCGACCCGCAAGGATAATATTTTAGTTTTTCTTTGCGATAACTCAAACGTAAATGGGTGTGTTTAGGGGAAGGATGGGGGGGCGAAGAAACTCGCAAAATGTTTAAACTAAAATAAGTGCATTTTGCAGGAAAGTAAATAAAAAATGAGATAGGCCATTGATGTGAATTTGATGTGAAATTCAATATCTTTTTTTTTGTGTACAGTAAATTTGTGTAGCTGTTATAGTTAAGTGGTTATAATTAAAAATATGCGGAAAGTCATGCTGGGTTAAACGGGACAAATCGATTGGGGGCTATTTGGGACACGTTTAGGCCAGCCCAAAATGGCAGAGTCCGACAAAAAATGGCCTTCTGAAGAATTTTTTGTTTCACACAAATCTCTACACTGTACTTGTATATTTTCACGACCTATGTATAACCAATGAATAGGATATTAAATTTTTCTATACAACTGCTATCTCAGTTTTTTAAATATATTACTTCATTATAGCTTAAAAATAAAAAAATTGAAATGTCCTAAGTAACCCCGGCTTTTTTTCCACTACGACAAAAAGAGATCTAGTCATAAAAAAATTGTAGTATTTAAGCAAAAAAACGGTTCATCGTGTCTGATTTCATCGAAAAAGCAGGACCAATCATTAATAATAATTTCTAAATGAATGCAACTTAATGAAAGTAAAAAAAAAATTTCCCAATAAAATGTGAATTATTTTAAGTTTTGGTAGAAGGTCAAGAAGCCACTTTCCCAAGAAACCAGTACCAATAAGCCACTGTTAGATCATCCGAGAAGCCAGTGGCTTCTTGACTAGTGTAAAAATGAGTGGTGGCTTCTTTGTCATCCTATTCTGGTTTCTTGGTCAGAAAGCATCAGAGAAGCAGAAAAATGTCTACCAGCTAGACTATAGAGAATTTGGGGGCACGACGGTAGACATTGCGCTCAATTGCTATGAAAGAGGTTTTAAAAAATTATAAGAATCAGTGTTTGGACTGACGAATTTTCAGTCAAACTGGTTTTTCATACGTAATTTGAGTTAAAGTTACGAAAAGCTATTTCCATTTCCATGAAACTTGTATTTGTGAGGTACAAGGATTAGTTCAATTAAAATAGGAACCTTTTCATTAAAAATTTTCATTGTGTAAACAAGGTCTTGGGTAAACGCTTTCGGGTTAATTGTGGGTTGATCTATATTTGGCGCCCTGTGTTCACAACTTAAATATGCAAAGCCTGTTAGATATAATTAGAAATGAACACAGTTGTCTGAGTAAAACCTGTTATTTAGATCTTCATGTAGCCTTAAAACAACTTGGAACAACTTGCTTCCTTTATATTAGGGGGAAGAAAATGGTCTTCAGTATTAGATTTAACAGGTTATGAAATGTAACAGGTTTTTGGTTAGGAATTCTGCAAATATTTTCATTCCAGTTCCGGGAGACCCGTTTCAAACCGTAAAAACTGTTGTGGAGTTGATACCTTTTGTTCCTCTGTACTCATTACGTAGTTGTTCCAGATAAATTTCTTCTATTAACAGATCATAAAGAAACGTGGTAGTGACGTCCAATTGTAATAATTTCAGATCTTCTACAGCGGCGATTGCTAAAATGACCCACAAGGAATCATATTTTACTACAGAGGAATAAGTGTGGACGAATAGGAATACGTGGTTAACGAAGCTTTATAATTTAAGACTTTTCCCCCTTTTTCTATATTTTAGGGTCTATTGACGGCAAGGATTTAAAAACGAATGTTATAGTGAGTCACGAGAAAGATAATGTCATCATGGCAGAATCAAGATTGAACTCGGCTGTACTCGATACTCAGTTAGACGGTGAAATAGGACTGAACGAAAAAGGACTGGTAGAAATAGGACTACGTTTGAGGACTAAGTAGAAATAGGACTTGTAAAAATAGGATTGCTTTAAAATAACTATTTAGAGCAGTCCTATTTCTACCACAAAATAGTCCTATTTTTCCGTCCTTAAAATAGTTCTTTTTCTTAAGGAGAAATAAGACTAATTTTCTTTTTTTCAGAAATAGTCCTATTTCTCCCTACAATAAGTCCTACTTCTACATACATTTACTACTTAAAACTGACTTTCGACTTCTAGCATTGGGTCCGGCAGCCTTATCGGCTTTACCAGATGAGTACTCAAGCTCCTTCTCCATTCTTCCAGCTTCAGCTCCCTCTCCTTCCTCCAGCAATCGATAATGATGAAAATCGGACCCGCTCTATTTTCACCTGCGCCGTTGAAACTCCGCTGGTAAAAGCCGAGCTCTTCTCTCTCTGTTTTTCCCTCTTGAAACTTTCTTTCTGTAAATATTTTTACATGAAATGATTTTTTTATTCTTAACCATATAGCTCATTTAATAAATATACCATTTTCGTATAAGAACTAGTTTGTAATAAGAATAAACTCCCACGGCCTCGCAATACATTTCCCCTTTTTCGCGCTGCCACTATGTCTCCCCTTTAGCGACCCCTTCTCCCTAACGCCTCTTATCGGCCCCTTAAACTAGAGACTTTCATGAGATGAGATTATCATTTTCTTATAAGAACTATTCTCTAATAAGAATAAACTCATCCACGGCATCGGAGTATATTTTTCCTTCTTCGGATCACCAATTTTCTGGGTCCAACCTGTAGCTGCCAACACCAATGAAATGCTTGAGTGAAAAAGTAGAGCATCAGGAGATGTTATTATTATAACTCTTATTTGAGACTTCATACTTATATTTCATTTAATGGCGACTAACTTACTTTATGTTTTCGACAGACGTTCTGACAGATCTGAAATGACCATTTATCCCTGAGGTATATTTATATACGAAGGTCCTTAAAGAATATATAGTATAGGGGGTAGGGTATAGGGTAGAGGGTAGGGTATTAGGGTAGAATTCAGAGGGTTTATTGTGCACAAAAAAGTCCAATATGTTTGTTGGTATACGTTTTTTCCCTGCTTAACTAATCGTCACCAAATTTTTTCTGAAATTCTAGCATAATTTAGCGGAGGTCACCGTCGTATTTTCAGTTGGTTTTTATGACAGTTACTTTATTTCATTTGCGTACTGGTTATCTAGTAGGTTGCCGAATCCTAGTAGGTGAAATTCTTGTTGCTTTTATTTGCATAACCTCGTTTCTGTCAACAAATTTAGTTACCAGAATGAATGTTATCAATAAGTCGTTAGACTAAAATATAGTTTTACCAAACCAACTACGCTATTTCATTTTTTTGAGAAATGAACTTTATAAACTAGTTTATTTTGAGATTATTGTTACAAAATATTCTGAATACGTTAAAAATATGTTATCTTAAAAAACGATCGAAATGCCTTACTTTCGTAAGCCATATTTTTCAGTAAGAAAACTATATATTTAGTGGTTAGACTATTGCAAATTTGGATTCGGATTTACTCTCACTCATGATAACCGTGATTATGATAATCGTGGTAAAAGTAATCATGTGATCAGTCGATTATGTAATGATAAATTAATCTATTTGTCAGGCATTAAAAATAACATGTTAAATTAAATTATGATGAATAACGCATCATTCAAATATTTTATGTAATATAGTTAACTATGGGGATTAAATAATAAATAACATTTAAAAAAAGCAAGGTTTCCAATTAATTAAATCGGGTCAAGGTAATAGATAAGAATCTTTTAACCAGATAAGACCCAAGATAAGAATATTATCTTACAACTAGATAACGAGTCTTTATCTGTTTGCTTGCCGAATAGTGAAAGTCTTGTCGCTTTTATTTGCATACCTTTGTTTCTGTCAACAAAACCAGTTGCTAGAATGAATGATATCAATTAGTCCTCAGACCAAAATATAGTTTTAACAAACAACTAATTTATATCACCTATTTGACAAATGAACTTTATAAACTAGTTAATTTCAAGATTATTAATGAAAAAATATTCTAAATTAGTTAATAATATGTTATCTTAAAAAGCGAACGAAATGCTTTACTTTCGTTAGCCATGTTTTTCAATAAGGAAACTATATATGTAGGGGTGAAACTTCAATATCGAATATTGAAGATGTGTATAACTATGACATCCGTGAATAAAACAAGTCATGTGATCACTTGATAATAAAATGATATTATATTATGATGATATTTTATCATTATATCATTGATCATTGATATAGCTTCTCAATGTATCAGATATTTAGAAATTAATGATGAATGACAGAAAATTCCAATTAACATTAAAAAATAAATACGGCGAGATTTTATAAATAAAAAGTAATATAATACGAGTTGCGATTTAAAAAATCGGAACATGGTAATAGATATTAACTTTAATAGCACAATAAAGGAAAATAACAAAATAAAATTAATACGAGAATGGCCCTAGTGCAAAATTCTGGAATTAAACAAGTGTAACAAACCAAAAACGTATAAGTATTTTGAACGGATTTTCAGATTTTTGATAGTAATAAAGTAAGTAATAAAGTTGTTGTAAGTAATAAAGCTTGAAAAAAATTCATCCAGCTATTTGTTAGACAACCCATCATAGTTTTATTACGATCATTTTACTTCATTTTGCCTCGCAATTTTCATGTGTTCCAGTCGACTTGTCATGGAATATAAATTATGTGGATAAATAAATTTGGTTTCATAGCGATTAATCAAAAATCCCCGAAGGACATTACCGAAGGAATCTTGTTTTCGGTGTATTAACATTTTAAATCTTCAACTTGGGGTCCTTAAACTCAACCCATTCATTGTAGTGTAAAAATAAATGTGTTTCGCAATAATAAGAATTCAAAATATTTCACTAATTTCGTAGTGAAACAATGCTATTACGGCTGTCACCAAATTTTTGAATAACGAATGTAAATTAGTGCCAGCTCAGTAACCAATCAAGTTAGCATGTAATAATAGTGATGCATTTTTATAAGATGATTTTATCAGTTAGATCTGTAAGGCAATCATTTATAATCTACTTTTAAGTGCTGTCGCATTTGTCTACAGTTTTTTTAAAAAGAAATACACAAACGAATTCGCAGTGTCAACTGGCTATAAAACTTTAGGATATGGCGCGATATGCTACAAATGCATGAGGTCAAAACGGAATTTAGAATACATTTTCTTTTTATTTGTGATTATTATGGTGCATTCAATTGTTTTCAATTCACACATCATTTTGTATGGGACGTGAAGAAATGTTGAAACTTTCAACGGTGACACAGTCAGAGTAATACCACTATACTTAATACAAAATCCATCACTCAACCAGTTCTTGGAAAAAGCTATGTAGCTGCATCCTTGACAATATCCTTGTAAGATGCTACAGATTCAATTCATAGAATGTTAATTTCAAAGATTTTATTCAATAAGTGATAAGTTAAATTCGGTTAAATTCAGTTCACGCATGTGCATAAACGGAAAAGATGTTTTACATAAACATAATGAATCACGTGGCGGTTACGCATAGGTTTTCCAAGAACTTCTTGATTTGACCTTTACGTTTTTCTCGACAAGGCCAATGTCAAGGGGGCAACACACAGAAATATACATGTTATGTTATCGAAGGATGATCAGTTTGATCGACGTTGATCAATTCGATCAGCGTTCGCAGCACCATCTATGAGTCGATAATGTTAAAATTAATCAAACGTGTGGGTGCTGTTTGGCCGTATCTCTTGTTCTGACGTATTTCTGCTAGACGTTTCATGCACGTCTCTTTACTTCTGAGTCTATGAAAGAGACGTTTTCTGTTCGTGTGTGTGTCTTTGAGTCTTTGTGTCTGACTGTAAGTCTTTCTTTTTAAAAGGACGTTAAGCTATACAGTCGTGTGTAATCGAGATCTAGTGTTTTATCCTGTGGATCCTTATGTAAGTTTTCAAGTACTTATGGTAAATAAAGAGACTGTGTTAGTTTAACTGATTCCTCGTTTAATAAAATAACAGATAATACAACTTCTTTCATTGTACGAAGAAGTCATACCAGACAGCCTGTCGAAAGCTCTGGATGCTTAATGTTAGTCAGTTAGTCACAAAAAATTGAAACGTTCACTCTTTCAATAATTTTCGACGATTTCTAAAACTTTGTCTAAGAATGGGAAATAGCACGGGAAACGTTCTCTTTTGTCAGTGTCAATATGAACAAGGATGTAGAATCCCCTCAATCCACTGAAACTCCCATTTCTGGAATTAAGGATAAAACACCGTAGGGGAGAGTGGGGTTATTTGGACCGGTTTTGGTTTTTATCGTGTAGGCCGTTTCCTAATCATCCGATTTGTAAAATAAATGTTTTATTATATTCGGCTCACTTTTTTCTTTCTCCAGTATTTTTTTTTTTGTTTTTGAGTCGTTAGTTTACCCGCTACCGATTTTTAAAGTTGCGAAAAAAAAGTGGGCGTGGACAAAATCGGGGTTTATATGGGACAGGGGGGTGTACTATGTGAAACACTCTAAATTCTCCACTTTAGAATAAAGATAAATTAATCTTAAAAACATGGTGAAATAGAATGTTTCGCCTAGTATTTGTATTTCGCTAAGGTTTTTGGTATACTTGTATAATTAAAAACATTTCTTATATAAAACAAAATGTTCTCTTGAAGGAGAAGGGAATATGAAGGGGGCTGGACTTTATGTTATCGATCGATCAGGAAAAATATCGATATTCAAAAACTAGTATTTATTATTATTTATGAGCAAGAAAATAAGTTTTAACTATAAAAAAATGCTTAAAATAAACGTAGATTTAATTTAACAACACATAAAAGTATAATATTTAACATATTGTTTGTTTTCTAACATAATTTTCTCTGCATTGCCACTGGCAACATTAAGCTCCGCCCATTGGCCATTCCGTTTTAGTACCAATTTACCCCACAAAACCGTACCAAATAACCCACAAAAAATGTTTTTGGGGAAACTTTTATAACTAGCTCATTTTTCTACTCAAAAATTTTATTTTTGTGGGGAATTATTGACAAAAGATCAAACTATCATTCTGCTATCTCACTTTTCTAAAAAAACATAGTTACTTCGAGAAATTCTTAGAAAAACAACTTTTTTTTTTAAGAATATTTTGGGGCTTTTTTTATTTCTTAAAAAACTACAAAACTTGCAAACATAATGTTTTGAAATGTTCAATAATAAAAGATATACACATAAAGAATAGCATATATTAATCTAAGAATTTTAGAACTTAATTTACTATTTTTTAACTAAGTGTCTCACTTAGTACAGCGGACCGTATAACCCCCCTCTCCCCTATGTTGTGTTTGTACCTCCAAAGTTTTTAAAAAAATAAGTTCCAATGAGAAAAGCACAGTATACAAATAGGCCTACACGATGCAATTGTGGAGAATAGAATAATTAAAGCTTAAATTTAAATTTTTATTTTTCTGATCGAATGAACGACCAATAAACAATCGATCGATCAATTAAAAACTTCTAATCAATTGATCGATGGATTGATCAATTTTTGACGCTGATCGAGATCGAGATCATCGATCAGATTTTGCTGATCGAACGGCATGTCCGAGTAAACTATACTTTACCACAATCAAATATGATAACCTAACTTTCGAAGTAAATCTACATTTATATGGGAATTCCTTTGAATGCAACCTACTATATTCACTAATAGTTCATTATTTATTGCCCATTGCGTTGAAAGAGAAATCAATTTGGCTTAATAAACGATGAAATTATATAAAATTTTGATTTCATAACATTAACAGTATTATTTGCAGTGTTTTACCGTGGTACCACATGCACAGTTCAGCCGTCGGATGTCCGAATGATTCGCTTGGGAAAAAAGTTTAAAGTCTGATAGATATAATTTCAATATATAATTTGTTCATTGTTAACAACGTCTAGCAGCTTAGTGGTTAGCAAGCTGTCTTGGCAACACATTCAGTGTTCGAATGTGGTAATGGCTATGTATAACAAAGTAAAAAATTGAGGGAAATAACATGTTAAACATTATTATTATTATTCTCAACATGTTGTAATTTTATCCGGAATATGTCTGTTTCGGAAGTTGGTAGAACATCCCGTGGCGCTGGCTATAGTGGAGTAAAGTTATATTTGAACCTAGAACAAACAGAAAGAATTGATTTTTTTAATGAACTGTATTACTATCAAGCTAATAAATCCTTGTTCAAAACCCCCAGGAGAATTTATTATATTTACTAATAAAAATGTGGAACTAAAATTTAAAATTTCCCTTAACTATTAATTAAACACTCAATTTTAAAAGTTAAAAATTAAAAAAAATAATGAAATGATACCTTGTGATATGCTACATCATATCACCAAATATGAATATTTTCTGTCGAACGGTATTATAGTTGTAGAATTTAGAAGTTGTTACATTTTGAAAAATTGTACAGTGCCGCCAAAAAGGTTTAACAAGGGCTCTTATGCCCGATAGTCCCCAAGTAAAGTTACGATAACTTATAAACTATGGGACCTAAATTTTTCTATTGTTTCTATCTATTGTTTCTATTTTTCTATTATTGAAATAAAGAACATCCTAGCGTATAAGAATCAATCATTCAATTATGGTGTTAATGGGACTTTTTTTTAGTTATTAATTCTTAAACTTAGTCTATGATTTGGTCTTATTAAGAGTACATTTACAACAATTGCCGCCACGAGCGTTGTCATCGTTTTGTTTACAACACCCGCGTATGTCTCATTTCAAAAAGTAAATAATCAATGTTACACAAAATGTCATGTGTTACATGTATTTTGTGCAGTACTTCAGTTGGTGATTTAGTACCCGTTGGTAAAAAAGGAATTGAATCTCTAAAACCTGCTGCAGTTTGTAGATCAGAAAATGATCGCTGTATTCACTTCAACGATGAAATATTTGTACATGAAAAGTGCAGGAGATATTACGTGAGTAAAGACAAAATTGCAAGGTGGATAAGTAAACAAGAAAACAGTGTTGAACAAAAAGTATTGAAAAGAACCGGGTCAAATTATCCAACTGAAGAAATGTGTTTGTTATGCGGATTCCATCTAGTAAACTCTAAAATAGACCCAAATGATATTCACCATGTAATTAAAAAAAGAAACTTTGCAAAGTTTAATGAAAATAACTGAATTGAGAAAGGATTCATGGTCAAGTGAGGTCATAGCTAGAATAACTGGAATTAGTAAATTATATAATGAAACTGTTTCCTACCATCATATATGTGATGTCAATTTCAGAACAAATAAAAAGAAACGAAGTTGTGTATGCCCAATAGACTCAGAAGACTTCATGATTGATAAAAAAGAAAAATAGGACTACCACAGGATTTAGTGAAACAAGAAGCATTCAATAAAATGTGTGAACGTATGGAAAATAACGAAGAAATGGAAAGTTATACAATGTTACAGCTATGTGAAGTCATTTCAACTTTTGGTGTGGAACCATACAGCTGTAAATTCATGAAGGCCAAACTAATGGAAAAATATGGAGACAGCCTAATTGTAATGTCATCTGGAAATGGTATTGCTGATGTTGTCTGTATTTACCAAACAGCAGCTTCCATATTGAAGGATTATCATGCGAATTCTAGTTCAAAATGTGTCGAAGAAGATGAAATTAACATCCTCAAAGTGGGTGCTAAAATTCTTTCATCTCACATATTACGAATGGAATTCTTTATGGATAGCTAGGATATAGGAGAAAGCTTGTCCAGCCAAGCCGAATCTTTGTCCGTTTGTTCCATCAAATTACAAATTTTACTTGATGAACTGTTAACTGCGAAATCCAGCAAAAACAAAATAATGTCTATCGGGCAATATATTATGCAAGCGGCAAGACCGCTCACTATGATTGCCCCTTTACAGGTGTGCTTTATAAAGTTACAAATTTATCAAACATTACTAATTTGTTTTTTAAAAATGTGCAGATTGGTCTAGGAGTTCAACTGCATAGTCAGTATTCCTTAAAATTTTGGTTGAGCAACTCCATGCACTTGGATTTTGCTCATCCTATTCCAAAGTAGTTCGATTTGAAAGAAATGCTGCAGTAATGAGTAATACAGTGCTTTCTGTAAAAAAACCTCATTTGTGCAACACGTAGCTGATAATGCGGATCATGACTCATGCACACTTGATGGGAAGGGCACCTTTCATGGAATGGCAATCATTGCTGCAATTACACTAAGTGCAGGAAGGGTAACATTTACCGTTCCCAGAAATAAGATATATTAATTTGTGGGTATAAAGCGACATATAAATTTTTAAGTTTTACAATTTCATTTTAAATAGGTTGATGATAAAAGTATCAAGAACGCAGGCGAAATCCCAATAATACCACATTTTATTGACAAAAGTGTTCTTTCAAGAATAACGTATCAGAAATTGAACTGGGAACAAATAGTAGATATCGATGAGCTATTTGACAAATTGTGGCTTGAATCATGGTTCCTTAAGCAGCCAAGACCAGGGTGGAATGGTACGATGCAAAGTGCTATGATGATTAGAAATCATCCGAGTGTATCAGACATTGTATTTCTTCCAATGATTGATCTATCAGCGAGTGATGATACAATAATCTACTCGACGCTGTGTTTTATAGCAAGCCAAGGAGTAAGATACGGGTTCACACCAATAGTTTCTTTTGATCAGCAGCTTTGGTGGAAAGCGATGCTGATAATCGAAAATTCAAGCTAGCAGTGCCCGACATAACAGTGCGAAACATAATCAACAAATTTGGCGGGTTTCATACACTTATGAGTTTTTTTATCAAGCATAGCCACAAGACGAACAACGTCAAGTTGCTAAATATCAAGTTGCTGAACATCAAGTTGCTGAAATCCAAGTTGCTAAGCCTCAAGCGATCCCTGAGAGAGTTTACAATTGGATTCAAGATCTTTATCGCAAAATTGCCCCGCAGCTACTGCCACCTATAGAAATTTTGATTCAACAAGCAACGGGAAACTTTCAGGATCAAAACGTCATTCAGCCTGAAACATCTCAGCAAGCACTATTGGATGAAGACGACGTATTTCAATTGATGCATGTAGATGAAGCTTAAGGATTTCGTTTAATCCAATCGTCAATAAAAAAATCATGCTCAAATTCTGTCTCGTCTTATTTCTATAATCATCTCTATCTCTCACGTATTTCTCTTGCAGCAAGAAAGAGTTATCTCAAGTAAATTGGTGTTACACCATCAAGAAATCTCAAAGAATGTAAACAAGTTACGTATCAAGGCACGTGACGGTCTATTCATTTCACTCTTGCAGCAAGCAAGCTCAAACACAACGTAGGATTTCTTTGTTTCACACCAGTTCATCTACATTCCGTATCGAAAATGGCGGACGATGAAGAAGAAGTTGTGGATCACGCAGCAGAGCGAGCACGCTTAGTGGCTCTAAGAGCAGGTGACAGGACCAACGCACAACGAATCTATGATAGACTGTACACCATCTTCGCTATGGATGAAATGTTTCCAGATCAGAAGGTTTATGAATTAGATAATAAAATATCAGATCTCGTGAATCGTCTCGCAACAATTGAAGAATACGACCAGCAGATTTTTGCCATTACAGTTCAAGGCGATCTACAGCGCGAGTTGGAGGATGCTGACGTTCACAACACTCCATTTCGAAACTAGATTGACCTGCAACGCTACCAAGTCAATACACTCCGGCGTATTCATAATATCGGTGATGAAAATCAAGCAGTGCGTCCGAATCCTTCTACTAGGTCAGCAAGCAGACCAAAACTATCTCTCCCTCGTTTCAATGGGGATATTCTACATAATATCGGTGATGAAAATCAAGCAGTGCGTCTGAATCCTTCTACTAGGTCAGCAAGCAGACCAAAACTATCTCTCCCTCGTTTCAATGGGGATATTCTACAGTGGCAACCCTTCTGGCAGGCCTTCTGCGCTGAAATTGACACTGATGAAACACTCGCGGATATCAATAAGTATAACTATTTGGTGGGTCAACTCGACCAGAACGTGTTGTCGACGGTGGCAGGATTAACTCCATTGAATGAAAATTATCAAGTATTGGTCGATCTTTTACGGAACGTTACGGGAGAAAACCGAAAGTGATAGCCGCCTACATGCGTGCGTTATACAATATCCAAAAGCCGGAAGCTAATTTTAAAAGCCTTCGCCATTTCTACGACGTAGTGGAAGCCTATGTCAGAGGGTTGGAATCTCTCGGAAAGACTCCATACTCTTACGGCGACCTCCTAGTTTGTATCCTGATGGATAAACTTCCAAGTGACATACGGAAAAGTGTCGCGCGTCGTCATGATGAAGACGAAATTTCCCTTGAAGAGCAACGAAAAGCTTTGAAAGCAGAGCTCAGAGCTGGTCAATTGCTACATTGGAAGCTGGTCAATTTACTAAATTGCCAACTAGTCAACCTTCGCGTCAACAGAACACTAGACAAAGATTTTTTAAATGCATGGTAGTATTAGAATCTTGATTAACTTATTGCCAAATAATTAATTTTTTTTTTCATAAGAAGAAGATTAGAGGGACGTGGAGTATATGCAGTACTGTTCAGACTGTTGGTAGTGTAGCACGTACAAGGCCTAATGCAATTATACTGAGTACACGCCAGGAGACTGTTCAGACTGTTGCTGTCACTTCTACACCACTTGATCCTTTGCTTACCATCAACGGAACTGCCCCTGTGCAGTCACCCATTTTACCCTCTAATTCTGTTTCTGTCGGCATAGGGGTTAATTTCGTTATTACCTTCTGATCAGCAAAAGCTGGTTGATTGGATTTCGAGGTATGACATCCCAATTCCCCTACAGGATGATACAGTTGCACTTAGTCAATTAGCTGTTTTCCCCCTGCACCTTTTGCCCCAACAGCTCCTTTAGTACCTTATGATTCTTCAGATGATGATGATGTGGAAGTTTCTTTCTCTAATCTTAAGTTCACTTTTCGTTTGCTAAAATTTTTCCTTTTTCTATTCTTACAGAGGAAAGAAGACATTATTTTACGGCCACGGTCAGTCTTTGGTGATCAAGCAGTCCTACAAGGGTTGCTGGCTCTGTTTCTTGGCGTTGTACGCGCCGGTCTGGAAAAGATTGGTGCAGAGCTACGGTTCTACAACGTGGAGAAGAGTTCATTTTCGGGAAAAACAGGCATACATGCAAAGCAAAACTAGACAAATCACTTCATGGGCTAATTAATGCTGAAGTTTCCCTAGTTTGGTGAAATTCATTTGGACAATTAAACACGAAGCCGACAAAATTGATCTAAAAACGAAGCTGCTCTCTCAAAAGCAAGCACTGGAACAACTGAAAAAAGTTAAACTAAACACTAAATTACTACACTAAATTTCTATTCTTATCTGCAGATACTGAAACATGGCAGCATCAACTAATGGAAGTTTCGGATCAATACAATCAAAAAATACTGGGTTCAAAAGAGTTGCTTGAAAAACTTGCCAAACTTTGCAGAAAACATGGGGCTAAAGAATGGAAAGAAGTCGAAATGTCGCAAGAGGAGGGAGATTCTGAGTAAAATAATGATATACACACATAAATATTTATGAAAAAAAATGTATTGGAGGGCTCAAACATGAAGAAATACAAAGTGAACACAACTTTTCAATAAAAAAAAATTCAAATGAATACTGGGTGTTCACCAAAAAAAAATTCTACATTTTAATTTTAAAAAATCGAAATGAACGCTGGGTGTTCACAAAAAAAAGTCAACCGAAAAATCCTTATTCAAAAAAATTGAAATGAGCTAAACGAGCTCTGCTCTATTACAACGCGAGCACGCAACTAGCAATGTGACAGTCACGACAGACAGTATAAGTCGCATGGTGGTGGTAGCGCTGTTTTCCGGAACCTATACAGCTAGCGCCAATAGGGCTAATCGGGATCAGTTTTGTTTGGCCGTTTTATCTGGCAATGCTGCACAAATTTTAACTTTCTACGCACAATAAGCATGGGGCGGTAGACTTTAACAAAAAAAGTGTGGGGAGGACAGGTAACCTTCTTCGACAAGCTCCACCCCGGGGCGGAGGGAGGAAGAATTGCTGAGCTTTTTATTCGTACGTTCTCCTCGCACTTTTGAAACAGGTTAAAATTTTTGCTGCGTTGCCAGTTAAAAGGGAAAAACAAAACTGATCCCGATTAGCCCTATAGGGTCAGGACCGATAAAAATCAAAATAATAACGACATATACTAAAATTAAGAGGAAAAAAAATATTTCAAATTTAATGCGTGGTTCAAAAAAATTTATTTTAGGAGTTATTAAGCTCTAAAGTTTTGATCACGTGACTTTCCTCAAAACTTAGGAGAGGCCTAAAGTCACGTGACTTAGAGCATTTTAGGGGTTTAGAGCATTAGCGGTGGTCGGTTTTCGAACCTATAGGGAAAGATCACGTGATTGACATGCCAAAAGTGGTCCGCAGCTTACGCCGATGCACACCACTGTGGCCTATTCCCGAACTAAACATTTTTTTTGCTTGATCTTGTGTGTTCTAAAGCTTTTCTATCAAGCAGACGAATTTTTTGTCTTACTATATTCTTGAAATTTTAAAAAAGGAAAACAGTGATTTAGTTTTAATATGAGCAGCAGCCGAGCGCAGGGTGTTTCATTTTTGGGTTTTATTCTTTAATCCTGTTTAGAATTACAAACAGAGAGTTAAAATAAGAAAGAAAACAAAATCTGTAAAAATACAATTTAAAAAAAATGGTTAACCCCCCCCCCCCCCCCCCCTTCGTCAATTTTTATATGTTGCGCTTAAGATATCAAATCGGGTTTTTAGTATAAGGTTTATTACACTAGTATTTATAATCTGCCTACCGGCTGTTTCACTTCACTGAAACTGCCCTTTTGAAGGTTGTGAACGATTTACTTGTCTCTGTTGATGAAAAAGATGTAGCTAATGTAATTGCCTTCCTTAATCAAAGTGCTGCTTATGACCTTGTTGACCATCAGATTCTTATTGATCGGCTGTCTTCTGGATTTGGTTTCCGTGGCCTCACTCTTATTTGGTTTCGATCCTACCTCTCTGATTGATGTCAATCTGTTAGTATGTCCAGCCCAGGGCTGGGCCGGTTTTGTAGTTAAAAAAACTACTACTACCGCGGTAGCGGTAGTTGTTCTTCAGTAGTTTTAAATTATATTGCAAATAAAATAAATTTAAAACATCAAAAAGTGTCTGATTCCAATTCAAGTTGAATTAGAATTTTTTTTTAACTTTCAAGAACAAAAGTCTTTCGAAATTTATATCAGACAATCCATTCCTCAGTGGTACAAAGATCCTTCCAGAAAGGCTGAACAAACGTTCCACAGATGCAGAGGACGGAAGTGCTGCGTTGTATTTAAGAAAGAGCTGTTTTAAAGCTGGATATTTCTTCAGACTTGAAAGTTTTTGTGACGTATCGGACAAATACAGATCGACTCCATTATTCACATCAGCATCGACTGGATCATACAAAAGAAATCTTTCTTTTTTTTCGGTTTTTGGCCTGTAGTCACTGTCTTGAGACTCACTGACATCGTCTGTTGTTCCTCGTTTGTTGTTGTTGCTGTGATAAAAAGAGAAATATAAGAATTCAATTTACTCATTACATTTTTATTGATTTACCTCGCTTGCGTACCACACACGTATCTTGTTTGTGTGACTTGAAGGTATCCATAAGTAACCGTGTTTTCGCCTCTCTATCGTTCTCGGAAATCCATTTGTTTTTGAAGTTAGGATGCAAAATGGCTGCTAAGATTAATTCCTCGTCCTCAAAACAGTCTTGAAATCGGGCAAAAGGTATCCGATCGAAATCTTCACATCCGCTTGAAGGATATCCAGAGCTTCTGTCATAGGTTTCATTATCTTCACGTACTCACGCACCAGTTCTTCCTCGGCTGGGTGAAAATACTGAATACCATCGAATTCAAAAAGAGCTTTAAGCTCGGAACGCTTCTTGTTGATAAAGTGCTTGGTTCGTTTCATGGCATTGTAATACGAATTCCACCTGGTCTCGTTGTTTATGATGAATAGTTTCCCGAGGCGCTTGCGGATATTATCAGAGACCTTGGCACTTCATCTGTTGAATCGAATAGATTCTTTAGAGAAGGATTCATGTTCTTGAAATTGTCAAATTTGCAGATAAGGTTCAATGAGTGACATGCACAGCGTCGATGCGGTGGCAAAACATAGACGTTCTCAGACGTATAACGTTCATCTAAAATATCCATCAATGGAAAGGCTATATCAAATCTATCTGATTCCTGGTGTTCGTTTTCCTCGTCATCAAGATTCTCGTCATTCCTTTCAACTGCCTCCTGGTCATCAACTACACGGTCACCACCGATATCTTCCGTAATTGTTGCGTCTTCATCGTCATCCGTTTCATAAAATTCAGAATCTTCGTCGTCTAACAGATCCAAAATATCCTCATCTTCATGAACCTATGAAATAAACAATCAGTCGATCAAAAATTAGGAGTTTGTTCGTGCGGAATTAAAAAATTACTTACCAGGCGATTAGATTTATTGCCATGAGATGTGCTCGCTTTATCAGTCATGGCCGGTGCAGGGACTGTTGCTACAGTGGGGGGTAACCAAATGGTGCTTGGAGATGGACCCATATAAACGAAATGCCTTCAGAAAGCTGCTTCCGTTTGTCTATTTTGAGTTTTTCAGTCTTTCCCTCGGCATTTTTCACACCCCCTTCGTCACTTTCCCCCATTTTTTGCCGGGAATCACCTTCGAGGGGGAAATGCATACAAATTCATACAGATCGTTCTGCCCAATTGTACCACCTACCGCTAGATGGCGCTATGAAGAAGTATTGTATTTTGCATGAGTGGTCACTCATTAAAATTTGGCGCTAAATTAATAAAATTGAAATTCAATAAATATCGCCCCTCACAAGAAATATCGATTCTCAATAATTGAGGGACTTGTGATACAATATCCTATTTGAAAATAAAAAATATCCTTATGCCACAATATACTATTGAGATAATGTTATATTTGTCCTTGAAATACAGTGGGACTTTTGAAACGATAAATCAGTGACCCATTTTCCTTGTGACAATAAAAATAATAATTATTGTTTATTTATATTTCTTTAAAATACATTGGCACTGTGTCACAATGGCTTTGGGCGGAAAAAAAATTTACAAAATTTTAAATACGAAAATTCTTGAAATACAAATTCCTTATGATATTTCATCATTGTGGCACATGTTGCTTATGAATATAATTCCTTAAGCCACAAATTAATTGCAATTTATCCTTGTGCGATTGGGGGACTGTGATACGCACCCGAATCATGTACGGCGATTATGTAATGATGCCAGGCAAAAAGGGTGGTCATTTGGTTCTGGTTGATTTACGCTCTTCGATGTATTATCACAAGAACGGACAGAAGTATGTCTCAATTGAAGATGTAATTTAAAATAAGATAGTATATATCGACTTCTTTTGGGGGTTTAGCCGTTTTAGGTGTTTTTCGTACGCTCCAACTTATTGTTCTTGGAAGCGTTATTGGTTGGCTTAGGTAAACAAGTAGTCAATGCCTTCATAATATCAAGGTCTTTGCAGGCTGAATAAATTCCTGAAGCTTCTTCTTGTGTACAGACTAAGTTTAAAACATAGATAGAATTAGATTTCGAGGATTCGTAAATGCATAAGCAGAATTTATTCTTCTTTTGATGCTCACTTTTACATGAGCACGCAAATTTCCCCTGGAAATTTCGTCTGTGGAGAGTGGTTTATCCCTTTTTGCATCCCTTAACTGTGCAGATGTATAGTGAGTTTCCCGGTTTCTGTGAAGGTCCGTGATATTTAAAGAACGATAATGGGTAGGCAAGCCTCTTGACATGGCCTTCTGTAATACAAAAAATATTTAATCACTCATCAGTTAAAATACACATATAAATATAATTCCCCAAAAACTTATTTACCGGCCACAAGTGGAGCAATAGTAACATCCTGTTCTTCACTACTAAATATTGAAGTAAGGGATGAAGATGAAGAGTTACGTGAATGACTTCATGCTTCTAATGTTTGATTGTTCGTAGAGCCTAGAGATACATAAGACTAGGCCAATTCTGTATTTAAAAAATGTAAGAACAAATGATAAATGAACTCGTTACTTACTTATTGGGTCAACTGATTCAACTCCAAGTCCAACTGGTAATGAGGTTGAAGTTGACGATTCAACTTGCAAGTCATTTTCAGTTTCTTTGCCCTGTTGCTCCATGTCACATCTACTTCTTTTCTGGGAACTTAAACTTGACATCGACTTTTTTCGGGTTGATTTCTGATGTGCTGTCATGTCTCTCTTTTTATTTTGAAGATTTGAGACTGAGCGTGGCCTTCCTCGCCTAGAAGTCTAGAACTGAAGATAATAAACAAAACATATAGACATAATACATGAGGAAATACAGATATTTCAAGTCGACTTACCCCGCCATATTTAAATCACAATTGGGGAAGTGAAAAGTTTAAATATATGATTTATGAATTTGATTTACTTAACTTAAAACGTGTAGTGATCTGTCATAGAACTACGACGGAATACTCTAAAAAAATTTATCTAGAAAAAGAGTGCCATTTGTTGTTTTGACGCGGTACTTTTGAGAACTAACGCGGTACTGCGGTAGGTCGAACACGTGCGGTACTACCGCGCGGTAGTACCGCGGTAGAACTTTCATCGCGGTGATCCAGCCCTGGTCCGGCCAATTTTCATCTCATGTTCTTCTTTCTTCTGGTGTATCTCAGGTCTCTGTTCTAGGCCAATACTTTACAACTTATATACCACCCCGATTCATGATATATCTGTTAGTCACGGCGTCTCTGATCATGAATATGCTGATGACGATCAGAAATATTTATCGTTTCGTACCTCTGATGGTGTGGACCAACGTCGAGCTTTCTCCTCCATGTTGGCCTGCATTGCTGAAAATAGAAGATGGGGTATGCTCAACAGGATGAAGTATAATTACTCGGAAACAGAATTAATGGAGCTGAACCTGCTCTTAATCTTCTAACTGTTAGTGATGCTGAGATTCAACAGCTGTATCTTCACTGCATCTAACGATGAATGCACAAATTCGGTCATCCTGCAAGAAAGCATTCTTCCACTTGAGGCGTATTTCGCAGATCAAGAAGTTCCTTTCTCAGTCTGCCCTCACACAGATTATTCATGCCTTCGTTATCTTCCAGATTGACTTATGTAACTCTCTTCTAGCTGGACTGTCGAAGAAATCTTTGGATCGTCTACAACGAGTCCAGAACGCGGCTGCTCGACTGCTCAAAGGTGTTAGGAAATATTAGCCGATAACCCCCATTCTCCTAGATCTTTACTGGCTTCCTGTCGCGTTCCGTATTGATTTCAAAAGTGCGTTACTCACATATCGCTGTCGGAATTATCTTGCCCCTCGATATTTGCTGGAGCTCCTCCGTCTACCTGTCTCCTCCCGTTTGGCACTAATTTCAATATAGCCTCGAATTATGACGTATCAATATCGTTCTTTCAAAATAAATGCTCCGCCTGCACCTTTCAAAAATGTTTATATTTACATTAATAAATTAATTACTAGATAGATATAAATACAATTAAGACGGTCTGAGTAACGTTTATTTAAAAAAAAACATCAAGTTTTTTTTAGTATCAGTAACTCAGTATGGCGTCTGTATCATGAGAAACAGTGAAAGGTAAATTAATAATATGCAAAATTAATACTATAAAATTACGCCAACTTTTCTAATGATGTTTTTTTTTCATAATTAAACATAAATATTATAAGGATGAAATGACTGAACAACAAATTGCAGGAAGGAAATAGTATCCTACTATGGGTAATGTTTATAGATTTATGATTTCCTTCAGACATGTATATTACATGTAGTAGTTTACATGTTTCAAAACCTGTCATACATGAAGCAAATGTATGTTACATGTTTCACTACATGTCATTATATGAAGTACACTATGTGTTACATGCAAACTACATGTAATAACATAAATTACACTATATATGGTTACATGTATCAATACATATCAAACTTTGCCTCACGACGAAAAAATCCTTTTTTACATGTAGTATGATATAGTTTTACATAGTATTACATCATTACATGTAATAATACATGCAAATACATAAACTATTTTCACCGGGGATCATTAGAAAAGTTGACGTAATTTTATAGTAGAAATTTTGCAACAAATTAAAATTATTTTTTGTATGCATAATTTACTATCCTGCTGAATTGTAAATTGCTATTAGCATATTATTAATTTACCTTTCATAGTCCGTTATTTACTTTATTTTACTTTCATTTACGTTATAATACTACTTCAGTATTATGTGTACCCATGAGATATCGAAGCGCAGCAGTCACCGGTGAAAGTAGTCATCGGATGGGTGACCTTGTTTAAACAAGGAAAATTTTGGATTAAAAGGTTCCTTTTTTAATTAAACTAATCCGTGTAGCTTACACATACAAGTTTCATGGAATGGTTCATGGAAAAAGCCCTGGTAGCACACTGCTATCCATAGGATGTCCGAGCCGACGGCCATAGGATGGTCATCGTACAGCCTAATGCCGCGCCGTACGACGTCCGATTGGTGACGGACCATGGACGTCTCCAATCGGACAGTCATCGGATCAACCATCACTGGTTAAGAAACAAAAGGGAATTGACCCGCTACAGGGTCACCCATATAAAATTCAACGCTAGTGACAGCTGCTGCGATTTTTAACTCTGTATCACCACCTGTTCTATTATGGCGTAGTTACTCATTGAGATCATTAATAATAATAATTAATGATAATTTGAAAAAAATTCGGATAGTTTATTGAAATTAAATAGAATTAATCAGAATGAAAAATTATGGATCTAAAAGAAATAGGGTAAAGTTCCTAATTCGGGACAGGCCTGACAATTTCTAATTCGGGACGAAATAAGCTTTTTTGGAAGAAAAGGACAATTAAGCTAATTTCGTGCGGTAAAATAACAAAAATAAACAGGATTTACTCTTTCCTATGTGTTTAAGCAACTAGTTTGATGTATTTATATGAAGTTTTCCTAAAATATAATAAAGAAAACTACAAAAAAGACTTAGAAAAAAAACCAAGATTTTGGGGGGTCGAAACATGTCTGAAATAACAAATCTATTAGTTATTTCACACTGTATTTAGACTTAAATCAAAGAGCCCGGAAAATGCTCTTGATTACACATTAAAAAACTAATTAAAGTCATCAAATTCACTGAATAATTCAGAAACAAGCTTGCTGGGAATAAAACCCATAACACGAATTCGGGACGCCCTTATACACAAAAACGGGACAAATAAAAGTTCACCAGTTCGCCAGATGGTACTAGTAGAAGTGTCAAAGAACTTGTATGTTTAAAATCTACAAAATACTGTTTTTCTTTTACTAATAATATGCAAACAGCACATTGGCAGAGTGGTTATCGTCATGGGCTGATATTCAGAGAAATTAACGAAATGTGTGTTCGGTCCCAGGTTAGGGTTTCTCTTATAATGTTCGCAACTGTAGGTAGCATAATGAATTTTAACATAGATTTTACTTTAATTCCCTTTTTAAATTTTCATTTTTTATAAAAGATAAGCTCAATACTAAAGCAATAGTTTGGCACAGTGGCAATAGTCTTGTAATTGTATCTTTTACATTTGGTGTTCTTCGTTCCACTCCAAATGGAGAAACATTTTGAAATTGAAAAAGAAAGGCAATTTTTGAATAATTTTGTAAAATGACTTGATCCGGTATTGAACCCATAAGTTGTTAAAAGGGACCTTCGTTGGGCAAGGACCATACCCACTGTGCCACTTAACTTGTAAAACATTTTGGGTAAATAAAATTAGTGTTGAAATAAAGCTCTTTATTTAAGGGGAATATTTTTACGGGTATACTGACTGTGTTATAAATTCGGGAAAGCCCTTAGGCGATTTTCGAATAATTTTGTTAAATGTTTTCACCCGGTATTGAACCCATTAGCAGTAAAAGCCAACTTCGAAGAGATGGACTTTACCCATCGTGCCACTTTACTTGCTGGTACGGCTGTGGTAAATAAAAGTGGTCGTAAAATAAACCTTTTTATTTAAAAGGAATAAATTTAAGGGTATACCGACTGTGTTATAAATTCGGGACAGCCCTGAGGCAATTTTTGAATAATTTCATAAAATGGTTCTACCTGGAGGTGAACCATAAGTCCATACCATATTATAAGCTAATAGCAAACTTCATTGGGTATCGACTCTACCCACTGTACCAATTGACATATACCTTACATTGCGTTAAAGAAAAGTATTTCTAAAATAAACCACATTATTTAAATGGACTTATTTTACGGGTATACTGACTGTGTTATAAATTCGGGACAGCCCTGAGGCAGTTTTTGAATAATTTCGTAAATTGACTTAACTTGGATTTGAACCCAAAATATATTTTTGTATGTTTCCGTAGTGGCACTTCATGACTTCACCCACTGCGCCACAATGTCTGAAAATGTTTCTAAATAAAATAGAACGTTACTATAGCATTTTTGCGTCACCACATGTTTAGTGAATGACTTTTAAAGAAATTTATTTTGAGACTATAGGGTAAGATTTGATAGTTATCCATGATTCTTTAAACCTTGTTAAGAAAAAATTAGAACTTAGAAACTGCATTATCCAAGATTTGAACCGCAGGACTACGAGCACAACTCGACAGTACATTGGCACGCTAACCACTAGACCAATCGATATTGTAATAGATTTACGGAAAAAGTAATTTAATCAACTGGTTGATGATAGATGGCGCTAGTAGTTGTCCCGTTTTTGGAATCTCTGTCCCATAGTTTTTACCGGTGTCCCGATTTAGAAACGCGTTGGCCTATTCTAAAGCCTGCAAAGTGGCTATAGCCAAAAAAGTGTCCCGAATTAGGAACATTACCCTAATCTTAAGAATTAAAAATAATAATACTATTTTGATTGTTTCTAACGCAATTATATTATTATACATCTTCGTTTACTTAACTTAATTGATGTGTACTTGGCATGCGAGCAATTATAAATTGAAAATTTTTTTCAAAAAAATAGAATGAAAAATTTTTCCTAAGTCCACGTTGTCCGCCTCCATCCACAGTACAGTCTATGGACGTCCTACTTCATGTCGAAAATGGACGTCCAAAAATACCAAATAATATTTATCTCTGTACCAGTGATAAAAACTTCTTGTAAAAGAACACACTTTATATTTTACCATATTTTACCTCAATAGGAAACTCAAAACACGTCCTACCACAAACTCAATGGTTTTCGATAAGAAATTGTGATATTGAGAAATAGGCAATATTGCAAAAGGCGCAATTTTCAAAATATTGCGATTTTCAATCATAAATTTTTAAGAATGAAAAAATTGCCTAAACAAGATGAATTTGGTATCTTAGGATAGGGAATTAAATAAAGTTTCAATTCATTCCATTTCTGGACAAATTTATTGGTAATTTTCTGAATTACGAACGAAAACCCCCTTTTTTTACTATAACACTGAGAGGCGATCGGCCTACTAACCTGGCGAACCTTATGGGGAATCTTGGGACTCTTTACTAAACACCCGCCGGTCTTGGGGATAGCCGAGAGTGTACCTTTCCTATTATATCATGGTTCGACTGTCGAGTTCTTATACATTTTAAAAAAATATTTAAAAAATTGGGGTTCTAATGTCGTTGGAGTTCTTCTGTCTTTGGAGTTCTACTGTCAACATCCCCAATTTGAGATCTCCAAAATATTGCTTACATATTGCATACTTTGAAATTTATGTAAAATTATGGGCTTTATGAATGTTTCCGTGAACGTTCCATTTTTGTCATGTTTTCTTGGTTGTTTGTAATGACAGTTGATATATCTGACTGGTAAGGGCGTCCGAGCAGATAGCCTTTTGCTTTCAGTCACAGTCTTCAGTAGTTAGGGAAGGTTCGGAGTCTGAGTATTATAAATATTGGAGCCTGGCGTCCAAACATATCAAATCAGTATAGTAAACGGCCAAGATTTGGCAAGATACATGACAAAAATTGGTTTTTCATTTATGATCGAGATTAATCGATCGATCAATTATTATTATAGAGATCGAGATCTAAATGGTTCTTTATGAAAATTTTTATCACCAACCAAAACGCCATCTATGATTCGCGAATACACTGTTTTACGTTTTCAAACATCTTAAATCCCATTAAATTTTTTGACATCTTAATTTTGACATGTTAGTTTGTTTAATTAAGTGGTAGGCTACATGCTGCCCGCTTTGTGCAATCAATCCATCGAAAAAAGTAAAAAAAGAATGTGATCGAAAGCTGATCGATTGGGCGAATTATCGATTACTTCAATTGCGTGATCAATTTAGCTAGCTCTCGTTCAGTTATCTTGATGATCAGTGAACGACCGATCGATCACTTATGGGGGAAACATCGATCAATTACTTTTGGTTGATCGAACGGTAAACCTTTACCTGCGTAAGAGGATTAAAATCATAAATGGGAAATTTTTTGTATCGACTGCCAAAATGATCGAAATTTCGATTAAAATAGCCAAGCAAGCTTTTCAGCCCGCCACATGGATAGTCTAAGCCAGTTGAAAACTGTCTTAAATGACAAATCCATGGTGTTGTGTAGAGTCGGACATCATAATTGTTGTTATTTATTTCTTCTAGTTTTTTTTTATCAGTGAATTTTAAAATAACATCAAAATTCATTTCCGAGAAATCGACTAATGGTTCCCAGCAGTAGTTGTAAATAGCTTTGCTTCAGCTTTCTTAGGGTGGCACAATAAATGGTAAACTCTAAGGGGGATTTTAAATAGTTCATACATGTAGGATATTTTCTCTTCCAATTTTGGCAAGTAGGGGAGACCGGGGTCATTTGGTATACGGGGTAAGATGCGCATTTTGCTCTTATTTGTATCCATTTGAAATGTCTCTTTTTTCAGAATAGCCATAATGTGTATTTTTACTCATAGATGGCGTCCACCAAAAAATGTTTCGTCTGCACTTCATTCGTAAAGTTTTGATCGTCAAAAACGTTATTCAGTTTTGCCGACCAACTTTTTTTTCGCGGACTATTTTTCTTTTTCCATTTAAGGTATGAGTAACATATTTGTGTAGTGATGTTTCGTAGATAGCTTATTCCTCAAGCTATGTTACCGTTTAATTGTTTTTTCTGTAGTTAAATTTAATTAGATTCTATTTTAATAATTCTATGAAAATGACTCATGGGGAAGGTTGGCCATTTTTCCAAGTTGGCCGATATGGGTGCGTCTGACAAAGTTCGGCTATTCAAATTTTCTTCTTGTATTGTTTCAGAAAAATGAGAAACTACGTTAGAAAAACTGAAAGAGTAAAGGCCCCATCTGATGTAATTGACAGAGCAGTTGCAATGGTGTTGGATGACGACGAATCATGTTCTAGTGTGGCTATTCTTTTTGACATTCCAAGAATGACGGAGAATCATGTTCTAGTGTGGCTATTCTTTTTGACATTCCAAAAAGAAGTCTTACTAGATATGTTGAAAAGAAGAAGAAGTCAGGTCTAGAAGAACAAAATATGCCCAATAGTGTTTCTCCAACCCATCATGGGTATTCATCTATCCGTCAGGTAACAGTTTTGTTATAGTTGATGTTAATATGAGCTCATGTGTGTCAAAATTTATCGTGCAGGTTTTCAACAAGGAAAGATGAGACTCTGCTAGCTGCATGATTACCTTCACCGTTCAGCAGATATCTACTTTGGATTGTCCCCAATTGATGTTAGAAAGCTGGCTTATTTAGTTGCCACAAAGCTGAATCAAAAAATCCCTACTTCGTGGACTGAAAAACTTGCAGCTGGACCAGACTGGTTTGCATCATTCTTGAAACGCCATTCTACCCTGGCAATAAGAAAACCTGGGGCTACTTCCCTGGCAAGAACGTCATCATTTAACATCCACATCCATCTGGAACATGGACGAATTTGGTGTCACTCGAGGCCAGAAACAAATTGGTAAGCTTTTTGTTTATCCTATCTTTCATTGCATATGATTAATTGTGCATACAATTTGTATTCATTTTCCAGGATCAATTGTTTCAGGAGAAAGAGGGGTGTTGGTGACAAACAAGGAGAAAGAAAGAGAAGGGTGAATCGTTCTGCCCAGAATGTGCCGGCCGATATTCAACAACAAAAGAAGATTGGATCCGTTGTTTAAACAATTGCGGTTTATGGGCGTGCGAGAGCTGCGTCGACGACAGCTTGAAAGATGACGAAAGTTATATTTGCTCAAATTGCTCTAAGGCGGCTCTGTAGTAGGCCCTATGTCGAATGTAAGGCCAACTTGCCCCAGCTCAAAGGGCAACTTGCCCCGGCGGTGGGGTAAGTTGGCCACTGAAACTGTCGCAATAAAACGGTTGTTTTGGTAAGAACTATTTTTGTATTGCTTATTTTTTCGATGCCATCTTTTAAGCGAGATATTAATCGATATTAATTAATAATTTGAAACAAAAAAACAATTAATTTCATCAAAAATAGGCCTGTGAGGTACCGGTGTGTAAAAATTGAGCCAACTAGCCCCGGTCTCCAGGCCTATTTAATGATTTAAACAATCACATATGCTTGAAACAACTGCGAGACAACCCCTAAATGTTAAAATTCGATCAGTGAAAAACATCAGGTGGTGGGCGGGCGGAGAGCCTTATGTGTAAACTCACTGTTTGAAATTATATTGGATAAGCTAGCGCACAACTCACGCTATATTTAGTTTGTCAAAAAAAACTTGCGCGCTTAGCGCGCTTGCAGTCGTTACTCAAACTGAATAAGAATGACCCTATTTGAATCAGTTCTCTTCTGATTCACGTGGAGAAAGCGTTGAGAACATTAAAAATTTTGCATTTCTTAACAAACACATCGCCCGTGAACGAAAACACGAGGTAGAAGTATACTATCTCCTATATAGGCCTATAGGAGATCGAAGCCTTACAGTATCACACTGTTACACGCTCGAATCGGTGGAATAGCTTCAATTATACTAATTTTTTGTTATTATTGCTCGTGTTATAAACATCTAAAAATATAAATGCCCCGTAATTGTCAAATAAAAACATGTCAACAATTGTTATTTTAAAAAATGAAACTGCCTTTTTGCCCGTGATTAAATGGTTGAAATAATTAAATGTTTGAATGAGTGAGTAAATATTGGGTTAAAGAGAAATATGGGAGAATTTTCAATAACAAAGAATATGACTTTTACTGGATTTTAACCATAGATATTTATGTTGCCAGCCGAGATTTATACCCACTAAACCATAAACTGCTGCAATAATTATAACATTTCTGTATTTTTCCTTGAGTCCCGTCTTGGTCAAAGTTTTATTTTGTTTTTCACTATGGGAAATGCAATGGAATAATATTCCCGACACGATAAACGTGAATTTTGCGGGTAAAATCAAGGGGGCGGAAACTCAAAAAAAGTTTTTTGTAGGTGAGAGTTTTTTGTTGTTTTTGGTAAGTTTTCCGCGCCATTAGACAAATAGCAAAACAAGACTGAACAAGACATAGGGTTTTTGCTTATGCGTAGGTTATTTTCTTTTCCCGGTTTTCTTGTGTTTTTTAACTTTTCTAGCAAAATAATCCCTGAGGCTAAGGCTTTAGCCTGCCGAGGGCCTTAACAGGGTTCCCGTAGAGCTCAAAAGTCTCCCTGGAAGGAAATGGGAAAAGGCGGAGCTTAGAGAGAAAAACTACCCCCACGTGACCGAAATCTGGCCTTGCTATTGGCTCCCGTCTTGATTTACCGATCGATATAGAATCGGAAATTCAGTGAAGCCTATACTCCCTGCCACGCGATTTTCAACCCACGGTCCCAGATTTTTCAGTCACCGCCGAAACCTGAAAATGGAATTGCGTGGTATACCTTCGAGCACTGTCAGGCTGACGGTGCAATAGAATTTTCGCCGGATTTATGCAGACGCACCTACCCCCTATCACATCACATCACATCACTGCCTAATTCCAGAATTCTTCCAAGAAAGCTCTGTGACTTAGCCGCCAACGCTTGCAACGCGAGCCCTAGTTTTATGGGACTTTTGTTTTACCGGAGGCGGTTATACAGCGTAGTTGTCAGATTTTATTCTTTAAATTGACAGAAGCGGGACAATCAGAGACAATTGATTGACAATTTCTGCATCAAACAGTAAACCGTCTTCATCCTCAAGTTGAACAGATTTAGGGATGGGACAATTACATATATAGTATTTGCAGGAATAATAGCCATTACTGAACATAAATGTTCTAGTCAATTTACCCGTTAGCTTCCCATTTTCCCTAACCATATTGTACCATTGACCTGCACGATGAGAGGTAAATTGTTTTGAATGAGGAAATCCTTTAAATATTTGACGTTCACTACACCTTCCAAAACGGATCTATCGTACCGAGAGAGCTTCGATTTGACTGTACGCAGACCAGGGACGGCGCCGTGAAAATTTGCTCACAGAACTTCATACGAATTTTTACCGGCCATACAATAGAAGTTCACACAAAAGCGAATAAGTGCTTCATTTGTGAAGCGTCGTCCTCTAGTTCTCTTGTTTTTATTCAACAACTGTTCGTACAGCCACTTTAACAACGTCGGTTTAACAAAGCCGGGAACGAGAGCTACATTTTCGTTCCCGGCATTCAAAAATTTTGATTGATCAAGTTGGCAGTGGTTGCCTCGTTATTGGTAATAGGTGCTGGTACCGTGCAAGGTACCGTGTTGAGGACACGCGTTGGATCCATGACAGGCTGATGTAAGTTTGTTTCCTGCGGCTCAGGAGCAATTTTGTGGAACCTTGGAAGATGATGACCTACGAAGTGACTAATCTTCCAGCCGCCGTATTCGTCTACACCGGTTTTAAGTATTACGTCGCACTTCAAACACTTTATTGAGCTGCTTTCAGCTATAATTTTACAATCAGTTGGAAGATAAGCAATTTGCTTTTCAACCAACATCTTTGTGGTTTGAAACCACTTCATGACGTAATCGTGGAGGGTTCTCCCTTTCCTGATCAGCGGTGCTGGTACGGCTGCTTCATCTTCAGTAGCCGATGCAGCCGTTGATGGGCCACCGGAAACATTTGATAGCACAACTTCAGGGCGAGATTTCTTTTGAATCGGTGCATCATGGCGGACTGAGCTCTTCCGCTTTAAAGTCGAACGAGAAAAGGTGTACTGTTTTGAGTACTCTTGTAAAATACGTTTTGACATCGTTACCACTTCTTCTAGCGTAGTTTTCTCCCCAAAAGAGAATTTAAATTTTGATGGGTCACTCGCAAATTTCTCACCCAGAACAACTAACTTTTCTTCATCAGTTTTAAAGCGCATGGGATCACTAACACTTTCGCGAATGGCCTCTTCGAGGCTAGCTCTTCTTTCTGGCGAATCCAGTTTACTTAGAGTTCTAAGATTATTCACATCAACTTCTTTTAGCAAGGCAATCAGTCGAGGGGCTAGAATTACATCATAGCTTTCTAACAACTTAAAAACGCACTTTGTTTCACTTCCATCCATGATTATAACCATCGGTACTCGAAAGTAGCGATGTGACTAAGGAACTGCGACGAATTGTTCTAGGTGTCGCGTTAATCGAAATACCCTTAAGCATTGATAAGTTTTTAGTTTTCCCCCTGAAAAAAAAGGTTTTTTAACCGAAATGTCTGGTTTGCTTGAAAATTTGCTCTCTTCCTTGTTTTTTTACTTTTTTCCCCATTTTTCTTCCTTATCTGATGTTTTGTCATTTCGCGCCAACAAATTTCTTTTAGTGATTTACCTTTTACTTTTCGGGTAATTTTTTTTAACTTTTTTGAGTTTCCGCCCCCTTGGGTAAAATGATTAAATTGAAATTAACTTAATTAAATAACGAAAAAAACAGTTACACAGGCTAAAACGTACGATATTCTACAGGAATTTAATTTCTCGTAGAACAATTAGTAAGAGAAATCGTTCCTTAAAGTTTTTTGCCTATTTTAACTTAAAAAAAAATGAAAGTTGGACTACAAATGGCGGATTGCAGCATTGCCGGAGTACATTAATACTGCTTTCCGCACAGTGAAAATGGTCTATTACGAAAAAACTATTTAAAGGGTTAATTTTTTTTTATTTTGGTCGCACCATTATACGATTATGCGATTATTAGCTTCGCCCTTCGGGCTCGCAATAAAATTCGATCATTTCCTATTTAATTCTTCAGGGATCGAGATCGATCTGGAAATCGATCGTGGAAACTCTGCATAAGAGTTAGAAATACGGAGAAAACATCCCTCTTTAAACACCAATTTTTTTCGAATTTTTGAATAAGAACAGTTTCCTATACACCCTTCTCTGCATTTAATCCAAAAACTCTACAAAAAGGAGGGGATTTGGTTTGTTAGACTCGTAAAATGCGTGTTAAATAATTGAACTGAAGAAGATTTATCGAATGTTTATTAAGGGTGGCGACTGGCGTGCCGCGTGTGGAAACAGGGCGCAGCGCAGCCAGCGCAACTCTCTGATCTTACCAGATTTACGATCATTACCGTTTAGGTAACTGTGTAAGACGGAAAATATACATCCAATCTTTTATTTCGATTTTTGAAGGGATTTTTCGGGAATTTAAGCAAAACCCTAAATTGAAACTCAGGCACCTAGCAAGGAATCGGAAGTCAGATTATATCAAATAAACCCTGCAAGTATTCATTGAATAACCAATAATCATTTTCGTTGTAGTCGTCCTGCAACGGCTAATAACTTATAAGCCGTTTATAATTTAGACATAATACAATATACCATTATATCAAGCAAAAGAAAAATGTTGTATAACATTTAGTCCGCAAGTAGGTAGTGATCTTAAATAATGTGAAAAATTCCTAAATGATTATAATTAAAATAAATGAATTATATTTTACGCTTAAAATAACTACATCATATTGTAAATACGTTATTATTCAATTTCTTCAATTTGTAAGCACTAATAAACAAATATCATTAGTTTGACTCGTTCAGGTCTGGACGTAAAACGAGGATGATATAACCGTCAGAAAGGGATTCGAGCTTGACTAAAAAAATTGCTCCGTTGAAATTGAGTGGGCGAAATGTCGGAATTACATTAGAAAAAAAAATCCAATTTTGCAACAGTCATTGATACTGTAGTTGTAAATAAAATAGCAATCGAATTAGCACACTTTTTGACAACTTTATTTTCCCCATGGAAATGTATGCATTTGTTGTTTCATCGAGATATTTTATTCTCTCCTCTCCTCGATCAATCAGAACTTGAACCAGCCTTGGTTTTCCGCAAGCGTGGACTGCGTCGGGGACTACCCTTCGGACTTTTATCTATAACAAATTGATTTTGTTTATTGATCCAAATTATAAAATTATCAATTTCTTACTAAGTTCTTTGATGGTTGACGGTGGCAACCAATCGTAGTCGATTCCATCGTCAGAAACGGAACCAGTGTTGCGTGCGGTTCCGGTCTCCAACCTGAATGTATCATAATGTAAAAAATGCCGCAAGACATACAAATAAAAAATGTTCTCATACCTTGAACCACCACCACGGCGTTTACCCATTGATGCAAGAGCTTGCTGGCCGAGAACAAGGAGCAATACTACACCAGCAGCCAAAAAGAGGTACAAGAAGAATGTTTCACCATCCAAACCCTCATCAACTTCGACGCAGTTAATAGTTTCGTTGAAGACGGCTTCATTATAAATGCGGCCCTCCTAAGTAAATAAAAACCAAATTTAATATAATATGAACAAAAGATTGGAAATTGAATAGTCTCATTTTAGAGCAACTCAGTGGTTCGGACAGTTGATAATTAGAATTTTCATTTTGCTACTCAATCAAGTAGTTATTCATCACTGTTGATTTAAAAACATTCTAAAGAATATACTGATTTACTTACAGAATCTCTGTAGACAAGGTTGACGGAAAGACCGAAAGGTCTTCCTGCAAAGGGTTCAGCAGGGATGAAATGGTATAGTACAGTAGCCTGCTGCTGGGGTTTGACAACTTTAAAGTACTGAAAGGTTGAAAAGTTCTGAATCACAAAAGTATGATCCATTGGGTAGTGGAAGGCAGCTTCAACAGTTTCAATGACCATTTCCTGGTTTCCCTTGTTGGTAAATCCAACCAGGAATTCAGCAAGTTGACCAGCAGGTAGTTCTGTAGCATAAAAAAATGTCTTTGTACATTTGAATCCCCTTGAATCCCAACTTTAAGAATTACCTGAACTAGCAGCACCAGCTGGTTTCGTGAATAGAATAGTTGTTTCAGCATCAGGTGAAGCACTAAGTTTTACATCGTCAGTGTCATCATCTTCTATTTTACTCCCTTCTTCAGCTACACTAGCTTCATCGGCAGAAGTGTCGGCAACATCGTCGTCATTATCTAGTTCATCTTCTTCAGCATAGGCAAAAGGCGACCGTGCTGTGGAAAATCGCATTTATTAGTACTGTAAAATGTCACTTTAATCCAATCAAAATCAGCATACCTGTTGGAGCGAGAGTGGCGAGTAGAGCCAAAGAAATAAGTAGAATCCACGTCCTGGAAAGTAAGCCGAACATTTTGTGTGATACTTGATCAAGAAAACTAACTCTTTTCGACGGGAAAAACCAAGATGTACGAGTTGGAAAGTTGAGAGACTTTGAAAGGAGACCCGTCACCGTATGTCCATGTGATGAGGCTCGCCCGGCTTGTGCTTACCTCTTGGCATATCGAGCTTCGGATTGGCCAGCGAAGCCTCGAAACCCGAATGAATATTTGTGATGTGGCACATGGTTGTCAAATATTTCCCTTTTTTCTTTCCATCAACTTATTTTGCAATTCGTTTCAATGAAAAATAAATGTTTTTTTGATGCAATAGAGAAGATTATTTTTTAATTGATCAAAATAATTTATTTTCAACACGTTTGATTCTATTTAAAAAGATTTAACTCATTTAATTAGTGATTTCTTAAAAATCGATCGTTAAAAGTAACGGCTGATCGACCGGCGAGTCGGCGACGTTCTATTCGATTTAAGTTGATGCGCTGCGCTTAGGGATAATTTGATATCTACTTAAATATTGGATAAGATAATCTGCCGTTTCCAAAAACACAAAGCAGCATCATAATTTTGAAATATTTCTTGAAACTTCGTACATAATCCATTTGGGAACTATGTTGATGGTGGCTACGATTTCTATAACATCATAATATAGTATTCAATTACTTAGATACGTGGCTTTCATAGATGATTATTCACAAATATTTTTTAAAATTTGGTTTTGACTTCGAAAAATAAACGGAGACATACAGTAATTGCGATGACATTACGTGATTTCTTACTGCCATCTAACGAAAGTAAAGCTAACTACGTTACAATTCCCTGATAAATGTTTTTTTCACGTCATCATTCAAAAATCGAAATGTGAGACTACAAATAGGCTAATAGCGCACAGGTCAATACTAAATGTAAAAATTAGCTAAGTGTTTTGTTTCAACAAATACCTAGTATTGTTCAACAGAAACAACAAAAAATTTTATTCTACTGTATCACAGCCTTGCGAATTTTTAAAAAACTATTTTAACTGTTTTGTAACATTTTGATCAATCCCCGGGAGAATTGAAAAAGAAGCGCGATTCTTCTAAGCCAAAGGGTTTTGATTCGTCCTTGAATCCTCACCCCCTTTATCATTATCTTTAACTGTGCAGACGAAATATGTCAGTTCTCAGAATTCAGTTCACGATTTACTCGCGTTTTAAGACTTAATGTCTTTATTAATAAGTCCAGTTGTTGACTAGCATTTCTGCGAAAAACAACGGAGAAGTGGTAAATGCCACTGTCTACTACGTATATAAAGGAATAAGCCAAAGCTTTGACGACAATGATTCGTCAAGCGACATCCGAAGGAGCATCGTCAGTTGGAAGGAATAGTCGGGGATGGCCAGCAGCTCTACGAGTTCTCCACAGTGGCGAATTATCGAGCGAATTCTTTGCAACGCTTGTTTTGAAATACATGACCGTGATCAACATCTAGCCAAACTTTTGGATTGCTATCATCACATGTGTAAATCCTGTGTAGAGGTGGGTCATTTTCTCTTCTAACCTTTATTTGTGTTTTGTTTTGTTTGTTTTTTTCACTACTTGTTTTCTGTGGGGTTATAGAACAGGATTTCAGATGGCAAGATAAAGTGTCCCTTCTGCACCAAAATCACTCTCTGCCCCAGTGGTAGCTCTGAAGAAATCTTTACTGATGAAGACAGAACGAGGTTAGTGGAGCAGCTATTCAAAATGTGTCACATCAATGCTGTGTAAGTTACATTTTATAATATAATGGACTTGAGGTGTTTTTTTTTTCAGCTTGAATTTCATTTGGTCAAATTTTTATTTCGCAGTCCTTTGAATTTCTGTGGGAACTGCAGAGAAGGAGCTGTTGAGGTGTGCAGGATTCGCAGTCACAAGGTTTACTGCATCAGTGAGGAAATCAGAATGTACCTGTTGAAAACTGAGCTTTTGCGACGAGCATACGAGAAAGAATCTAGGTTAGTCTCTCATTAGAATATCGTGTTTGACATCTTTATTAATTTGTTTTGTTTGTTTGTTTGTTTTTTTCATACATTTTCTAAAACAAAGGACGGACTTTCGACTGTTTGATGCGCTAGACTGAAACGAGTAGCACATCTTGATTGGCGCGATGACTCAGGGAGATACGGTTTGGCGCAGGAGTGTTTATCTGCTGCCCTTACAGATTCAATAAACATTTATCACCACAATCAAAATTTCCTAATTGTTCCTTTGGGGCACAATATAGAAACAATGGTGAAAGGCGGAGAAAGACGGAGGGGGGGCTGGTCATGTTGTCTGACCATGTTTATTTGATGAAGGGATCGAGGGCCTACTATACTAATGTAGTATATATGTTTACTAGTTCTCTCCCTCTTCTGTTCTGTTTAGGGTACGAAGAAGATGGAGATGGTGTGGGTGCGCTCGACCTTGAGGAGGGTAGCGAGAGTATAGCTGGCCTTCCCCTACGAGCGCGCCCCTCCATCCATCAACAGACCCGCATTTCTACCCAGGTATCATCAGAAAGCGGATACCACCAGGTGAATTATTGGTGATGGTGGAATGTGACCACTGGTCAACGGTTGGCAATCCAAAAGACTTTAATTTTCAGTTTTTGAAAAGTATGCGCATTTTCAAATCTTCCATTCTCCTCTAACAAGGACATTTTCCGAACTTTTTTAGTCTTTTCCGAATCGGGCGCGCGCGTATACTTAACAAGAGAGAAAAGTTTCCTGTTTGATAATCTCGTAGGGTGTCCTGGCCAATCGCCAGCCGACCATTCCTACGCGAAAAACCATCATGTCCTGACTCCTTTACCTGCGATGGATGGGCGCATTCATGGCATCATAATAACCTTAGTTTTTTTTTTAAAAGAAATTTTCTTGTTTCGCTTATTGTATTGCAACTTACTACTCGGTAACAAAGAAGAATGATTTGCGTCCATTGAAGTATTTTTATTCTTTAGTTTTTAGGCAACTTGAATATTTGCCTCTAAGCGAAAGTGAAACAAAAGACAAAGGCGAGGTATCAAATGTCCCTTCTGGGTGTGTTAGTTTTATTTTATTTTATTTTATTTCTTTTTGGCATGTTCGCTAATGATGTTGCACACACGCGCGTTGGTCCGCACCGTGCGTTCCGCTCCATTCCGGTCCTTGAGCTCGAAAAAAAAAAAACTTCATGAAGATTTTCACGGTGCCGTTCAGGTGTTGATAATTGGCTCGCCGACATACCACAAATGTCTCCGGTTGTCCATCTTAACAACTTGCTCTCGCCGGAATTCAATTACACTTTAAGGAAAAGAAAAATGTGAAATCTTCCTCTTCTTCTGTTTCGATATTTTTATGTTGATGACAGAAGAAAATGACTTGATTTTTTTTCCCCATTTTTTTAAATAAAAACAAATAGCGGGTTTACAAAAAAAAATGTTCGTGTTATTTCAGATTGTTAAATGAAGGGTAGAGAAAACACGCTAGAAAGAAGTACTATAGCCTATAATAAACTACCGTTTTTTAATTTCTTTCTTTGGCCTTTAAAAAGGTATAGGGAGAAGAAAAAGGAATTAACCATCTGTCCGGCGTCACCTCTTGTATATTCTAGCGTATTCACTTTCTTTATATTTTTTCTATCTATAAATTTATTTCTATTTTAGTTTCCTTTTTTATGATGGCTTTTTAAAAGAGCACACACATCATTACAAAAATGTTTTAGAAGAGATTTTTCTTGACTTGAGAACTTCTCGAATGTAGAAATCTTGGGTTTTCTCTCTTTCTCTCTCGTAGTTGAATGGGATTTTAAAAAGTCCGGGTCTGCTGGGGCCGAGTGTTTGGTAGTTGTCATAATCGTAAAAATTTATCGGATAGACCACTCACTATACATACAACAACAACAACAATATGCGTATAATACACACTGGAGGCACAATGGGTAATATAGAAATACTACCCCAAATTCTCTTGTAATGTACTCGCAAGAAATAAGAAACACGGATAAAAAAGAAAGAGAAAGAGATAGAAAAAATGTGAATCCAAAGGCCGACCCAGAAATTAAGGGGGGTGTCTATGTCATCTTGGTTCCAGGAGGCAGTACACTGGCACAGCATAGAAGAAACCCCACCATTGTCTAGATTGTGGTTATAAGGAGAGTAGCTATATAAGAAAGTCGACAAGTTATTTTCCCTTCGTCGTCTCTCCCCATCGCTGACAGCTATAGGGGAGGAAGAAAAACTTCAACATTTCAAATTCAACATCATGAAACATTTATGTTTTAAAAAAAAAAAATAGAGAAAAGTTGACCGTTTTTTTTAAGAGTTGGTATCCTTCAAAAAAAAAGTTTGGTTCCTTCCCCATTTCAAAATCTACTTCTTCGTGTGTTAGATTATTCAAAAAGAAGCCCGCGGGTTTCTTTTCTCAAGAGATGCGAGAGAAAAAAACAGGTTTTCTATTTTATTTTTTTTGTTTTTAAAAACATTCACAGTGTTTCTAATATACCGTGTGTGGCGTAGCAATA
This sequence comes from Daphnia galeata, assembly GCA_030770115.1. Taxonomy (NCBI): domain Eukaryota; kingdom Metazoa; phylum Arthropoda; class Branchiopoda; order Diplostraca; family Daphniidae; genus Daphnia; species Daphnia galeata. Next base: position 1,801,519 of record CM061118.1, read on the forward strand.
TCCGAAAGTCTCGCGGGAAAATAGAAAAAAAAAGGGACGGAGCAGAGCCGAAGAAAAACAGTGTCTCTCTCAGTTATAAAACCTCAGTCCGAGAGCGCTAGTCGTCCGGGTCGGTTGGTTCATTTCGTAGGTGCGCTCAGCACAACCTTTCTCGTCATACATCAGCCTGGAAAAGAAAAACAAAATAGATTTCAACAGCAGCGCAGGGCTCGACAACAACAGATCTTCTTCTTCTTCTTGATTACTCGTCTGCGTGTTTTCAAGACTTTAACGAGCGAAATGTCAAAGGTCAATGGATAACCCGTCAAATTATTGTCTTATTTACATCATTCACCTAAAAAGTCTTCAGCGACACCTATTCAACTAGCAGCTTGTTACCGGTAAGTTCAAAATAACACATCCATGCGGTCTCTCTTCTATTTCTCTATCGCCAATTTTTTTGTGTTGATTTCCGTTGCTCGGTCATACGTTTACCAAAAGAAGTCAAGAGAGGGGAAAAAAAAAAGAATCACGGCGAATGAATCGACATTCCTCGGCGTGCGTTTCCTTTTTTTTTTTTTTTTCTTCTTTCCCCCGGCACACCTTCGTCAGCAGTTCACGGACCGTTTCGCTTCTTCATTTACAAAATTCCAATTTAATTTTCGGTTCTTTAACGTAGCGCTTTTCTGTGTGTATTTGTGTTATTGTTAGCATTTGCAGGGATTTCTCTACTTTTTTTTTTTTATTGTTATAGAAAAGTCGTTTTTCCCAATCAAGTCGACCGTTTCGAAATGAAGTTTTCATTTCCGCCATCAAAATAATCTCAAACGTACATGAAAATCGCACGCAACTTTAAAAAAAAAATAACAAAATAACAAAAAAAAAGTGAAGTGTTCGTCGTGCTTGTAGCGGTACTCTGACCCGGGCGCTCACCGATGGCGCCAAATACCTACACGAGATGATGATCATCTCGTCATATTTTTCTACTTTTATGAAACGAGTTGTTCTGCATATTTTCGGCCTTTCTTTTTTTCCTTCCTCTTTTTTTTCAATGGACAGTTAAGATATTTCCCTTTGTTTTTTTTTTTCGTTGGCCTATACAGGGACCAGTATAATGTGGAACAAATTCACGACAATAGCATGTCATCAAATGGCTGTTTTGTTTATCTTTGATTGAGGTCAATCACATCTGTCACAGTGTCAAAAGGGGTGAATCGAATTGGAACTCAACTTCAATCAACCGCGATTTCTGATTTGAATTTGATATTAGGAAAGGGACTCGGTGTAACCAATTTTTTTTTTCGTTTGTTGTTTTTGTTTTGTGCTTCGGGAGGCTGCTGAGAAGAGAGTTTGGAATGGGGTCAGATGACTCTCGTATACGTAAGAAAAACAGAAGAGAAAGAGAGATGACCTCTCTCTCTCTCTATATCTCCTCGTTTTCTTTTTATATATTTACTACACACAATATCCCGCACAAGAGGTTTCGTTTGGCCTACTTCAGTTCCGGCTTCGCCTTATACAGAAAAGGGGGAAAGATTTTTTTCCCAAACCGTCGAAGATTCGGTCATGTTATCGTATGCAAATTAGCGTCTTCTCAACAACAACAACAACAACCAAAAAATCAGCTTCTCTTTCTCTTCTTCTTCCTTTTTTTCTTATATGTGTTGGTTCTATTGCGACAAAATGACATCACAAAACCCAAAGTTGGAAATATCACAACTTCTAAACTTGGTTAGATGTGTGTGGTTGGTGAACTATGAAATGAAAAACAACCGTATTAAATTGATACATAGCCAGAAAGAAAGAAAGAAAGAAAAGAGAAACAAAGTAACACAATAAAAAAAAAACCCAAAGGAAATGAAGCGCATATATTTTTCTTTTACGGAAACTAAGCTGGTGATTACAGTAGGTAAAACCATACGTTTGAGTTAGTGCATTCAAACATGTTCTAACAGGAACAACAACAACAGAATAACAAACGGTCAGCGAGCGAAGAAAACCAAAAGGCAACGGTCAAAGCCGAGAGCGCGGCTGTTCGTCAGGTGGCCTCGGGTGTTTTCCTTCTTCTTCTTCTAATAAGTTATAAGGGACTAAAGAAGAAAAATAAAAAGACGAAAAGATGCGGTCCATGTACGGACGGCAGCTGTGTCTCGGAACCCCCCATTTTCTTTCTCTTATTTTCTTTGATTTCTTTTTCTGCCCTACAGCTCGACAAGGAGCTTTTTTTCCCCTCTGTTGCATAGATAGCCAGCCATCAGGAGGAGAAAATATAAGAAGAAGAAGAAAAAGATCATCATTCATCTAATGGCGGAGGTTCTTTCTCTCTTGATTTTGTTCATCCCCCCATCGAGCGCTCACGGGGATCAACGGAACTGATGGCTGCTGGGAGGGACCCCCAGATCCTCGACGAATAAGATATACAGTGTATACCCTGCTTATTGGCTCTTGTTCACCATCAGCTTTGATTCGGCTCTTCGTCCATTATACCAATTCGCTCCACAGCACGCAGTTTCCCCCTCATCTTGAATCTATTCATTCCATCATCATATAGGGAATCCCTACTTGTAATTTTAGCCCCCCTACCAATTTTCTATCTCTCTCTATTAGGATAGGACATGAAATGCGACAACGAAGTCGCAGTGGAAACTAGCGGCAACTGCGCCCAATCGTTTCCTGTTTTAACAGCCAGTGGATTCCACTGGCTGTTAAAACAGGAAACGAAGTATAAATTCCCGTACGATTATAACGCGCCAGGCAGCAGCAGCAGCAGCAGCAACATGCAGAAAACTATGTCACATCAATATAGTCATCGTCCTCTATTTTATATTGCAGTCCGAAAAGAAAAAAAATATATGAGATCCGGTTATCATAAAATTTTATATAGACGTAGAGGAGAAGAGGATCGTATCGATCCCTCCCTTTTATGGTACAACTATCCACTCCATGTTGTTGTTGTTGTTGTTGTTTTCCTATGACTTTATTTATCTTCTTTTCTTTTCTAAGATAAAGTTATTAAAAAATTTTGATTTTAACATATTTGAATTTGATTCGACTGAACAAAAAAACAGGGTCACGAAAACCGTGTAGGAAGATGGCAACGACGCGAGATATCGAATCGGAGTTGAAACGGCGGGTGGCGTACCTGCCGGGCGGTCGGGATCGGTCGGGTCAGTCGTTAATTGTCGTGCCAATCGATCCGCCTCCAGCTGGATTGTGCGGTGCCGGTGGAGCCGTGGGATCTTCGTCGTCGACGGCCAACAACAACAGCAGCAGCGGACGCTCTCAACAGCACAATCAGCACGGCCGCGAATTGAACGACTCGTTCGATTCCGATTCTCGACTCATGACCCGCGGAGAAGAGGAACGGTGCCAAGATCTCGATCGAGTCCTACGTTACTTACTACCCATCGCTTTGTAAGAAAACAAATTCAGGCGTTCTACTTTTGTTTTTGATTTTTTTTGGAATTTTTATCAAACGTGGATTTTTTAAAGTTCTTTATTTGGTATAATTCAACTTGAGAAAACAAATGAAATCCAAGACTTCCGACCGCCGTCTTTACCTATTTTCTTCTGTTAGAATGATGTCAACGTGAAACGAGTTTTAAATTTTGTTTCAGATAAGATGCGATTATTTCTCACTGTGTTGAACGAGGACGAAACCGCTGGCAGGTTATCGGACAAATAGTTGGGCTACTCTTTTTTTTTTACCCTAGAGTGATTGATATTATTTGAATGTTTTTATTGTTTAAAAAAAACTCAAACTTGTTCCCCATTCTTGGCAAGCTGACAAATTTGTTAAGGAAACCTATTTTCTAGCTCTCTCTCCGTCCTCTTTTTCTTATTCGATCCCAATCAAATCATTCCACTGGATGATGATGATGTAAAAAAGCACTTGCAGCGATTTCAAGTGACCTTAAGGGCTTGGCCAGTCATTGGCTTCATCATATCATCATATCAACTGTATATTATATAGTATTCAATTCTATGGAAAAAGATACTATACATACGTAATTCTCAGCTGATTGACTTATCGACTTTTGAACTCTTTGAATTTGTATAATATTTCTTTTCTTTTTCTATTGGAATTTTTCTTATTTTTTTTCTTCCCACATATGCGATCGGCAATATGATCAGAGGCTCGTCGGCAAGCAAGAGTGTCGTCGTGCTCATGGACGCCCGCCAGGGTTGTTGGCGCCTGCTGAGAGCTTCGACAGAGCAGGTGCAAATCACGCTAGCCAACCACCTGGCCGCTGTCTGGGCCCTCAAGCCGGAACCTTTCTGGGAAAAGCAACACGTCGAGTGCGTTAAAAGCCGCCAAGATTGCAAGGTAACACATACACAACAACAATATTTTCTATATATAAAATATAAATAGAAGAGGCCTAAAGCATATCATTGACTTGTTTTTCAGCTTTTTCTTTATTAGCTTCGTATTCCTATATTTATAATTCTCTACAATAACAACAATTTTTCCTTTTGACCTCACACAGATTCAGTACATGTCATTGACCAAACTACACAAGTTTGTCGATCTGGATCAATTGCCCGAAGAGTTGGGCGGCCAGCTTCCCTACCAGCACAAACAGTGGGTCAAGAACCGATTGGTATGTAACCCAAAACTCTTTTTTTTTCAATTATTATTTTCGCCTAGTCATATCCTGTAATAATATAATCTGACGCTGATATATCAACACAATTTCAAGTCTTATTTTTTGTAAAAAAAAATTTCCGTTTCACACAGAGAATGGAAACGTTCGGAAAACGGTCGCAGATGATTTTGGCCAACTTGTCGGAAGTGCGCGGTCAGCTGGAGCGCGGCTGCGAGCTTCAAAAGAGCGATGGTGGCTTCCGCATGATCGATTGGATGGTCTCGCTCGGCACGCTCTACCGCAACTGCCTCGCCAACGTCCGCAAAGTCGAACAAAACGGTGAATCACGACGCTCTCTCACACACACACATTCCTGAGCTAGTCGCTTTATTTTGTTTCATCCGTCGTAAATCTGTCAAGGATATTTATATTATATAAAGAAAAAGGCGCTTTCTCCCGCAGTCGTCTCTTTTTTTTTTTTAAATATTTAAACACAGAAAGAAATCCTTTTAACCTTTTTCAATGTTATGTTTATAAAAAAAAAAAAGAGAAAGACAAGGATAAAGAAAATAACGAAATTTGTAATGGAATGCCCATGTTACGTAGATACATACCTATAAAATAAGGAAAAAGAATAGACTATAGACTAGACTGCTGCTGGAGAAAGAAGAGAGACCTACTTTCTCCTGGCCAACGCGCCGTTCCGGGACTATTCATTGCGCTGTCATTATAGGCACGCACCTATCAGCAAGGGGAGAGGGGAAGAAGGAAAAATTTTAAAAAAGAATAAAAAAAACCTTTTTGACTCTCTGTATAATTATGGGTGTCCAAAACGTCCTACATAGATAGACTGCTGTATACGCAGGCGTTCAACAGCATTCAAACCAAAAAATATGATCCATTTGAACTTGTGGGTTATTTTCAAATTATTATTTTTTTTTTCTTTTGACTTGAAATTTCGAAAGTCTCTTCGAAATGGTGACCTAAATCCCTCGCGGGATGGGATGATTGCTCCTTTGTTTTTTGTTGTTGTTGTTGTATATTCCACCACGCTAATCTGTGGATGATCTCATGCCTCACAGGTAGGAAACTCTACAAACAACTAGAAACGGACGAGGAGTCGGGTTTCCGGCTGGCAAGAACCGATGGATCCGTCACCGAGTACACCACCCAATGTCAGCGACTGGTTCAGGACGCTCTGGCCGGAATACGCGGAAGAGTAGGCGAAGCCGAACAATTGTACGCCGAACTCCAGTGTGGCATCCAACACGCCCGCGAAATACGACGACTGGAAGCCGGAGTCGAGGCCGTTACGGGTTGGGTCCTCGGACCGGGCGCTGATCTCCTCCGCCAGCTGATTTTGCGCGGAATCGGGCAGGATCCCGATTCTGTTCTCATACTCCAGCAGGAATTGGAACACCTCGAGCTCAAATGTCGCGTAAGAACATTCGTCACGCTACCGTGCAACGGAAAATCATTTGAACGCGCAGGAAGTTGTTAAAAATAACAAACCACACCCAACGATAAAACCATTCCGCGTCATTTATTCCTGATGATGTTTCATTTTGATTTCCCGTCGTACCTCCAAAAGCCATTGGTTTCCAATCAAAATGAAAATCCTGGATAGGATGATAGATACGCCTAATGATGAATTTGTCTGCATAGGATACCTATGCCAAATACGCGGAAGTGCGCCACAGATTGGGTTTCCTCTTCCGGTCTCGCTGTATCCTGCCCAGTGACATCAAACCGAGGCGAAGCTTCATGGATTCCGTGTGCCGGACGTTTGCCGGTCTACTGGAACGACGCCGACGCGTACTCATCACGTCCTACAAATTTCACCGCCTTCTAGCCGAGGTTTGGATTTAATCAGCGCCGTTTAAAATTATTTTTTAATTTGTTTCCCCTCATTTTGGTATTTTAATTTTTTTTTTAATGACTCCTCGTGCCTATTGTATCGTTTATAATTTTAAATGATGATGATTACCCTGACGCTCCATTATGGATAAATAATGATGATGGATATATGATGAATGTTATTACAGTTCCACGTCAAATTGGCTGACGCTTTGCGGGCTGTTCAGTCGTCGGAAGTGGGCGAGGATCCAACTAAAGCTGAAGGTGCCATGAATATGTTGGATGAATTCCAGCAATCGATCGGTATGGTGTTGACTCATCGATTTTCTCTAGCTGCTCTCTTGGCTGAGAAAAAACAATTGTGAATCATCGCTCATTTATTCATCGTAAATTACAGACGGTTTGTGCGGCGAAGTGGAATCGGAAGCCCAGCGTTTACTGGACCTTTTGGTTCTGCCGCCTCGTGACGCCGTCGGTAGGGAACTGCAGGGCTACGATCACCGACGTGAGAGACAACACGTCCAGTTCTTCCTAAGACGGGTTCAAGATGGCCAGGGACGTCTCCAACACGCATGGAGCATGGAACGGCTCAGACTGAGAAGGATCATTGAAATTTCAACCTGCGAAAGAGATTCCCAACAGGTAAAAGTTATACTCATTTTTGAGCACAATGAAATCAAAATTAAATTTAAAAATGTAAAAGGCTTTGGCGTGGCTTGGTGACTTGTGCAACGTCATGAAAACCTCGAGGGGTCGTGTGGGATGTAATCAAAGTGAAGTCCAAGTGCTCAAACAACAGCAATCCAAATTCCAAGAGACGGCCAGGGTAATAATAAATGATTGATTGATAATTCCCGTAAACTAACTGTTGATTGTTGTTCGTGTTGGAACAGGGAGCTTATGAGTACGGCATGGGTTTACTGATGGCCGCTCTTGTGTTGCGTCGTTCGGCCAGTTTGTCACCGGACCGCAATCGTCAGCTGGCCGCCATGCTCGGTTCCGTCTGGAATCGACTCTTGGCCGCCATCCGGGAACAGATGACACGTCTCAGAGTTGCTGGATTGTTTTATCGTGACATAGCACAGGTAAGGAATACAATTAATGGACCCTGCTGTTATTTATACAATTAGAAAATATTCATTAAAAATCAATTTGTTTTTCAAATGTAGCACGAAGCCGATCTGAATGATCTGGTCAACTCTGAGAGCCAAAGTGGTAAATGGACAAAAGAGAACGGGACGGGTGAATCTATGGCACCTGAAGCCGAGCAAGTCTTCCGAACTCTTGGACGAACAGTTCGTCTCGGTCGGTTGTTGCAGCGCAAAATCCTCGAGCCTTTATTGCCAGGAGAAGGGTAAATTCAAATCGTTTAATAAAATACTTTTATGGATAAATTAAAATGAATGGGATTTTTACAGGTTTGACGGCTGTCCAGAGAATCAACAAGCCGTTCAAGTAATTAGCGAGAGGATTAGTAATGTGACTGATTTGGCTCACCGTTTGGATGTGGCATTGGGTAACAATGCCGACTCGTACGTCGACGCTTACATCATGGATGACAGCGTCTTTGACATGGAAGAGATCGACGTCGAAATTGGTTTCGAAGAAACGGATAACATCAGTCACGAGTCCAGTCCCAAAGATGAAGACGCCAGCAAATCGTCGTGTTATCAATCGGCTTCTTCCAACTGCAGCTGGAACAGTCTCAGTCCGGGTCGCACTGTTGTTTCAAAAACGCTCGAACAGCTGGACATGAAACCGATGGATGACTTCCGTGATTACGTCAATTTCACGCCGACACCGTCCAAACTCTTTTTGCAAACTTGCACACCCTCATCCGGCGTAGGATCGTCCACTTCGGGCGGTTCTATCGGCGGTCTATCGCCCAACTCGTCCGAAGACAGCGGTTTTGGCACTGGATTGAGAGTCTACAACGGAAGTGGTTCCAGCAAACTCTTCGTCAAACCGGACGAACCCGTTGCGACGACTGCCGATGCCACTACTACCAGTGTGGACAAACCTATCAACAAGATGGATGATTTACTGGGCGGGTCCCGATTCCGCAGTAGCATCTGCTACGCCAGATCTGCCTCTTGCGATTCGCTCTTTTAAAAAAGAAAAAAAAAAGACGTTATTGAACACAATTCAAATGGAAACCATTTTTTTTGCATATCACCCAGAGTCTCTATTATGGCCGCTTCATTCATTATGTTCATTAATATTTTTATTTTTATTTTTATTTTTTTTTGTCAAGTTAATTTTTACAATTTCATTGTCCTTTGTAATAACACAGCGCACTAACTGAATTGCCAACATTTCATTTCTGCAGAGATAAGAATAAATTATATTATTCTACGATTATTAAGGCTCATTCAATTTACTTGATTTTGTTTCAGGTGACATGACTTACTGTATAGAATTAATCTTAAACGCTCCTCTTTCACGACGGTATATTTACTTATTTAGGGCATAGTACTAATTCGTACAAAATTGATTGTATACCCACAATTTTCTGAACAAATCACGGACAAATTATGCGAATAGCCGACAAAAGAGGTGATTCATGAGTGATTAGGAACGTATCCAAAAAGAAAATTCGAAAGAAAAAAAAATCAAAACATGAAATCAATTTTCGGGTAAACAATTAAACACAATGAAAAAATAAAGACAACTTGGTCCGTCTAGGTTTAAAAAAGAAAACGATCTCAATTTAGCGCATTTCACTTTGAATTATCGCGGCTACGCAGTAACATAGGATAATTTTTGACGAAAGACTTTTCTACTTTGACAGCCATTGGCTTTTCCAATTTTCCCTTCACAGGCTTTACTACTTTGACCGCCGCAGGCTTTTCTACTTGGACTGCCGCAGCTTTTTTAGCACTGACAGCCTTAAGAACTTTACTTTTCACGACAGGAGATTCTCTAACAGTCGCAGGATTTTTAGCTATGACAGCCACAGGGTTTTTGGCTCCAACAACCACAGGCTTTTTAGCTCCAACAATCTCAGGCTTTTTGGCTCTAACAGTCACAGGCTTTTTGGCTCCAACAGTCACAGGCTTTTTGGCTCCAACAGTCACAGGCTTTTCAGCTCCAGCAGTTACAGGCTTTTTGGCTCTAACAGTTACAGGCTTTTTAGCTCTAATAGTTACAGGCTTTTTAGTTCTAATAACAGCCTTAAGAATTTTGCGCTTCGCGACAGGAGGTTCTTCGGCGATGGACGATTCAACTTCTAAGAATTCAAAATATTTTAATAAGAATTAGAAGAAAAAAAAAAAGAATTTACAAATCTGAATTCACCTTTGATAGGTCTCTTACGACCACTCGGAGGCGGAGTTACCACCGTTCGAATGTGCACCCTTTCAGTCTCAATGTTGTTGCTTATTTTCTGTTCCAGCTGGATGAGCTTTCTGCTGTACTCACTCAGTAACCTGTCTTGCTCAGAAAACTTCCTCCCGTATTCAGTATTCTAGACAGGATCGTTAAAAAAAAAGCATTATATTTCACAACAAATATAAATCTTGTAATTATGGGGGATTTAGGTTACCTTAGTTTTAAGATCGATGATTTGTCTTCTCTGGTTGTTGATCATCAAGCGATTTTGCTGAACTGCCAATTCCAATTTTAAATTAGACGGAAGACTGGTATTTGGGCTACTGCTGGGGCTAGAAGCACACGATGAACGGACGAAACTATTCAAAGTTCTGCTGGCTACACTAGCTATTGGCGGACAGCTAGAAGAAGAGGGAGATGGCAAAGTTGACTCAGAATCGCTGTCATCGGCATCAGCTAGACAGCGAATAAAACGAGGGGAGTTGTTGCGGATTGCAGTGCTGATCAACTGATTTCGCTTCATGGTAGGGACAATGTGTTCCTCAAAATGTTCCATTGCCATAGAAGAAATGTCCCTGAGTTCTTGCAGAAGTTCATAGGATTTGGGAGGATTTTTGTGTACCACAACTTCTCTCAGAACTCTGTAGCATTCATCAAGTACCTAGAATAGTTTAAAATCAATGCAATGTTTTGACATGACACTCACTGGAAGGAAAAAGCAATCACTTACTTTTCCAGGAATAAAACAGAACACTCCAATCACAGTATACTTGTAATATGTCATGGACAAAAGAGATAGGCGTGTTTCAATTCCTAGACATCAATAGATTTTCAATCAAATTATTGAAGTAGTCAAAATAATATTGTTTTGGTACCTGTTAAAACATCAATATGTCTTGCAAGTGGGTGAGTTCTTCGTTCAGATTCCCTCCTTGGCAATTTGGCCTTCATTTCTTTAAGACAACGATTGTGGTAACGTTGAACGGATAAAAACCCTTTGTTTAAAATTTTTTGGCACACTTCATTGAAGTGACGCCCCACCTTATGTAACAAGATCAAATACATATGAGTAAATTATAACCAGATCAACAAAGAACTATTTTCATACCAATCTTAACTTAGCAATTTCATCATAGGACAAATGTGAAAGTATTTCTTGAAAAACATCATCATGAAGTGATAACAGAGTTATCTTCTTTCCATCTCCACCACTAGAGGAAGCCTGTGCTTGTGAATTTGCCGCTTGATTTTCCATTTTTAATACCATTTTCTCTTCGAATTCTGAAGTTGAATCAGTCATGTCAATTTAACTGTATTCAGCTATGTCGTAATGTGTCGGTAAACGTGTAGTACTGTAGTTCTCAGCTTCTCAAGTAAACAGAAATGTCGACTGGAAAGTAGAAAATTGGAAATGTAGTCTGCTATCAGTTGACCGGTTTCAAAGGTGGCGCTAAACCAACTAAATATTAACATTCTCACATCTGGAGTCCAGACTCCAGATGTCTGTCCAGATTCTGGACAGATCCGCAATTCCGCAGAGGATCTGGGCAAAAATGATATAGATAAAGATTATCCACCAAGCACCAAGACCAATACACAATGTAATAAAGACATCACTGATAATTTGCATAGATTTTCACTTGAATTTAACAATTAATCCAAGGGTAGCTAATTAACTTAAAAACGCAACTCAATGTATGAATATTGAATGTATGATTATACAAGCTAAACGGAGTAAACGGGTTCATTATTACTTTATTGGTCTTCTATTTGTCAAATGGGAATCACCACATATAGTAATAATAGTCGACACTCGACCGTTTATTTCTTCGTCACTCAGGGGAGTCGTAATAAATAAGGAGGTGGTTTCCCACATTTATTAAACGATTAAAATACTATTAAGAGAATTCAAATTAATTTGAACAATTCAAACTAGCATGAAATAACCCACTGAACGCGCAAAGGTAAAATAATGCTGTATATTAACCGCAATTCTTTTGCATCGTCATTCGCAAGGATTTAATTTCAATAATACACTTAGGCCCTATGTCGATTGAAGCTTATATAATACCAGGACAGCTTGCGTCACGCGATTGGCTTGCAAATGAGGTCCGCTTGGTTGCATGAAGTCCCCATTCAGCGCTCGAAATAACAACATTCCCCCCTTAGGTTCTTTTGGATGGCCACCCTCGAAACTATCGCCAATCAACCGAGAAATGGGGGGTTTCGGGGGTGGCCCCTAAAGGCAAGGAGGGGGGAAAGTTGTTATTTCGAGCGCTAGGTGGCTTATGGGATGAAGGCCGACATGGCCAAAAAATGAAGAATTTTTGGAAAAACTTTTCCAAAATTTTAATCGTTAATATCTCGGGTTCTGCCCCGAGTATCTAAAAAATATTAAATGATTTAAAGAGATGGGCTATCTCATCATTTTAAAACAATTAGATTATTTTTAGGTGCAGCAGATGACGAGAAAACTGCTGCACAAAAACCGAAAAAAGTCAAAATTTCGGCTACCCCCTCTCAGGTTTTTTTCATATATCTCCCAAGCTGCAAAAGCTAGGCGATTGCGGTTTTCACCTATCGACTTAGCGAAAAATTCCGCACAAAAACCATCTAACAGTTAATTTTTAGGACCCCAAGCGACGATTTCCGAAAAATAAAACCCCCAAAATTATCTCTTTGAGTGGCGGACGGCTTGTTAAAACTGCGGGGAGAACGTACGAATGAAAAGCTCAGCAATTCTTCCTCCCTCCGCCCCGCGGTGGAGCTTGTCGTAGCAGTGTACCCGTTCTCCCCGCGCTTTCTTGGTTAAAGTCAACCGCATGCTTAAAAAGCTAAAACTTTTGCAGCGTTGCCAGATAAAACGGTAAAACAAAACAGATCGCGAAGAGCCCTATTGAAAAAATATTAAAATGATTTGAAGAGCTGGGCTATCCCATCATTAAAAAAAAATAGATTATTTTTAGTTGCAGTAGTTGACGAGAAAACCGCTGCACAAAAACAAAAAAAAAATATAAATTTCGGCTCCCTCTCTCAATTATTTTTCAAATATCTCCCAAACTAAAAAAGCTAGGCGATTGCGGTTTTTGCCAATCGACTTAGCGTAAAATTCCACACAAAACCCATCTATTAGATAATTTTTATGACCCTCAGTGATGATTTCCACAAAATCAAAAACGACTAAAACCCCCAAAACGGTCTCTTTGAGTGGCGGACGGCATGTTAAATTAAATTTGTTAATTTTTAAAGTGTCCTGTTTCTAAGTGTCATAATCCCATTGTTATCCCCTGAACAGACTTGCCGCGATCGATCGATCAAATCGATCTCGGCCAATTCATATTCAAATTACAAATTGATTATGGGGATATAAAAAATATAGAAAAGTGTTATAAAGCGAGTTCCAATAGACCATTTTCACCTTGCAAAAAGCAGTATTCATGCAGTCCGGCAACTCTGCAATCCGCCATTTGTAGTCTCACTTAGCCTATTTTACATGGAGTTAAGATAGGAAAACGACTTTGAGGACTGATTTCTCCCATTAATTTTGCTACCAGAAGCAAAATAATTGTAGCACGTTGTACGTCAGGATATTGCCAACATTCCAAGTGCCAAATTTTCAAGAATTCGCTACAACTAGTGCTTCAAATCGTCGTTACAGTGAAGGGCTATCAACATTTGAAACAACAAACATTTGGTTCTAAATACCCTTGTGAAACTGACCCTATCACGCAAACTAGTGGATACAACACCGGTGTCAAACACCGGTATCAAACCTCACACCGGTGATCCACACCAGTTAATACCGTTATTGACCCGACATAACTCCACATCTTTCGTATCGTTTGACTGCAAGATTGAAGGTTTTCTTTACACAACTTATCTCTTCAGTTTGATTCATTTTTTTTTGGTTTTTCTCCTTGACCTTTGTTTAAGACGCTTATTTTCGTTTTTTCCTAGAAATAGTTTATATTTTTTTTAATGCTGCAATTCCTAAAAGTAGGGGAGGGTGGGGCGAATGGCTTACTTTTTTTTAAACGGCTGGCATTCCGGTATATTTCAACCGAATTAGTTCGTCTTGGTCTCATAAAAAAGAAGAAAAATAAAACTTCTTACTGTATTTTTTTTCAAAGTCGTGCAGTATTACCGGGCATAGTTATTTAAGATTTAGAAAATAAAAAAAAGTGGCCAAATCGCCCCATACCTGGGGCAAATGCTGCTGAATTTTGCGCCCGTTCGTCACTTGTTTATTTTTCATTTTTGTATCGCCGGAAACCAAGACAAGTGGAAACTTGTTTTGCCCTTCCTTACCCTTTACAGGAAAGGGGGTTTTAGGTGGCGCTTTGCTCTCCCACTCCCCCGCGCCCTTTTCTTGTCTTTATGTCCCCCTACCCCAGAGAAAAGAGTGAGAGGTCAGCCCAATGCGTCAGTGAGAGTTTTTTTTATGTCTGGTTTTCCCAAAAAAACTGATGCCAAAAACGCCAAAAACGCACGATTTTTGGCAACCCCACCCCCATTTTTTAAAAACAGTTTTCTTAAACATTACAATAGCTAGGAAATCGTCGTTTGTTTCATTGAATTTTCCGAAAAAAATTTTCCAATCAAATTATAACAAAAGTCTCCCTACAAAAAATTTGTATTAAATCCGATGCCTAGTTGTGACATCCGAAAAATCAAAACCCCGAATTTTTCCTCGTTGATTCGCGTATTTGGTGTTAAAAAATTTTTTTTTTCAACTAGCAGTTTTTATATTTAATGCAAAACACGTAGGAATATATATATGTGATACCTCGATAAAAATTTCTCATACAGCAAAAATATTATCTAGCCCAATAAGGTAATCAGTCTTCGATAACACAAATGATCGGAGATAACCGTTTGAAAAATGCACTTTCATTTACTCGTTTATAAAACTTCGTTCTACTTTCATCTGGCGTATAGTTCACACCGGCAGTTTGCAGGCTTATTTCATTTGCAAAACTAGAAATAATGTTCTTTAAAACCATGAAAACAGTTTCAATATTAATAAACTTATTCATTTGGGTTACTCATGTTACAGTCTCAAAAGGTAATTATTTTATGAAGCTGACCAGGTAACAAAGTTATTGAAAATTTAATAGATTTATTCTGATATAATACATAGGTCTATTGACTAGTTCAAAAGAAAATGGTTCTGAAACCGTCGTTTTTCAACTGTTTTCCAGGTATTTTTATCAACATATATGTCTGTTTTATTTTTGTCCAACTTAAACTAAACAAGAAAATGTAAAACAGAAAAAATATTAACGACGCACAAATTCTTCAACTTGGGAATGTGACTTTGTTGGAACAATCAAATTATAACAAAAGTCTCCCTACAAAAATATTTGCTCATGGATGGGTAGGCTTTCCTGATCAAGGTTACGGGTCTAAAAACGGTGAGGGCCATAATAAATTGGGAAAAGTATATTCATCAGAAAAAAACAAGATTTGCAGTGATCCCGTTTCAATATTTCAGAATATTTGTTGCGCGAGGACTGCAATTTTATTTCAGTAGACTGGTCAGTTCTAGCTTCTGGTGATCATGAAACAGTTGCTCTAATAAATGTCCCAATAGCGGGAGCTGTGACCGGAGAGTTTGTAGATTTCCTCGTTCTTCAAGGCACTCCAATTTTTTCCTTTCATCTGATTGGCTTCAGCATGGGGGTTGATTTTTCAGTTAAATTTCAAATGATTTAAAATTTTTAACAGAGAAAAATTGCTTTTAAAGGCTCATGTAGTTGGTAATGCTGGAGCAACAGTGACCTCTGGAGTCGTGCCTAGAATTACAGGTGGAAATTTACCATTTAAAAATAAATACCAGCCCTATTAAAAATTACTTTTCATTCAATAGGATTGGATCCGGCATCAAACGACTTCCCTTTGGAATCAATAGAAACTCGTCTAGATCTAACCGACGCTTTCTTTGTCGACATTATTCACACTTCTGTGGCATTTATTAACATGACTGGACATGTAGACTTTTACCCAAACGGAGGTCTTGTTCAATCAGGATGTCCAGTGCCTGATAATGGTATTATCATCAATCAATTGATAATTGGTATTACTTAGGAATAAAGGAATTGTTTATTCAACATTTATTCCAGTTTGCTGCAATCACTGTCGCGTTCTAGATTATTACACAGAATCAATAAACTCCCCTACAGGATTCAATGCATTGCAGTGCGATTCGTTCGAACATTTCCAAAATGGAGACTGTGATGATAGCAGTAATATCGCCTTGATGGGAGAGCCTGTTTCAGTAAAGTAAGCATTTGCAATTATCAATCTTAAAGATAAAATTAATTTTTTAACAGCGCCGATTACAATAATTTACTCGATTTTAGTTCTAGGGGACCTTTCTACTTAACTACAAACAAAGAATCTCCATTTGCTCAAGGAGGTTGACAGAAGAACATTAGATTTGCACGGGATTAAAGCTTTAATATGAAGTACATTTTCAATGAAAAATTGAAGCAATAATTGCCTTTTTTTAAACCGTAAATATGCTTTCTTGTTTTTTTTCAACTAGGGCATGGAATACATTTAATTTTCTCTTAAAAATGATATAAGTTCCATTTTCCAAAACACCACTCTGTCCTTGCCAAAGGGTGCAATTTAAGATTTATAATTCTTTTCTTTTTTCCTATTTTTTGTACATATTAGTAAAATAACCACAAGGATCATGTACTTTAATTTGTAAAACAAAATTTTTCTTTGTTGATTTACTTTAGGAACTTTAAACAATTCTCTTGTCAACTAGTTTTTTAATTAAGTTCAAAACGTGCAGCAGAAGAAAGGGACATATGATAAAAATGCCTCATATATAATACAAAAAACATTTAAGTAGCACAATGAGTTAATCAGTCTTTGATAACCCATCAGCGATAACCGTTTGATAGATGTATTTTCATCTACTCGTTTATTGTAGGCTACTGGGTCAATCCACGCGAAATTGGCCAATGCTGTCAGTGACCAAGTCACAAATTTTATTGAAAATTTGTCATAAATTTTTAATTGTTCTTTTTTAAGTGTAACGATCCCATTATTGTTATCCCTCTGAAGCTATACAAAAAGCTACAAAAGTTAATGTGTCTAAGTTGACTCTCCCTGTATCTGGTTCTGGAACAATTCAAATGTGTTGTAATGAACATCACTATCTTCTTGAACAAAACAACAAGATAAGACATTATAATTTTACTTTCAGAGGTTTAGGTAATTGGTGAAAACACCCGTGCCATCTAGCAATGGTAATTCGTAAGTTCTTGCCGGCAATGAGCGGCAGAAGGAGGAGTCGTGCCGGCCAAAACCAAAACAAAGGTTTTGTTCCAAACCTTAAAGAGCTTATGATATCTGGTTCCTAGATTGCGCCGGTGTTTTCACCAATTTTCAAATTTTCCGCGAAACAAATTGATTTATCTCTATAACAACAAATTGTAGGTATACGAAAATTGAATAGTTCATTAGTTATTTTTTATTTCTGATTCCGATTATCTCATGAAAAAATTTACATGGTCGACATAGGAAACGGTGAAGTCATATCTTTTCCTCTCCCCTCCCGTATGATACATAGAAAGAACAATGAACGAAGAAAGCGAATAGGTAAAAATACGGGAGGGGGGTACGAAAGACATAGAAAAAACCTAACGGCAAGGCCGCAAGGCCGAGTAAAATGAGTTGGAAATCGTTACAAATGGGTATCTCATGAGATCGTTCATATCTCAGCCAGCAATAATTGAACAAAAAATAAATCCTTTTGGATTACAATAAAGAAAGACCTAAGGAACATTTTGTATCGAGTAGTTTTACCATATATAGGGATTATGATAACGCACACTGAGAAAACGTTTCAATGAAATTTTACATCTTACAAGTACACTCGCTTCCGTAAATATGTAGTCAACCGCCCGCGGGTTTTACCGCTTCAAATATACCTTTACGGTATGTTTACTTAAGCTTGTGAAAGTAAGAAAATAAACTTAAGAGATGGGTCAGCAAGAAATCTGGGGTTCATATGTAACCCCTTCCTACTCTATTGTCGAATATACCATAAAGGTATTTTCGGAGCGGTAAAACCCACGGGCGGTGGACTACATATTTAAGGAAGTGAGTGTACTTTGTTAGTTGTTGTTCACGACGGAGTCGTGATTTGAATTTTGCAGCCGTTCGTCACTTGTTTATTTTTCATTTTTGTCTCCCCGGAAACCAAGAAAAGTGGAAACTTCTTTTGCCTTTCCTTACCCTTTACAGGTAAGGTGTTTTTAGGTGGCCCTTCGCTTTCCCCCTCCCCCGCGCCCTTTCCTATTGTCTTTATGTCCCCCTACCCCAGAGAAAAGAGTGTTAGGTCAGCCCAATGCTAAATTTGGAAAAAAGTCAAGCAGTGCCACTAGCGATTAGTGATATAAGTTCGCAGGGCTAAACGTGGGAAATTCCAAACTTCAAAATATTTGCAACATTACCAATAATTAACACTGTAATGTGTTGCAACCCTGCACCCTTCCGTCTTCTTCCCCACAGCTCTGTTTCCCCCTCAGTCGCCATTCTATCGTCTTACAGCGAGGTCTTTACTCGTCCCGCTCGACTCAGTTAATACATTGGCGTGAATCAACTTGTGTGTTAATTGTCACGTCATTACAAACACATCGTTTTATTTTTATTTATTTGACGACGTTGCTTATAATTTACCTTTGAAAATTGAAAAATGTCAAACTGTGGAAGTGTCAAACTGTGCAGCAATTCTATCTTTTCCACTAAAAAAATAGAGTTAAAAGGTTTCTGCCAACAGCTAAACCGATTTGTAATATTGAGCAGGATGGTAAGTGTTATAAGTATGCATGTGTTATAGTTATTGGGAAATCGTGATAAAATAAATAAATAAATGAAATGTTGTAGTTCAACACAACTATGATGAGTTTCCTCCCAACCCTCCTAGCAGTCCAGTAAACTTGCTAAACGATGGAATTGATACATCCACACAAAATACTGCAGCTCGAGAATCCTCTCACGAAGAATATCCGATCCACTCTCATTACTCATTAGAGTTACAATTAATTTATGTAAACCACGAAGGTAATAACGAAAAACATAGAAGATGTTAAACAGTTGTAGAAGGATATTTTATTTCCAGCTACAGATGATCAAGAACATGATAAACAACATTTTTTGTCAAAAGTTGATGACATGGGATTTGTAGATGAGCCTGACAGTTAAGATGACAGTTTAGATTCTGAAAATCTATCCCTGCAACTCCCAGAGAAAAGAGAAAACTAGAAGTTGAAGGTAGCAAAAGTAAAAAACATTGAAAGAAGAACAATAAAACTAAGTTGAGAGTACTAATTCGTCGCCGGATTACTGAGAAAGAAGAACTTCACAATAATATCATGAATCTGAAAAAAATACATCGCACCAAAATTTCAAAAAAGAAGTTGAAAGAAAAGTTTAAAGCAATCGAGTCAGTAAAAATTGCTGCCCAAAATATTGTTCAAGAGATGGAAGACATGAACCCACTTGCCAAAATTTTATTTTTAAATGAATGGTTTTACGGTGGAAAAATCCAAAGCCAGGACATAAACAGAGACATAAAAAATTTTGCCTTTAGATTGAGCTAATTCAGTAATTCAGCTTACATGTTTCTGTTATCAAAAAATCCTGGTGAAGATGGACTTTCTTTAATTGCTTCAAGATCAATTAGAACTTAGAAGATACCTGTACCCAATTGAATGTAGACTAGGTCACCTATTGCAAGTTTTGAAAATAATCCAGGAAAATATTGAAGCAAAGAAGCATGGAAAACGCTTCTCTTTATTTCTTATGAAATGGCAGTGCGTCGCGCTCTCTGTATGAACCGTTAAATGAAATCCTCCGTGGACTTACGCTTTTTAGTTGGAGGAGAAAGTGATAAAGAGAAATATGCCCAGAAATGTCTGGTGTTTCTCATCGTTTGTCTGGATGGGAGTGGAACTAGATACATGGCGAGCTATTGGTTCACCGGCAGTGAAGCAGGATCTAGTATCAGTAATCATTTGAGTGAATGCCTTACACTCACACACGATCACGGAATTGAAATGCGTGGAATGGTGTTCCATGGTCTTCCGGCTAACATAACAATGGTTAACGCGATGGGAGCTAAAATTGGATTTGATAACCCAAGTCACTGGATTCCTCACCCATCAAATACTTCCTATGTCATCTACATCTTCCTGGATGCCCGCCATATGCTTATACTTGCCCGAAATGTCTTTGGAGATTTTGAAGAGATTTTGATTAACGGATTCACACATCCGGCAAAATGGAGCCACATAGTTCAGTTACACAATGATCAGGTAGCTGTAGGACAACGAGCAACAAATAAATTTTCTCTCAATCACATAGATTTTGACAAGCATGAAATGAAAATTTCGTGTAACAGCACAGCACAAGTGTATAGCAGATCGGTGGCAGCAGGAGTCGGTGATGGAAGAATTGAAGGTCGGCCTGGATTCAAAAATAGTGAATCGACTGCTTTCATTTGTCGAACATTCGATAAACTGTTTGATTTCTGTAATTGAAGATCTCCATTGGCAAGTGGTCAAAGAGGAGGTCTTACTCGCCAGAACTACGATAAGACAAAAAGAAGATATGATGAAAATATCAACTTTGCTTCAAAGAATGTCGATCAACGAAAATAGATTCAAATTAGATAAAAAAGGAGAAATAATCTATTACTCTGTAAGAATGTATTGACTTCACTGAGTGTGTCAAGCAGACGACGCGAGTGAGAGCAGATAGTCAGTCTGGACTAGCTCGTCCCCTAGTAACGTTGTGCTCTCATCACGTCTCTATTTGTCTCAAGGTAATACACTGTTTTCCCCTCATTGACTTCGGTCTAAACAAAGAGTATTGGTGAAAAATAGTCGTCGTAAGACTTGTGTCCTAGGTTTCACACAACTCTGCTTTCTATTTTTGCACTCTCTAAAGATCTTTTTGAAACGAAATACGAGCCAGTTGAAAAGTTATTGACAAAATTCCTACTTCAAAACTACATTGAACACTTGTTTGGTCTAATGAGGCTACATGGAAGAAGAAATGACAATCCCACTCCGGAGCAGTGCATGTATATAATAAGAAAGCTCATCGTTCTTAAGTGTGATGGACTAACACCATCACTGTACATAATTTGCAGAGAATTGACTTTGGATATTCCTAACGAAAAGATTGATGAATCTATCCTATCTGAAATTCTACAAGATTTACACAGCCTATGTCAAAATACCCCGTCTGACAGCCAGTTATATCACTGCAATGATGTTTTATGGAATTTAAAGAAAAGAATTATAGCATAAATAACAGGCTATGTTATTAAAAAAGAAATGCCCTGTATTCAAAAGAGGACAAGCTATAGATGACAAGCTAGAAAAATTTATTGAAGTGTAAAATTGGCGGGCGAAGGAACAAATTGATTGTAGAAGGAGCAGTGAAACTACTAACTTCAATATAACATCTAGACGTCAGCCATTCAAATAATAGTAGCCTAATTCATCGAAAGTGATTTTCGATGGACATCAGCTGAAAATTCCCTCAAGAAGCTCGTTTTAAATTGTGTTGAAAGCTGAACACATTTTCCAGTTAACTGTGGTTAATCAATCAACTCCACCAACATCCAATAATCTCATCGCATACCTGTCAAACAAAGTGATAAAGTTACTTGATATACATATAAACTCTATCCTTCGTTGAAATCGTACGTCAAAGAATGTGGAAATCCAGGTGCAATGGACCTGCCACATACCTACTCAAAGTACTGGTCTCTCGATATTTCAAAGTACGATGTCTCTCATACTGTAGAACTGCCACACAAGAACTTCGAAATGGTGCTTCCAAGAGATATACTAGGCACACAATTACTCAGTGGGAACGTTTGTAAGTCAAAGTTGAAACTAAATGAAAAACAAACAGCAATAAACAAAAAATAATTACCAAAAATTTTTATCTTCTCACTTTAAAACCAATTTAACTTACACTTTTGGGCAGAAAATCGTCCCACATAATGCTAGAAGCTGCTAACAAAAAAAACGCATACATACAGATTCATGAAAATCGATTCAAGGCCAAGAAAAGAACATTTATTGGCCTTTTTAAAAGAAACCTTTGTTGTAGCCTAAGGGGCGATTTACGCACAAAAACATTCCATCACCAACTGGCAGGTGGCACTGAATACGACCAAGCACTAGGACACTTTTTTCCCTATGTGTGATCAATCTCTCTTTTCTCTGCTCTACCCCTAATTTTTTGACATAAAGCATTTTGCCTCGTTTTCGCCAGTCTGACCACACAGCCCTCCGTGTTGGTCAGTCTCGTCATGGATTTTTCTTTGCTGCGATCGTCTTGCTGCCAGCAATCAGTCAATATTTAATTTTAAAAATCGACACGAATGTGTTAATTTATCTTTACCATAACAAAAGTAGAAGGAACGGTAGAGAAGAATTTTTACGTCTAGTCTTCAAACAGCTGAGAAATCATCAAAATTTTAAACGCAGTTTATTTGGAGCGTGAGCATGATAGAGGCTGCGATTCTTCTGGCAACATTCTTAATTTTACCATCACCTATTACAAAAAGTCAATTGTGACCTAAAAATATTAGAATGTATATCAATTAATCTTATAACCTTCAGTGGAATACACATCCACTTTACATGCCGCCCATCAAGTAAGCTCTTTTTCTTGAGCATATTCATAGTCATAGACAGCTGGAGGAACATATTTAGTTTGAAGGCGAGTTTGCAATATTCTGACTTAATCTGGTTCTGCTCGTTGGCGTCGCAGTTCTCTTTTCAGTTATGCATATCCTTCCATCCTAGTAAACAAAAGTCCATAAGATTGTTGAAAAAAAACAGCAAAAATTATACCAACCATCGGCAACAAGCCACAAGTTCTTCTCTGGGAATGGCATTCAAAGTCCTCCCTTCCTGAGTTGTTTTCTTGATATCGTGCATCATTTCCTAAAAGATTTGAACATCTTTGCAACCGAATGTCAATATTTCTTCTTCTGGCAAGGGTACATTCACCCGACAAAACTCAACTCCGACAAGACCTCGAAAGAACTCCGACAGGGGTCGATTTTACTCCGACACGTCGCAAGTTAACTTCGACACGCTTAGATTTTACTCCGACAAAACAAGATTTTCTCCCGAATCGACAGCGATGCAGCAAACTGTTACCCTTTAACATCGTCAATCCATATCTTCTCAAAATACACAAGCTCTAATATCATTTGTATTATATGCGTTTTATGTTCAATTCAATTATTATAACGGGTTGTTCAATTGAAAGTAGGGTAAAAACGCTAACTCGGACACCCTTTTTCCTAATAAGCTTTCTTATGGCGTTTACGTGTTAAGCGAAAACGCGAATTTCGGACAAAAACGCGAATGCCCCGGACAAAAACGCTAATTCCGGACAGAAATATTTTTAAAAACTAATTATATGAATCGATGTAGAATAAAATTCTCTATTGAATGGCTTGAGACATCAGATGTAGTGCAATAGAAATATTTTAAGATATTTTGATTTTAAAAATCAAAACATTGAGAAGTTCAAAGTTGTTTACGTCTGCTGAACTGTTTTGGCCAGGTATCAAAACTGATCAGATACATAAAAATAACATGTTCTAATTAAGAAGATCTCCAAAGCTAAAATCAGCATATCAATGAATTCGTCGGTTGCCACCCGTTTCGGCACTTTTTTCTGCACTTTCATTTTTGGCGTTTTCGGCACCAATTTTTTTCCGTTTCGGCACTGCAATTGTCTTTTTCGGCACAGCCACCAGATGTGGATCTAAGTATTGGTATTACGATGTATGTTTTCTTAGCCACTTTTGTCCGTTTCGGCACTATTTTGGTCTGTTTCGGCACCGCTCCCAAAATTCGTAAACAATAAATTCCACTAGGTGTCGTGTTATAATATATTGTGAAATTTTGCCCACTTTGTTCTTTGACGCTTTATTATCAAGTTCTATACATTTCTCAGATCTTAGATTATTTATTCACAAAGTTTATTGCTCATAATCATGGAAAGACCCACTAGATCGAGGAAACAGCCTAGCCGGTTGGCAGATTTTGAGGTTAGTGGTGATGCGGCGGGTTGTGCTGGGTGGGTTGTGCGAGGCCGAGGTAGACGTGGTGGATTTGATAGAGTTGATGTTGAGGTTTCTGGTGATTAAGGCGGGTTAATAGTAAATTAATAAGTAAAATTTTGAAATATATTAATGAATATTATAGGTTTAAAAAGAGCATATCGTACAGACATGCTAATTCGTGGGATTTGCAAGTGAGTGTGAATGTTTCCATATGTATTGTGGAACTTTACAGATGTATTTACTAAGTATTGCAGGAAGATGATGTCTCTCCATCTCCTCCTACATGGAAAAATCCCTGCTGCCTTTGCAAATTTAAGATCAGCTGTCTGGGAAATCGAAAACAGGGAGAACAGAACTAGGATGCGAAAAATGTACAATTACATGGAAAATACCTGGATCGACAGCTTGCTTTGTATTAAAAGGTAAATATAATGTAAAACACTCAAATGATTACATTCACTCTAAAATGCTGTAGGTGAGAACCACTAATGACGTTAAAGGCTGGCACACACATCTCGCAAATCACGCTGGACTTAGCATTAGCAGTAAAGGCCTCAACCTGTATATCCTCCTCAAATTTCTCTACGAGGAGGCTACACAGGTTGATATATACACAAAGATGCTTGGACAGTTGGTGCCGAAAAAGACACAATTGGTGCCGAAACGGAGAATATTAGTGCCGAAACGGAAAGATTTTTTAAGAAACGAGAAGATTTTAAATACAAGGGGGGACCAAGCGTTTTATATGGGTGCCGAAAACGCCAAAATCGAAAGTGCCGAAAAAAGTGCCGAAACGGGTGGACACCAATTCGTCATCAAATTCTGCGTCGATTGATGTATATATATTTAGAAGATATAAAATTTTATTTTTTTGAAGTTTTCTGTCCGACATTCGCGTCGGGTTGTCCGGAATTCGCATTTTAGGTCGTTTTCCTGGTAATGCCAATATCTTGAAAAATAGTTCAAATAATAGTAAAACCTTATATTATATTGTAGAACTTTTCATTTCCTATCTTTTGATTCAATTATTTAAAGGATTGGTCAATTATTTCTTAAGTTATTCCTTACGGCGTGAAGAAAAAAATTAACGGGTTACACAGAGCTCAAATTTTTTGCCGGTAAGCGAAAATGAAAAATTTCCAAAATTGATTTCTCAGTCAATATTTGGTATTTTTGATTGTCCTTTTGCCCAATTATGTATTTTCCCCTGTACTTTATATTCTATTTATTAGTTTTCCAAAATAATCTTTCATTTCGTCGTATCTTGAAATGTAAAAAAATCGCCCTTTGTGTCCGGAATTAGCGTTTTCGCGAGTCTGTCCGGGATTAGCGTTTTTACCCTAATAAGAAATAATGAACGAACAAAATGAAACAAAAAGAATCAAAATTGATGGAACAAAAAATTAAAATTGTAAATTGCTTATTCTTCAAAGTCGATCAACCAAGATGCGACAGCAGTTGATTGAGGGATGGTGGCAATTGACAAGGATCCATCCCACTGATGGGCAGTAGTGTCTATTGATTGCAGCTGGGACGACGAATCGTTCGTCAACGAGTCATCCTGCCGAATAACTATTATTGAAACACCCCCACATATGTATACACCCCCTATATAAACATTTAAACAGCCTTAGCAACACATCGTAAAGGTATTTTAACTTTGATTGTCTTTACTTGAAAAATATAACAGTTTGCTGCATCGCTGTCGATTCGGGGGAAAATATTGTTTTGTCGGAGTAAAATCTAAGCGTGTCGAAGTTAATTCGCGACGTGTCGGAGTAAAATCGACCCCTGTCGGAGTTGTTTCGAGGTCCTGTCGGAGTTGAGTTTTGTCGGGTGAAACTCCGCTTCCCCTTCTTCTACGTAAATCGAAGTTAGTGTTATTTGAAAATAGAAGATATCTCGCTGCGCACATTAGGATGCCTCTATTCATGTATTCAATAAGGCCTTAACGGGTCCTCATTTCACACACAGAAAGAAGGGCAATGTATGCATGGAAGCCCGATAAGAAAGGCGGTAAGAAGGGCCGACAATGTAAAATAAAAGGTCTAAGTTATTCAGTACTGTACTTATCAAATCTGTAATGATTCCGTTAATTAATAGTTCATCTAACTGGAACTACGTTGTCTAATCAATCATGAGACGTAGTTGACAATGGCAGAAAAATAGTTCATTTATAAAAATATTCAATCAGTTCTGAAGAATCGAAATTTTCGTGAGCGGATGATTGAAACTTGAACAAACTTGTAAATGTAAAAAGAAACTTATCTCATTACTGAAAGCTAAATTTAAAATTCTCTTCTTTCTCGAATTTCAAGTTATTTCATTTTCTATCTAGTGGTCTCGCCAGCAAAACACAATTTTATGCAATGAGCACTGTACCTTTCATGTTTCCCCGACACTCCAGCCGCAATTAGAAATGATACTGTCATTGCAACCGGTTGAAAACTCTTCGGTATATTTCAGTGCAATATCATTGGAAGATTAATATTTAAAATATTTAAGTATCCGTTACTTTTTGTTTATAATTTACAGTAGAATGCAATAAATCTGAGCGGGTCATTCTATGGAAAGAAAGGCTCGAGGTAATATTATTTCAATGTCAAAGATCACCTATCGAATGATCCAATGGGCTGTATTGCATATCCTAAAAATGAAACAATAAAAACCCTTAATTTAAATCAAGATCTAGTTTGAAGTTATTTGGTGTGTCACCGGACTGCCGATCCGGGTCATAGAATAATTGATAGCGATTGCGTCGTTTTACAAACCAATAAAGAAACGTCATCATTTATAACAATAAAGTTCATGAAAACAAACTAATGAATTGCGTACGTTCGCCAATAAGTCCGGTGAGGTCGTGAAGAAGACAAGGGGCCGTGAGAAAGCAACAAAAGTTAGTCTCTTACCGCCTTCTTTTCTCATTCGTTTCATTTCTTTTTATTCAGAAAAGAATCATATTAAATAAACCAAAGTTGCGTGAACGCGTGAACAAAAATTCGATCATTTCGAATCATGAACTTTGTTTATCGCATTGATTACTACGTGATAGAAAACATTTTATGTGACGCCTTCACCATTAGACGAGACATGGATGCGATAAACTTCAGTTAGATTATCAACACTGATGCAATGTGCACTATATTTATATTTGGATGATTCCATCTTTCATTTTCTAGCATGAAAAATTTACCTCACTTTTCAGAGTAATATAATAAGTGGTCACATTTATGATTTAATATCATTCTCTGAATGCAGGTAATTTACAATTAAATTAATGAAAAAAAGGTCTTATTTATATAAGTAATTCTTTCTAGGGACCCAGTAGTCACGTCATTGGTAGGTAATGTGTAGTCTATTAGTCAATAGTTTGATAGTCATTATAGTTTGATCGCACAGATCTAGAAAAAACATCAGAGAATCAATGTTCATTACAGACAATTTGACATTCGTGATTTATGGGACATGGGTCCGCTATAAAAATCACGAACTGAAACTAGCGCAAAAAACGGAACTTACCGGACTTGCAATAGCCTACGGCTCTAACTTTAAATAGCTATACAGGCTATAGGTGTGAATGAAAATTTAATTTTTATTATTTCCCCATTTATTTTTTATTTTTTTTTATTTCATTTTATACAGATGATTGAACACGATCTTTTTCGGCCGTGTTTAGCAGAATATATGACGTCAGTTAGTTTTTTTTCATTCGTTGGCAGGTCAGGTTGGCCAATAACGAAACAGTTTCGCGTCTCAAATAACCACAATTTCAAAAGTTCATTTGCAATAACATGCGCACCCAAGAGGAAAAAATATTTTTTTATAGAAAAATCTCAATTTTCTTGTATTATAGAGACGCCTCATTCGTTTTGAAGAGTAAACAGTTTGACGCGTCAGTGATATGTTTCATTTTCTTTCGGTTGCCCTCTCTCCACCCCATTTTTGGTGGTTGCGCAATAAGGAAAAAAAATACAAACTAAAGAAACCCGGGTCTTCAAAACGATAACCCAACAAAAAAAATATCCAGAAAGGTAAAAAAAAAGTGGAGAAATTGACTTTTTCATTCATTCCCGGTTTGGTTTGGTGTTTTTTCTTCTTTTTTTTCCTGGATCGTCTCATACAATAAACGAAACGGCCGAGAAGCTCCAAAATCAAGTCACGCCAAGTTACGTGAAATTATCTTCTTCTTTTCGTGAGCCCTAGAGGCACATTAAACCTCGCACTATCAAAGTAAAGATTAGGAGGTCGCAATATAATAATAATAATAAAAGGTAAAATTTAAGAAAACAAAATTCATCTTTGAATAATTATTTGTTGTTGGATATTATAAAATCAATCAATCAGTTGCGGGTTTATATGTAATATATATAGTGCTGTGTATGTATAGTAGAGCCCACCCACGACTGGATTAGCTATATATTATTTTTTCCCTTTTGATATTCAAATTTTTAATATGTTGGTTTGGTTATTTGGTTTCCGTTTAGCGTTCGGGATAAATATTTTCTGAATTGTTGCGCTGCCCCCGTTGTTTTGCATATTTATTCCCTGTTCGCGCCTGCGGCCAATGAAATGTGTTTTTTTTCGTCCCTATATATCAACAAAAAACATACCAATATACAACCAACAATACCATACAACGTATTTATCCAATCCAGACGGAAAAACAGGATATTGGGACACATTCCAATCGTCCGCTGAATTTCTTTATTAAAAAGATTTTAAATTTTAAATTTTGAAAATTCCTTCTGCCTTTTATTGTTTGATTTTGCGGCTAGTTGAGAAATCAAATGATTGAGTCGCCGAGAAAGAAAAATACATGAAAGATGAAGATGTTTTCGACCTGTATAAAATTTAACGCTGCGTGTCAAGTGATGTGGGATCAAGCACAGAGGGAAAAAAAATAATAAGATTTTTTTTCTTTTTATTTTCGGGGTCCGCTACGGAGATTTTGGCGCTGTGCTCGTCGAGATGAGAAATTTTCGGGTTTTTTTTTCTTTTTCTTCCTTTATTATATACATGTTGCACATATAGAAAGAAGAAGAAGAAGAAGCGTGACCGTGGACGAATGAAAAGAGAATGAGAAGAAAAAAAAGGAGCGAAAAAGAATTTCCTATTTTTTTTTTTACTTGGGAGTTGAACGGTGACACAGAGTAGACTTGTTTCAGTCGATGTCGCACCGTCAACCGGCGAACAACACGCTCCCCGGTCCCGCTTGATTATCTTCTGAAAAATTTATTTTTTGATGTTTAAAAATGTTCTAGTTTTTTTTCTCCTTCCCCTTCTGGTTCGGCTTATTAGTTCGCAACAGGCTCAAAAGGGAGGAGAACACACACACACACACAAAAGAGAGAGAACTGATTCCGATCAAATAAGTGTTGAATTGGTTATTTTTTTTCTTCTGTCGCCTTTTTGAATTTGCCGCTACAATTTGGTTGTGCACATCGGACAAGTGCGTGTTTTCTATCAGGAGTTCGACACATTTTTTTTCTACTCTCAACTTTAAAGAAGATGGTGCTTAATTTATTCCCTCCACAGTTCAGCGAAAAAGTTTTAAAATTTTAAAATAAAAAATAAAGAAAAGACTGCAAGAGAGCAGCTCCTCATCAGTAAAGCCTCCTGTAGTACACAATTTTCTAGTTGGTCCTTTTATGGGGTTTTCTGCCACCATTATTAACACTGAGTGAACTCCCATCTTACTCAGTCTTTATTGATGATGTCTCTCAACTGAAATCATACAATCCCATCTTTTCCTAAATCCCATTTCGCAGATTTTTCTTCCAATAATGCAGCAGAGGCTGAAGTCGCCTTTAACATTGCTTTACCCTCTTTGATATTATTCGGAATTTTCCCCAATCAATTTCAGCAGGATTAGATTATGTTAAAAAATGTACCAACGAAAAGTAGCTTTTAACTATTAATTAACATGGCAAAATATTCCAATAAGAAAAAATGGCGGACGCAGCTTTACATTGAAGAAATCAGTGAACGGATCATATTCCAATTATTTTTAGGAAAACTTAGATTTTTCCGTGAACGGATCAATGACTGATTTTAAAAGCTTTGAGCAAGAATCAAGAAACCAAGTTTAAAGGGGGTATGGCTGGCCAGATCAGACATAGGTCCAATTTTCCCGCAAAAACATACGATTTTTGTGACAACGAGATCGTACTTTAGTCCGTTCTCGATTCAAGTTTGTGTTGCAGACAGCGTCGTAGAGGATTTCCATCAGCTCTCCATTCGGGTCCAGCTTGCATATGTCGTGGTACTCGATTCCGTCGGCTCCGGGGGCTGTGTTGGTGGCCCGTTTGATCTTGACAACAATCTCCTCTTTTGAGGAAGGAGAGCTTAACTAAGAGTTTCTCTTGAGACGGCCTGGTCCATTCGCATTGGTCGTATGCCTGGTGAGCTCTGACGATCCTGTCTGGAGAAGGGCGCGGACACTCGTTGAACTCCTCAATGGATGAGGTGGCTGATATTTAAGGGGGGATTCATCTATAGTAGGATAGCCTGGAAACGGGCTTATCGGCTACCACTGGAGTTGGAGTCGGGGCAGGATCAGGACAGCATGATGTCCTGTAGCTGGTGCTGGAACGCTCAGATGGGGATCCATCGATGGCCTCAAGAGAGTGTACTGACAGAACTGGACTGTTGATTGCCTCAACGTAGCTACAGAAGGGTGGAGGGGTGCTGTCTTCGAGGTGTTGACTGGTCTCAGGTGGTGGGGTAGCAGTATAGAGATGGTGTGGTTGAGCCGGTCATTCCGCTTCAGTTTTGCGTTGCAGTCGGAAATATTTTCTTCCCAATACATTTTGTTTTATTGCAGCGTCAACGCTGCCTTCCTACCCCCTCTTTACCCGTCCCCATAATTTGATGCCCCCCTTTGTTCTAGAACAAATAAGGCAGAGTAGGCTCCTACCTCATGGAGAACGGTCACTGCCAACGCGTTCTGTCACTCTCGATTACCCTCCATATTTCACAACGTAGTGTCCACTGTACTTCATATTGTTATGATGCGAGTTCCGGAGCGTCCGTATGACGCGCAATTCTGGAACGTCAGTAGCCTCAGTAATAAAAGGTGACTCGTAGTGGCCATTTAGTCAGTCCGGTTTCGCTTCGTTTACAGTCTGGTATTGAGACTATGGTATCTTCGGTCAGTCTGGTAATTAGACTGGGTTCTCTCTTTGTCTCTCAGTGTTGTCCTGTCTATCTCTATTTGTCTAGTTTGTCTTATTGTCCTTGCCTTTTTTTAATACATATAAGTTGCACAGTAATTACCCCGTTTAGTCATTTCCCCTTGGTTCCGCAACAATATTCAATACATCGAATTTAAATCAAGACAGAGTCGCAATTTTCTCGACATTTTTTGCCGTGACCAGGATTGAATTTTGGTATCTATGATCGTTTATTCATCCGAAGTACTTTTTTCTTTCCTTAAGTTAAGAGATCAAGACTCCTCTCCCCACAGTCTCTGTTTCTCATTTGAATTCTTTCAAGCTGTTTCTTACAGCAGATATTGAATGCTTTCGTTTGATTCATTCCAAGATTTAATTTTGGTGTTCATGGTCATTAATCGATCGAAATACTACTTTGTCTACTACGGTCAAGACTGCTCTTCACACAGTCTCTCTCCCATTTGAATTCTCTCACACTGTTTCTCACAGCAGATCATATTGAATTAATTTATCTCATTGGCAATTAAAGTCTTAAGCTAGTTTTACCTGCCGAAACACAGCATTTCTTGAATAGCTCATTTCCCTATCTCTCGCAAAAACAACGTTGCTGCGCAAGGCACTTCTCATTGCACACGGCACTTCCCTCGTGGTGCCCTCCGGCTATTGTACGCCCTATACACAGCAATTGACTTGTGCAGTCCTATTCTCGGTTGTTAATCGGTCAGATCTTTGGGCTCATAGTTAATTCATTTATCTCTCCTTATCACGAAGTCGCATAACACCCAATGTAAAAACCTGTTTTTTTTCAAAATGAATTCGTGTGTTTTGGCACGGAATTTGTAATTTTCGGCACTAATTTTGTTCGTTTTGGCTCCAAATATGTCCTTTTCGGCACCATTGAAATGAAAAAATCTCGATGCTGTTAATACCTAAATAAATTCATTTTTCACAATCACAACATCAAAACATATTTCTAAGTGATAATTGGCCTAAGATATATAGTGATCCGACTGATAGCATGGACTACTCTAACATAAGGACGGGACACTTCGGCCTTTCCTATGTCGGCCATGTAAAATTTTTTCCGGTAGAATCGGAATCGAAATTTAAAAATAGTTATTGTTTTACCTAATGTCCCTATACCAAAAATGTATGGTTATAGAGATATTTCAAATTACTTTACGGAAAATTTGAAATAGGTCAAAACACCGGTGCCATCTATGAACCAGGTACCCTAAGCTCTTAAGAGTTTTGGTCTGCAAGTGGCATATTCAAAACAAACACTTTGGTCACCTTTCCTTACTGCTTTATTACCATCGGTAGATGGCACCGGTGTTTTGTCCTTTTACCCCAACTCCTGAAAGTAAAATTAGAATACCTTATTATTTAGTTTTTTTTACTAAGATTTCTAAACACAGTTGAAATCAGCGGAAAAAACTGCATTTATTGATATTTTCCATTAATTATCCCCTGAAAAAACCCACCCGACTAGCTTTAACACGGCGACATAGGCGAAGAGTCCCGTCCTTAAGTAGAGTAGTCCATGCTGATAGGAGAACAATGGGGGCAGGTTTCTATAAACATGGCCAATGCCTTAGTGAACTAAATACAGGGAACAAAGGGGGGAAAAATGTTTCCAAACCTGTCGCTAGAGGGCATGTAAAATAATAATACATGAAACCTGTCCCAGCAAGAAAGAATAAAAAAAAAAATAACAAGGTTCAACATTACTATTTTTTCAACATTATTGTTTGTTTATTATATTTAATGATGTTCCATTTCGACACTACGACTATCGTTTACATTTTTGGCATATTTGATAGAATTGAAATTATTTTTATTATTATTTAATAATTGTCTTCACGCTAGTCTTTTTCCTTGAAAATAATAGTAAAAATTCAATCAAATGCACATAAAAGTTTATTCAAAGGTCTCAAGCACTAATACTAACACAAGAGAACTTGGAACAACCATTTTCTGAAGACAAGAACAACAATAGCAAGTGACATCTAGCAAAAATTTTGTATATTTTATACCTATTAATACGGACGTTAGTTTTTGAAAATTTGAAAATTTGAGGCTAAAATGGGAATAAGTTGGTAGTTGGGAATAAAATGGTTGCCATGAGTTACCAACAGTGATCGACTAACAACAATCACTAGCGCACTCTACTGGAAAAGAAATTGTATATAATTTGTAGGAGCCTCAACAGAGGGCTCCCCCTATTTCACTTTACCCTTCCTAAATCATGTAATTCAACCCCCTTTAAGATCACAATAAATTAGTGTAGACCAAACATCGAGTCCGAAACATCATTAAGTGTCATCCCCAGCAAAACTCCTATATTTCTCTCTGGTAATGTAAGTCCGACACTCTTGCATTTCCAAAAAATAAATCAAAATATTCGTGATCCTCATGATATTTCAGGTCTAATGCATTAAATGAATTAAATAATTTGGTGCCGAAACAGACAAACAAAATGCCGAAACGGGTAAAACAAAGTTTTTGGTAAAAAAAACATCATTAAACGAAATCTGGTAAAAAAATGTGGCGACGGTGCCGAAACGTGGTGCCGAAAACGACAAAAATGCATAAACAGCAAAGTGCCTTTTTAAAAAGGTGCCGAAACTGGTGGCAACCGTTATCGATAATTGAATCAATTTTCCCCTCGATACGCTATATTTCACGTTTTAGAAAATTTTAAAAAGGATATTGCCAGGTTTCCACAGTTTTGCTACTAAAAATACAGATGAGCAGTAGCAGATGGGAGATCGGATAAATCAGAGTACAAATTTTGCAAGTCAGTCTATTTTCTATTCTTCAAAAAATTTTATTTTGTTTTTACGTAACTTTTTCAGCTAGACTGCATTATTACTTTTGCCAACGTCTCACGTGACATGAATTATGGTTAAGTAAGTATACAAACTGCTTTTAAATGTTACAAAATTTTATTTGAAAAGTGAAGTTTGTTAAATGAGAGTAATCAGTGTTAGTTTAGCATGCAAGTTCTCGTTAGTTTCGATAATATGGTGTTTAAATATTAAAATAGGAAGATACAGCATTTAGGGATCGATTAGTGGTGTCCACCTGAAATGTGGCAAGAGCAAGTGGATGGCAGCTTGTAGATATCGATAAAAATTCCCTTCTGGGGATCGCAGGGATCAAAGGAAAGCATCCTCTGGTAAACGTACTTCTGTAGGCATTTGCTGCCATAGCAAGGGGCCAAAGTGCGACATGAGGCACCGGGAAACAAGCAAGTTTCAAAGCGTTGAGTCTGGGTGTATCCAGGCCAGGCGATTTCTTGAACGATGACGCGCCATTCACCTTCAACGTTCATTGCTCGAGCAGGACGTCCGTAAATCACGTCACTGGGGCAGATGTAACCTTCTTCACCAGACCAGTGTCCCTTCTCGAAGAATTTGCCTTCGTAGTTTGAGTAGTCGAAATGTTCTTCGGCCAAGGAAGTGAGTCCATCGACTAAGTTGTCGGCCGACTGGTCACCAACATCTGCGTACTTTTTCAGGACCAATGGATCGTAGACGATGGCATACTGCAATTCCAAAATGTCACTATTTATTGTTAATTCTATTTTATAACAATAGTGCTGAACATACCTTGACTTCTTTCTCTGGGTATTCAGAGTCTTTAAGACAATAAGTATCGTTGCCATTGTTTGAGCACTTTGGTGCCTTTCTTGGATCGCAGTAATCGTACTTCTGGCCATAAGCAGTTGGGTAAGCTGGTTTTGGGTAAGCAGGTTCTGAGTAAGCTGACTTAGGATATGCTGGGGGTGCGGGAACTGGATAGGATGGTTTAGGATAAGCTGGTGGTGCGGAAACTGGATAGGAAGGTTTAGGATAAGCTGGTGGTGCGGGGGCTGGAAAGGATGGTTTAGGATAAGTTAGGGCTGGATACTTCGGATAAGCTGGTGTCGTCGTTGGATAAGTTGGTTTAGGATATGCTAGAGGTGCGGGGGCTGGGAAGGCCGTATACGCTGGTTTTGGGAAATACTGTGCTTCCGGCTCAGCAAGAACTCCAAGGAAGGCGGCAATCAAACATAACTATAATAACAGTTGGGATACATTTATTCAATTAATTGTTTTCAATAGAGATTTGCGTTCCGATAAGTTGGACCTCTGCGATAGTAAAACTTACCAAAATGGTTTTCATTTTCAATCTTATTTGATAATATATTTTTACTAGGTAACTGAGTTGATGATTATCAGCTCTCAACTGATGAAAAATTATTTAGAAGAAGGGGTTTATATACACTGAAACCCCTTCGGGATCACTGCTTCTCATTATTACATCAACACTGACATTCTAATATGTAACAAAATTTCACTCATGCCCCTGATCTAATTTTGAAATCAACTTTTGTACTTATGTTGTTAATGCTTCAGACGTCGTAGTGAAACTTGATGATCACCTGACCGTTTCCCATATTATTTGATCATTAGCGCGGAAGCAAAGATTCATCATGCATTAAGCGTGTTTCATTCCATTGCTTTTCCGCTCCCTACCGCATTCTATACGTAATTCAAAAATTGCTTAATAGATATTAGGTGGAAGTTACGTTGACCAAGAAAGAAACTTTTGTTTTCATTCAATCAACGGTGTTCGATTCGAACAGGGCTTGTGGTTGCCCGCAAATATCTAGCTCGATCTCAATTTCGAGAGATTATCTATCAACGAAACGTTAGACACGTTCGCCCTGTTCCTGCAGATGCAATACTTGGGGATGTATATAAGACTTGTTGGTATTCGTTTTCAGTAGCAGTCGTTCACAGACTAAACTCGTAAAGACAATTCAAATAATACTGGTGTTATCCTAGTAGAACTAACGAAATGCCGATTCAATTGTTTGTAAGTACAGAGATCGCCCTGACATGTTAGAATTTGCACCTTTCAAAGTTCGGCATAAAACTACTATGATTTTGTTTTTGTGTCTTTAGATAATTGCCTCGTTGATGGTATGTGGAGTTTTCTCTTCCCCAGACCCTAACTATAAACAACCTTCATACGGTGCTGCTCCAAGGTACGAATACGTCGAGATCCCGCACTGCGCTAAAAACACGACCAAGTCCTGGTGTCTGGAAGACAACGAGTATCCTCAACACGATGTCCAGCAAGCCCTAGATCAGCATTACCAGGCTGTCGTCGCCTTCTACAAGGAAAAACTGGCCAACACGGAAAACTCGGTTGACGGACTGGTCAAGTTTAACGACGAGGTTTACCTCTGCCCGAGTTCCACCGACTATGTCCGTCCTCTACGTGCCATCAACGTCGATGGCAAGTGGCGAACTATCGTCAACAACGTCGAATCCTACGGAATAAAGTACACACAAACCGCTCGAATTGAAGAATGCGACGTTGTCGTTGGAACCACCTGCCCCTTGGTCCCGTCCTGTTACGAGTCCAAGTGCGTCCAGAAAAACATCTTTCATCGCTTCTTGGTGTACAACCCACACGATTACACTTTTCCTTTTGCCATCGAGAAATTTAAGATGCCGGTATCCTGCGGTTGCATCGTCGGAGCTTTCCATCTTTAAACAAAAGAAGAAATGTTTATTTTACGTGCTGTCTTATACTTAATGTGTCGACAAAAACGTCTTAATTTATTTTTCTTACTAACTGAATATTAAATACAACTTTTCCGCTCATGATGAAATCTAAAATCTATTGATTTACTGCAATTTCATAAAAGCATCTCAAATACATGATAACCCGTACGCGACAGATAGCTTTAAAGTGCTTTTATATTTTTTTCCCCGTTTCTCAAGCTTGCGTAAGCTTACATTAGCTTACATTTCATATAGTAGTCCAAGAGTAAGGTTGGTTTTGCTTGACGTAGCTATATTTTTTTATTCCATCGATGCTGTTCGTCTTTCAAACTTTATTAAGCTGACAATTACTTGTGTTTTACCAAGCAACCTTAAACTCAGTTCATACTTTTTTTTAGTAACCTTGAACTTACTTTTACTTTTTCTTCCTTGGTTTTGATTCACCTTAAAGTTACTTGAAATAATAAAAGTAATGAAAATAAAAGCTTGGACAAGCTTTCGTTTTATCATCTAGGGAAAAAATAAGCTGAAAACAGCTAACATTTCCTTTTTAATTTTATGCTATATATTTCTGAATAAATGTTCTGTTAATGTAAGCTTATTCTATGCTCGTCTATGCTATGATAAGAAAAGTAACGAACAAATAAGCGGAAAACAGCTAACATTTTCTCATAATTAATCAGCAGCACATGCTGCAATCAATATAGCATCTTCTCTCTTGATCTAGATTTTATAATTTTAATTATTTTTACCGATCAATTGACTAAGTCTAATATTTTACGGATGTACCCTGCGCTTTTTGTCTATAAATACAAAATAAAACATGCATATAAATTGGAAGTATTTTTCATAAACACATGCAAGCCATATATAAACTAATGGCTAAATCTACATCGAGTAATATATTCAATAAAAACAATGTAAAATTAATTTAAATATGTGATAAAGATGCATTACTTATTAAGGGAAAGAGAAAAAGAAGAGAAGAGAAAAAAATATCTGGTGTAATTTCGGTAGCATGAATTATTGAAAAGTATCTTGTTTAATAAATCAAATAATGCCACATCAGGACCACCGGTGACCAACAACAAGGAATGATACAGCAGCCCCTCATCACATCAGCAATTATTTTCCCCCCTTTTTTTCTAGGATAGATGAGAGTAAGCTGAATCTAGCTTCAGAAAAAACAGCAATTCTTAGCTCACCTCGGGGTCAGCTATGTTTAGCTTGTATATTTCATGGTTCTGTGTGTTGCAAAGTTAAGCTTACTAATTCTTTAGTTAAAAACGAAATTTCGCGTTTTTCTAAGCTTAAACAAGTACTATTAAACTATCTGTCGCGTACGGGAAAAGCAATCGATATTACATGATCGAAAAGTTGTCCATTTGAAAAATTCCACACCAAAAATTGTGCATACCCTAGTAGAACATGTCTTGTAATTATTTAAGCATCCGCTAAAGGTCTATTCTTCAAAAATTTATTTTAGAGAAAATAAACAAAGATGTTGGTTGAAAATGGTTGTATTAAATAACAAAAAATTCAACTTACAGTTTAAAATTAAAATAAGGTACAAATTTCTTATAATAAAAATACAGGGAATTAGAAACCGGTTTCGGCGAGGGGACAAGATAGCAAGCGTCCGTCAATACGCAATTGGGATCATTGCGAGAACTTGCAACTCAGCATCCGCTAAAGGTCTATTAGACCAAGAAAAAATAATTTAGGCACTGACATTTCAAAAGTTACAACACTCTTAAGATCGCCAGCTTATAAAATTCCCATAAAACCCATATCAGTTTTATAGCACAGACTAAGAGGGTAAAGACCACGAACGGCTATAGATCCCTAGCAGCCATGCTCGTCGCATGCCGTATGGTGGCGCGCGGAACGTTAGTTCAGAAATGAATTAATTTTTCTCTTCTCCCTATCTAGGCCTATCCGAGTCTTCACACACCACATTTTCCCACTAAACTACGTAACATATATCCTTTATCTAGATTTGTAAATTAGGATTAAAAATTCCCCTACTTGAATTTATTATTTCAGATATTTAAATGCTTTCTATGGGTATTTTCAAAAATACTTTAGATTCCAGTTTTTCCCTTTGAAAATGCAAGCCATGCAGCGTTGGACGATTTATAAAACTTTGCCTAGGAATGGGAAATAGCATGGGATACGTATGAACCAAAAAGTATTGAAATGCATGCCAAATGTTGCATGTTTTTTTATTAAGCGTTGGCATGCATTTCTTCACTTTTTCCAGAGCCATGAAAGTGGAGGTCTGTCAACTCCGAGTCTCCAAGTCAACTCCATAAGGACGGAGTCCATAAGGCAACGGCACAGACTCACAGAGACACCTACGACGACACTACTGCCTCCTGTGGGTGTGTGGTGAACTACAACTTTCCTACGTTTTTTTCTAAGTCCCATGTCAAAATTGAAAATCCCCTAATTCCACCAAAAAACTTTAAAAAAATACATTTCATGATAGAATAATATGATTTATCAGTTTTGCATTAAAAAATGCAAAAAAAAGAAAAAAGTAAAAAAAAAATCATGAAACCAAACACTACAGCAGTTGCAGGATATCGAACCTTCGAACCACAGATCTTATTATCACTTATCAGCTATTAGTCACTCTACCAACTTCGCTACGATTTGATGGTTTCTTTTTTAAAATTGCAATGTATGTATTAATTGCAAGCTGAATGAATCGGCCACTTTTACGCGTTACAGTGGCTAGATGGCAGCACTGTCGTCGTAGCTGTTCCCAAAAATGCCAAAAGTAAGAGGATAGGAAAGAGAGCAGCTCGGAAAACCGCGCCGCAGCCCAAGGGAAATTTTCTTATGGAGTTGACAGACCTCTACTTTCATGGCTCTGCTTTTTTGGTAAATCTTGATTTTTAAAACAGTTTTTTTTTCGAACAAATTCTAATTCTACTCGTTGAATCAAGCCAAGTCTGCAGCAAGTTTCGGCTATCTCCCGCCATGGTGCGCACTAGTCGACTAGCCGCACGACTTTCGTCTAGTGCGGATACGAAGCAATTGCAGAAAGCCAGAAAGGTCAATATGTGTCTCAGAAGAGACAAATTTCAGACAGAGTTTCATCTTCTTTACTATTCACCACCAATCTACGTTAACTACGTAAGTTTGACACCGGAGTCCACTAAGGATCACCAACGATGATGCTATCTGTTAAAACTTAGAATCTACCGCAATTTTTAGAAGACTATATAGATCTGGAATTGTTTAGCCACTTTTTGCCGCATCTAAATATTCGTTGATCCTGCCATTGTTTATTGGGTGAATAGAGTGATAGAGTGCATCGATAGCTATAATACTCATGATCCCTTGGACAGGATTCCATACATCCTGTTAACGTTATTTCGAGTGTTTCTTCGACTCGATTAAAAGTGAATCGTCCATAAATGACCTTCGTATATAACTTGTTTTATAGCAAAACTATTACGCTGGTAGTTAAATTGCTTAGATCTTTCGTTAGATATAAATTCTATGGTTTTATAAAATCTACAGAAGCGGTACAGTACACAACCTATCACGCATCGTCATACAATTCCCGGTCATGTGACAGTACAGCAATAAAATTTAGCTGCAAAAGGCCAGCAACTGATTAACCTTCGCTTGACGCATTCCTTAAAAAACTCAGTGTTAAATAAATAGTGAAGGCAAGAAATAGTACGACAGAGGATTAAAATTAAAATGAATTGTACGTTCTATAGAACGTAAAATAAAAAAGAAATTGATATTGCCACTTATGTACGACGATTTAATTCAGTCATGTCCCCTCTCGTCTTTATCTTAAATAAATATTAAATTGAATAAACCAATTCTTTAAATAATTTAAATTTGAATAAACCAGTGTATTGGATTTGACGATTATTTAGGATTTGGTCAAATCATGAAAAATAAAAAGTATTTCAAATCCAAATCAAATCCAAATCTAAAAAATTCAATAAATTTCAAATCAAATCATTAAAAAAATGTGTCAAATCCAAATCATTTTTTTAAAAAAACCAAATCCAAATCAAATCCAAATCCAATCAAATCAAATCCGAAAAATAATGAAAAATGTTTATTCAAAATTTTGTAGTTTACACATTTTCTGAGTGAAAAAACGATAACTGT
The DNA here is from genome assembly GCA_030770115.1 of Daphnia galeata. NCBI lineage: Eukaryota > Metazoa > Arthropoda > Branchiopoda > Diplostraca > Daphniidae > Daphnia > Daphnia galeata. The sequence continues at coordinate 1,842,284 of CM061118.1, forward strand.
CTGATAGTCTATCTATCAATGATAGATAACAGTTCAAATAAAACAAAATAAAATAAAGAAGACAGTTACAGAATTAAATCAAGATGAAATTGGACATAATGAGTTAATCATTTAAGTTTAAGAGAAAGAAGATGGAAATTTGTTTTTAATGAAAAGGGGCATTTGGAACAAGGCTGCCTTGATTTTATTCCTTTTAGCTGACTTCATATCTTTATCTTTAACTGTGCTAAAAGTACGCTCGATATTAGCTGACGAAGCTTTTACCCCCATAACGTCCCTTTCTATGGGTGCAAGTGCTGGAAATGTTGTGCTGCGTGAATGTGCTGTGTTCATTCAATTTCCAGTACTGCAATGGACTGAATGACAAATCAAACTCCCCTTCTTCATTTGTTGCAAGCGGTTCCTTTGGATAAACATCAAGTTCATCTAAAACCTTGTTAGCATCAGCTCCTGTACATTTCCGTCATGGTTGTAACAGCGTTGACAACATGAGACGGGAATGTTTGCTTCGCTTGGGAGCTTTATTTGTTTCGGACTCTCTCTCTCGCTCGCTTTATTTCGTTATTTCAACGTGGTGATCGAGTTTTAAATTTTCTAGGAAGATGAAGGAAAGTTGAAGAATATAAGGAAGGTGTTTTAAGCGGGTTTAAGAAAGTCCAATAAGCTTCAAAAAAAAATTTCCTAGACCATACGAAGATGCAAAAAAAGTTGTTTCTTTTCGTTATTTCGTGATTTCAACGTGGTGATCGAGTTTTAAATTTTCTAGGAAGATGAAGGAAAGTTGAAGAATATAAGGAAGATGGTTTAAGCGGGTTTAAGAAAGTCCAATAAGCTTCAAAAAAAAATTTCCTAGACCATACGAAGATGCAAAAAAGTTGTCTCTAATACAATTGTTCTACTAATTTTCGCTATGGAAATAGAAAAATTTTACGCAGTGTTAGTCTGTTAGAAGATATCCACTGTTGGCGACGAGCCGACGATTCGATACACTCAAACATCGATACTTAAGACCATTTCGCAATATCAATCCAAAAAGTCGGCTGCTTTTGTGAGAATTCCGACTTTCGACAGAAATGACTTACAAACAGCACGTTGCCAGACCTTTTTTTTTTTTTTTTTTGATTTGATTTGGTTTGATTTGGATTTTTAACGAAAATCAGGGCAAATCCAAATCAAATCATTGAGTTAAAAAACTTTTGAGATCCAAATCAAATCTTTGAATATTTTGGATTTGATTTGATTTGATACACTGGAATATTTAAACCAATTTCATTTCATGTTCGCATTTCTGTAATTTCGCTTCGATCAAAAAAATACAAATTCTGTTAAAAATTCAAATAACATTCGTATTTCCTTGTTTATTTTTCTCTTATTAATTATTATTTGATTGCCAGGCAGGCATTTGTATTCAATTGCATCGGAATCTTTTATAACGAGCAGGTATTGGGCATCACGTTGACTACTTGAAACAAATCAATAGTTTCTTTATAGACCTTATTAAGATCCATATAGGTATGAGTCAAGCCAACCCCTCTTGCGGCGCTTTGCAGTGTGAAGGGGTGCCGTGAACAGCCGCTTCTTTTTTTGTTTGCCGGGTGTGGTTGCTCTCCAGGCTTTCAACGGTAGCAGACAACTACCACATTTTTTCAACATTATTTTCAAATTTTTTTACATTTTTTCACATTTATTCTTTATTACTACAGTTAATTGTACAAACATCCTTAAATAATAAAGAATAAATGTGAAAAAATGTAAAAAAATTTGAAAATAATGTTGAAAAAATGTGGTAGTTGTCTGCTACCGTTAAATAAATAAACAGTGTGACTACTGTAAAATAAATAAACAGTGTGACTACTCGATGAGGATGGAACATCAAGTTTGGATAGAACTTGAATTAAGAAATGAAAGGCAAGCAATTGATATCGGATTTCCCTCAATTTTTCCGAAAAAAAATTAATTTAGCCAATTCAAATGTATAGAAAGCACTTTAGTATTGCCTAATAGCGTCTTAATCAAACGACACAATTGAATTCTAAAATTATTTTTGATATAGGTCATTTTCATTGAGTTTATTTAATCGGTGCACTGTTAAAACTCTTCCGACTCGGAGACTTTAGTCAATGGAAACCACGAATAAATAAATCGAGGGGTTGGCAACTCCCCAGAATCCTCGTACACCCTGGCCAGAATCTTCAGAATCCCACTAGAATCTTCAGAATCTCGTAGAATCTTTAGAATCTCATAGAATCTTCAGAATCCCGCGGAATCCCAGCAGAATCCCGCAGAATCCCATCACATTTTGAACATTTCCCACTCTTTACTTGATAATATGCAGGAACTTAACAATTTTCATTGAAAAATAAATTTAAAAATTTAGTTTTTCATAAAAAAAATTATTTATTAACTTTCTTTAGGCCTTAGTAATTAGTAAGTAGGCCTTAGTGTTTTTTTTTTCTTAACAAATCTTCATATTTGGATTTATCTTGTTGTAGTCGTGAAGACATCTTTAAAAATTGTTGTGTGGAAACGAAATTGTGATGTAATATCTGTGTAGCCAGTTGCTGAAAAATCACGTGTGTAAACACTAAACTGTAAAGTAGCCTCTTGATTTTCGGTTTTTTCGGGCTACTTTAGCTTTACATAAAGAATATTTTTCGCGTTTGACGTACTGTATTCAGGTTTTTTCAAACGGGCTGAAAGTGTTACAATCAATATGTTTCTAAGTAAAAACCTCTCGCTTGACATAATGTGTTTGCCTGTTTGGCGACCATATTAAAGATGTAAATTTAACGAATTTTAAAAAAATCCACCTAACAAATGCAAAAAAAAAACTGCTTCTTTTTTTCCAATATTTTATTTGTAACAATTCCTAATCCCATTGTTTTATGGCTGTTGGCTGAGTGGTAACACGACAAATCGGCAATCCAGAGCTCTTCGGGACCAGCTGTTTTGTTTTGCAATTTTTACCTAGAGAAGCTCCGCCCCGTATAGGGCGGAGCTGTTCTTAGCGTATACTTTTCTTTCTTTTATTTTACGTTAAGAAAATATTTTAGTTCTTCCTTTCACGCTAAGTCGACGCCATGCTGCATTGTCACAGTCAATACGGCAAAACAAAATAGGTCACGTAGATGAGCGAACATACACGATTGGGTCAAAATCAAATGCTGCTTAAATAAATCAATATTTTCGATTATTGAATAAAAATTGTTTACTTTGAAAATTGTGGGAAATATTAATTAGAAAGCGTTAATCATAATACAAAAGGGTTGGTGATTAAAGTAATTTAAAAATAAAATGGTAAATAAGAGAGGAATGCCAAATTCTTTGGCAATCTCAAGAACAGAGGGTATATAAGGAGGCCCAGTAAGATCTAATATCATACTGCTATATATCCTGTAGCTTTGTCGAGCTTCGTTTAATTACTCTGAAAGCAAAGTTTAATTTTTTTTTTCGATAGATATGTCTATGTTCTCGGCACCGAAGCCTCTCCCAGGAAAGAAGAAATCATTTCCAGACGTAGAAGGTCGTGCAGTACCAACATCTGTTCGAAAACTGTTGCGTTCATCAGCCCAACCCTTCTCGGATCAGTCGTCTGCGGCTCCACAACCAGATACTTATGATGGAATTGCATCAAACGCTAATGAACAAGATTCTGTTTCACATACTCCAAATCGCATCCCGGCACCAACAGCACAGAGATTATCACCACCATCAAAAATCCCTGTGAGAATAAAACAGACAGGTGGTTGTCCTGCAAGGACGACATCTATTGCAAAAGACCATCATCAAACCCAAACATCTTGCAGCTCTGAGGCAAAGTCAAAGATCCCTGTTCGAGTTAAAACGTTGAATAACAGTAATGTCCCTCAACATTTGGATCCTGTGAATCTCGAGCCGAGTTCATCATCTGTCGGATTCGAAATTTCTGCAGCTTCGTCCATTTCGCATCCTACCGAAGTAAGCAAGTACGATGAAGGCAATTGTGCTATTTGTCTAAGTTCGCACATCAACAAATCGATCCTGGACTGCGGCCACGTTTATTGCTTTCAATGTTTGGTTGACTGGTGCAAAATTAAATTGGAATGCCCAACTTGTAAGCAACCATTCCAGAACTTTCGTCATAGCATCCAAATTCAACCACCGTTTGAGCAGATTTACACCCCCGATCCTCCTACTACCGCCCCTGTAAATCAACACCAACATATGGCATTAGGGATGATCAGAATTTCCATAGGGCGAGACGAACGGGATCGTGATTTGTGGATGGTTGAGGCTAGCAATCACAGTCGAGCAATTATGTTAGCGATGCCGCCATCAGCCCAACATAGTTTACAGATTGATCCTACTTTTCGAAGATGGTTCTTTGATGTCCTTGAAATTATTTGGTCTCATTTAAACGCGTTCCTGTTGAGAAAACCGTGATGTGGAAAACTTGTGCTTTTGTGTCCCTTTATGTTTTTTTTCTTTTCTTTTCTGTTTATATTCTTCCTTTGTGTGAACGAATGGATTACGGATTTGATAAATGTCTCAATAAAAAATTAAAAGTTAAAATTATACTAATTATTATTGATTGTCTTTTTTATTCTGTAGCACTACAAGAAATTGCGATCCATCCATCAATGGATATCGAGCGGATGACACACCCTCCGCTTTACGGGAGGGTGTGTATTACTGTGTACAGTATACAATTAAGTTTTTGTTTGGTGTTTTGTCGATAATTCGATATCTCGTGATTAGTCACAACCAAACAGTTTCATTTGTTGAATATTTTTTTAGTTAGTTTGTTTGTTATTGTTTCTAAAAGGCGGCGTTTAGGGTCGCATAGCGTCCAATTGTTTACAAAGTTGCACCAGAATCAGAGCAGCATATGAGATAAATCAGTTAAGAAAAGTATTAAGGATCGATCATTTAGATTAATAAGAATTTCGATTTAGACTTGTTTTGGAGAGAAAATAGTGTGTGTACTGTGTAGTCCCTAGCCTATATGCAAGGACATCTGACTAAGGATATGTTTTTTTTCCCGATTCTCTCCTTATCTCTAAGCCGCAATTCATTTCCTGTAATTTCAAAACAAGGCGTGTTTGGCAACAGTTCATTACATTTCTAGGGAAATTGAGTTCATACCCCAATTTTAAAAGTAACTGAGAGCATTGAAGTAATGCACGCGCGTTCTTACAGCTCTCACTTCCATTTTAAAACTGTTTAACTACTATTTGCTATATTTTTCTTGTTATCATCAATCATATTAGGCATTATGAGTTTCAGTAATAAATCGCAATCTCAGTTATGGATCTTTTTGCTATTGACGATTTATTGTTATAAGATTAGCTGCACACAACCTCATCCTAATTCAAATCACTTGTCAGGTAAAACTATATGACTAATTTATTCTTAAAATTTGTAGGAAAATTTTATTGCATGTTATAACATTAATAAAACTCTTTGAAATATATTTCGTGATGAAGCCGTATGTATACACACGCCACACCCTTCATCTTGTAGATAATATGATTGAAATGCTTCAATGATTGAACTAGCACCAGACGTTTAGCTTATATATAACCAATCTTTTATTATTGACATTAAAATTAGTGTATAACATGCAATAAGCTAATAAACATTATTCATGGGTTATATACAAGCATTTAACGCGTGAGCCAAAAAATATTGTCAGCACGTAATATAACTGCCTCTATTTCTAAATTTCATTTTATTTTTAGATTCTAATGGATCGACCAACAGCAGTCTAGGAGAAATAATCTCTCATGGTGACAAGCCATCACATGATCACGATTTGATTGACTACGACTTTGACACGGATGATTACGACGAAGATGATTTCGACCCCAACCCAGCGATGGTACGATCCGCTGCCTCCCATCCCATCTGTTTTGCCTTTTTCTGGATGTCACTCTTTTTTCTTTATACTTTCTTTTGAAAAAAATCCAATTAATGACTACGTAGTACGTTTTAAAATACTAGCCTAATAAAATTATCAAACAGAAAACGTCTAACAAAATATTTAATCGATATATTTAGGTACGTATTTAAAGAGATGATTTACAGGTGAATGTTTGTTTGTTTGTTAAATATAAAATATTTCGCCGTGTTTTGTTGATGTGGTCCGACCCTTTGTGTTACCACACTTGAGAAGTTGAGATAGGTAGAACGTAGAAGCCTGGTAGATACTCCCACCGATGGTTTGAAGTCCACCGCGGAGAAAATGTTGTGACTATGTAGAACTTGGAGAAAATGCTGAAAAACCAAAAACAGCGAACCTAGACTTAATGCCAATTTCGACAACGTGCCGCCACAATCCCCTCTATCACTCTGGACTCTGCTACTGCGAATCCGGGATAGTGAAACGCAACCAAGATAGTACGAGTATAATTTAAAGGGAGATTCCCCCATTTTCACTGTATGTATAAATTACTGAAGTACAATAATACAAGAAATGAAAACGCAGCAATCAATTTATTGAAACCTGAAAACACGACTCAATATTCTTAACAGATACTAGCCGTCCATCCTAAAAATTAATCGCGAAACTCTACAATTGGTCTAGATTATAAATGAAAGGAATCCTTACACAAAAACAACGATCCACTTGAATTCAACACTTTCAATAACACATTTTTAGATAATCAAGCATCTGAAAAGCCGCTCTCTTCATTTAAACTGCTCAAGAAAGAATCTTCGTCAGAGCTTCCAGTGTCGCTATCGGGGATATCGGTAGTAGGAGGATCGGGGGTGTAAATCTGCTCAAGCGGTGGTTGAATTTGGATGCTATGACGAAAGGTCTGGAATGGTTGCTTACAAGTTGGGCATTCCAATTTAATTTTGCACCAGTCAACCAAACATTGAAAGCAATAAACGTGGCCGCAGTTCAGGATCGATTTGTTAATGTGCCCACTCAGACAAATAGCACAATTGCCTTCATCGTACACTGCACTTAAGGATAGCTCGCTAAGCTTACTAACTAAAAAAAGTTAAATGTGTACATATTAGTGCCAAAATGTTCTAAATTCTATGCAGTTGAAAAATATCTGTGTTTATGCATTGGTAACAAGTGATCACTTGACTATTCACTTGTTTTGTAAAAGAATTGTATGTACACTATTTAAATAGAAAAAATCTAATTGAAATAATTACCAGGAGAATCCAAGTGTTCATCATGTGATGTTGAAGTTTCTGGCTTTTTTGAACCTAGAAAATTAATTAGTGTTAAATTAAGACAAATCTAAATAAGTTTAGAATTTGTAAATGAACCTTTAGCTTTATTCCCCTGAAGACGATTATTCATAATTACGCGAAAAGCTTTGAGATCATCTTTTGCCAATGACTAAAAAAAATTCAATTACATATTAATAATTAATTATAAACCTTTATAAAAATTTACCCGAACAAAATGTTCAAATTTTTCAAAGTAATCCTCTTCAATTGTGTTGTGTTCTTCAATACATTTAATCTTTTGTTTCTTCGAAAGATTTTCCCACACAAGATCAATTTCAGCCTGAGAAAGATTGCTAGCTCCAGAATGGTGTGTCAATACATAATATGCAGCTACACTCCTAATTTACAGAAATAATTCATATAAAATCATAACTACACAAACAAACAGTAGATATATAATTACTCTGGTGGTTTAGGAGGTTCCATCTTAAACAACACTTGATTAGCCGCCCAGATTGGGGATTCGGGTATCTCTGAAGACTTCACAGCACTTAAGGATAGCTTGCTAAGCTTACTAACTAAAAAAAGTTAAATGTGTACATATTAAAGCCAAAATGTTCTAAATTCTATGCAATTGAAAAAAATCTGTGTTGATGCATTATAAATGTGGTAACAAGTGATCAGACTATTCACATTGTTTTTTTTAAAAGTATTTTATGTACTCTATTTAAATAGGAAAAAATCTAATTGTAATAAGTACCAGAAGAATCCAAGTTTTCATCATGTGCAGGTGAGGTTTCTGGCTTTTTTGAACCTAGAAAATTAATTAGTGTTAAATTAAGACAAATCTAAATAAGTTTAGAATTTGTAAATGAACCTTTAGCTTTATTCCCCTGAAGACGATTATTCATAATTACGCGAAAAGCTTTGAGATCATCTTTTGCCAATGACTAAAAAAAATTCAATTACATATTAATAATTAATTATAAACCTTTATAAAAATTTACCCGAACAAAATGTTCAAATTTTTCAAAGTAATCCTCTTCAATTGTGTTGTGTTCTTCAATACATTTAATCTTTTGTTTCTTCGAAAGATTTTCCCACACAAGATCAATTTCAGCCTGAGAAAGATTGCTAGCTCCAGAATGGTGTGTCAATACATAATATGCAGCTACACTCCTAATTTACAGAAATAATTCATATAAAATCATAACTACACAAACAAACAGTAGATATATAATTACTCTGGTGGTTTAGGAGGTTCCGTCTTAAACAACACTTGATTAGCCGCCCAGATTGGGGATTTGGGTGTCTCCTTCACACTTAAGGATAGCTCGCTCAGCTTACTATCTAAAAAAAGTTAAATGTGTACATAGTAAAGCCAAAATGTTCTAAATTCTATGCAATTAAAAAAATCTGTGTTTATGCATTAATAAATGTGGTAACAAGTGATAAGACTATTTACTTGTTTTGCAAAAAATTTTATGTACACTATTTAAACAGAAAAAATCTAATTGTAATTAATAAGTACCAGGAGAATAATGCACTTTCTCATCATCTGCTTCCAGTAGTGTTTCTGATGGCCTTTTGGATCCTAGAAAATTAAGTATTAATTAAATTAAATCAAATCTAGAAAAGTTTATAGTTTGTAAATGTACCCTTAGTTGTGTGCTCCATAGCAGAAGATATTGAGACTGTGTAACAACTGAAGAATTTTTTTGTGTTGCTGTTATTTTTATTTTATCACCTATTCTAAGTATTACCTACAGATCTGAAACAGTGAAAAGTCAACAATCAACACTAGTTACTGTAATGAAGGAAGATGGATCAAATAAACAGTATCAAAGTTTCAATTAAAAGCTTAATTTGTAACTTCAATACAAAATCAAATGGCTAGCTCCAATTATTAAGTCACCAATATTGCTACGAGAACCTTAAAAAAGTTAACATACGCGGTAGCTGTGACAAACCAAAAACGTATGACGAACTAATAAATTAATAATTACGTGTCTAACCTTCACACTGAGCAGCAGCAGTTGTGTGTTCTGTGTTGACTGTTGTGAACGGTTTCATACTTTCAGCTTGAAACTTTAAATGCCCTACCTGGTCCTACCACAGCAGCAGACTAAGAGAGTAAGACGACTCGTGACTTGTGGCGCCACGAACGGTTTAGAGTCTAAACTGTTCGTAGCACGTAGCGCCACAGCGGAAGTGATTGATAAAAAAGGGGTGATTCCTTTTGTTATTGTATGATTTTTTAATAAACCAATTAACTGTACGTCGGTTGATATTCGTAATTGGAAGGCAAGATCCAATAAGGGAAGCAGTTTATAAAAGAATAAGAATAATAAGAATAATTCCCGAATAAAGTTAAAAAGAAGAGTTAGGCTAGCAACAATATAGAAAAAAAAATTGAGCTTGAACTTCAGTTTTTCACAACCAATGACATTCCGGGAACCGATCGTTGTACAATTGAGACTTATTCGTGTTGGTTCCGGAGTTAGCCATCGATAAACTACCTCGACCAGTGTGAGAGAGGTTCGGTTTGAATTCATCTTCAAATGATCCTCTCCAGCAAGACTCCCTCCGGTATCAGTTCCCGTTTCATCACCTCTTTGATTCAGGGAAAACATTTGAAAAAACTCTTTAAATCAATTTAATGACAACAGCAACAAAATGCAATAGGTTACATATCTTTCATGGCCACAAGCATTGTTATATTGTTATCCACCATTTTTCCCTCAGCCCAAGTAACTTGTAAAATTTCACCTTTAATATTTTTCTCTTAAGATCCAATATTCGAAGCAATACAAATTCACAAATAATTTCTCATGAGATTTTAACATTTCGGAATTAATAGAAAGCTGCAATAGTACCATAAAATGCTTGATATTCTCGCCCGGTGGAATAGTGAGCCTGGTGTCGTTTTTTAAACGTTACAACGAAAAACATAGCAGTAAGTAACACGAGTTAAAATTAAATTTAATTGGATCAAATTACCGCATTAATATAATCAGCCACTACTTTTACAGTTACACTCTCTTCAGAAGCCTTATATTCATGTTCTAATTCTGCAATTTTTTACATAATGAAAATTTGCAATATTAAACTATTCTAGATGAGATGGTTCTTGAAGAGTGATAATATCTTGGTGTGTAAACATTTCCTCTGTTAACAACTCTTTCCAGTTCTTTGGTTTCAGGTTGAGCTGCTCTACTGCCTCATAGGAAAAAACCTTTCCAGTAGATTTAATGGCCACAATGTGGGATTTGTCCATAAACTGCTTGAACAATACAGGACAATGGTATGCACCGTCGGCATTCTTAATTTCTTATGAAAATTCAATCTGAGAAGTAGATTGCTTTCTTAATGCTAGAAAAATAACTTCTTTTACATTTTGTTTTCTAATTCAATCTGTTCTTATAATATGAACAACAATGTGTAGCAAATATAAACAAAACTTACTTTGGTTTTTTGGGTTTTTTTACCATATAATGTGCTCCATTCATCAGAACTTGTCAAGTACCTATAAATGAAATTGCGGCCTAGTTAGTTTTGCAGTTGAGTACAAAATAGATGAGTTCATTTATAAAGACTTACATTTTATCTTTCTGATGTTGTCGTTTTCCCATTTTTGGCAGAAATTTCACTGTGAGGAAAAAATAGCAGATTTCAAATTCAAAGTTCTCTCCGTATAATCATCAAATTTTAAACTAGATGCAGCTTCTTTAAGTTGTGAGGGAATGACAAAATACCCTTACATTACAATTTAATCCCGATAACATCCTTTCAATTTCAGACAACCAACAATGGAATAAAGAAGTGCGAACGGCCCGCTACGACCACGTCCAGCGAGGCAGCGAATCGTCTGCTACGACTTATACGCGCATGGCGCATCGTTGACTTTATTGATAATTTAGTAATTTAGTAAATTTACCCTTGATTTATAAAAACATTTCAAAATTATTTTTTAATTTATTATAAATTATAAATGAATAAAATACGTAATAAATTTCACGCTAGAGGAGTAAACTGAAAAAGACTTCAGAAGTATGCTGTTTGTATCAGATATAAAGGAACATAAAGGAAAAATCGTCATTTTGATTAAATTAATAAAATAATTAATTATTCTTTTCTAATACATGAGCTTTATTTCTATAAAAAAATAAAGACAATGAACTAAATCGGAATTCTGTAAATAAAATGGTTAATTTGTTTTTTTTTCTAAATAATCTGATTACACTCACTATCGTTGTATTCGACGACTGCTACAAGTATATATAACTTAAAAAAAAAACAAAAAACAATCAAGTATAGAAAATTAGTTACATATAATATTAATCCTGATTGGAGGGATGGTTAGTGAACTGACCTTCCAATCAGGAGTCCTGGGTTCAATCCCCGGGGGAGGGATTAATCGGTAGCAAAAAATGAAAAAAAAAAAACAAATGCTATCGACATGAGGTCAGATCTCTATGACAATACCTGCGCGCTTCAGGTGAGAATGACTGCAGCATGTCCCTACCCAGGTTATGTGGGAAACCTGGTCTGCAATGGGTTCTTGAGTGTAAATTGCCTAAATGGCTGCATTACTAGCTCACAAGTAAGCAGTCCCACCCCCGGATAGACGGGGAAGCGAGTGGCGGGAGAGCCGAGCCAAGGCGACCGTGAGCAAAAAAAGTTCGATCGCCGGATGGTGTACAGACTGCACAGGCAAGGGTCTAGCAATTCAGCAGGATTGTAAAAAAGGCCTTCTCAAGAATGAACAGTCGCGCGTAGTACAATCGCTACGTGGTATCCATTACCCAAAAATTGTTAGTGTTCAGCGTTCCAGCCAGCAAATTCAAAAGTGACAAAGTGACAGTGATAATTCTTCAAAACACAATAAGTGATAATTCTTCAAAACACAAAAGTGATAATTCAGTGAACTAGTGCAACGAAGTACTGTGTGATATAGACACTTAATCCGTGTGTGTTGAATTGCGAAGATGACTATCCTGGGGAAAATTGTTGCGGCGGCAGTAGGAGTGGGAGTAGTAGCAGCCTTCGGACTATGCGTGAGGAAAGTAATGGAGTTGAATCAGCTACTAACTGAACGCGACGAAGTGTTGAAAAGGATGGAAGAAGACTCACTTAAGAGAGAAGCGAAGGTATTAATTAACACCACGTATAACGACAAGCTTATCGGGAACTTGCGGCGTCACGTGAGTGAAGCACGTACTCGCATAAGGCAAATCCAAAGTGACGAAGAGAAAAACATCGGGAAGATAAAAGGATACTATGCCGTGCTCATCAAAAACAGAGAAGATAAGATCGAAGCACTGGAAAGGAAAGTTGAAGAAATGGAGTCAGCAAATTCTCAACTTAGCATTGACATGGATGAGCAAGACGAAGAGTTACAAGAAATCATGGTGATAAATGGGGAGCTTGAGTCCAGAGTTGGCCACATAGAGTTGGCAAATATGCAGCTTAGTCAAAGGGTTGAAGAGCTCGAAGATATGGCATTGATACTTCCGGACTTCTACAAATTGTTGAATCTGAATAGATATGACGATTCTTCGGAATTCAAGAATGCATATCGCAAGGCAATTAGGGCTGGACACCCGGACAAGTTGAAGCTTGAGCATCCAAGCGAGAAGGATAAAGAAAGAGCTTGGCAGAGAAGTAATGCGATCACCAGAGCGTATACAGTTCTGAGTCATCCGGAACTAAGGCTTGTGTATCATAACTGGTTAGATATGACCGAGCTGAGGTTGTGGGAAGCTGAGTTACACAAACTAGACTAAAATGATTGCTAGGAGGGCAACTACAAAATTCATCATAAGAGGATATTTCGGCTTCAAAATTCATCATAATAGCAAATACGCTAACCCTTTCGGCCAACATGATTGCTAGGATGTCTTCTAGAATACTAAAAAAAAACAATCAAGTATTCTACCTATGCAATCACAAAATTTTTTCATCAGTGCATTGTAACGTAATACCTTAAGGCTAAAACTTATAGCCCACACCTTCTCAGGCATATACTTTAGGGATTATTTATATTTAAAAAGAATCAAACATTTCAAATCAACAGACAATTATTAAATAGAATTAACTATAAACTATTAAGATTAGATTTCCTAATTGTATTCCAGAAGATCTAAATCGAATTACTATATATCGTATTTGATTGGTAAATAATTTGCATAATTTGAATCATATTTCCATAGTCTATAAGCCATGGAATACATAGGATTACATTGATTTGATTGATACAATACGATTACATATTTTGATGCTAAGGAATCGCCCTCCAAGTGCAGTCTAATTTGATTCCTATTTTGTTTAGGAGGTTATTTGCCGTCATAATCAGATGGCTTGTCTTTGAAGTGTAATCGATGCCTACAACCGATGCGGCTACAGGTATTGCTTTCGAAAGCTGTAATATTAATATGAAAACATTTTTAAAATACGTAGAGAAAAAATCAGCATTTAAAAATTATTATTTAAATTATTATTTTCCTTCAACTGCCGGTACTTGCTATACACTATACAGTATATATTAAAATATTACCCAGAATCTCGCTCCGGCAGATAAACTATTGCATTTCACTACAATTCTGGTATTTGGCGGATAAGCCACAAAACCGTAGACGCAATTTAAATTCACATCCGGAGTAGGATTATCCACTGAGATTCTCCCGTTTGGTGCTGCTGATACAGAAGAGTTCAGTCCATTGTCACAAGCTAATATGATGTAGTTATTTAGAAAGATTTATATTAGACAGTGTTATTATGTAATTTAAAGAAAAAGTATAATAATAATGAGTCCTACTTGTGATTGTTTCAGGTGGTGGTGGTACTGGACATAATGTGCAGCTAGGGCACGTAGGACATGTAGGAGGAGCAGTTGTAGTAAATGTAGTAGTGGTTGTAACAGGGGGACAAGTTGTTTGGGTAGTAGGAGCAGGGCAGGTCATACAACTGGGGCACGTAGGACAGGTAGGGGGAGCAGCAGTAGTGGTAGGTTCAGAAGTCGTTGAAATTGTTGTTGCAGGACAGGTCATGCAACTGGGACACGTAGGGCATGTTGGAAGAGGAGCATTAGTAGTGGTAGTCACAGGAGGGCAAGTTGTTGGGGTAGTAGGAGTAGGGCATGTCATACAACTGGGGCATGTAGGACAGGTAGGGGGAACAGCAGTAGTGGTAGGTTCGGAAGTTGTTGCGGAAGTAGGAGCAGTTGTTGATGTAGTTGTAGCCTCGGTTGTAATAGAAGTTGTTGGAGTAGTTGTAGTGGAAGTTGTTGGAGTAGTTGAAGGATAAGTTGGAGTTTCAGGGCACGTTGAGGGCACATCGGGACACCCCTGAGTTGCGGGACATGACGGGCACGGGCTGCACGGTGACAACAAATTTGGGAAATAACCGAAAAATGGTCCTATTGGCTGTTGATGTTCTATATCAAAGATCACGGGCGTCGTATAGAAATAATTCTTTAGATCATTCACATCTAATAAGAATGAATTATCAAAAAGTAACAATAATTAAAGATTTAAAATAGAAATTCCTTTAGAAGCTAGATTCCCGTATAGTAGCTACCAAAAAGTTAAGAAATTTCAGTTATCAAATTTCTTCCCCAAGGGAAATGCTGAGTCTTTCCTGAGGGGAAAAATAATGTACATTTTCAAACACGATTTCTTTTGAATTCTTTTCTTTCTCAAACTTGTTACTCAAAATTCAAATGGTTGAAATTTTTGAACAAAATTAAGTTTTTTTTTTTAAATATTATAGCCTAACCGTAGTTGGGAATTCCACTGAATGATGACTGGTATGATGAGGAAGGAGTAATAACCGCTGTTTGAGAAATCCTGGCTGTGCTTACCAGTGGAAGTAAATAGGCGGCAAAGATCTAGAAATTCAACAAATGTTAGTAGAACACTAGAAACAATCATATGTGTTTTTTCCCAAAAAATTCGAGAAAAGCGTTTAATAAAAATTTCCTTAATTTATGCAACATTTCCACCGGTGTATACGCAAATTATTGTGCGAAATTAATTTACAAACTTCTTAGTGAACATTTTAATTTGGGTAACAATCTAACATACTGTATGAATAAAATTTGAATAAGAAACTATTCAAATTCTAAATGATGCATTAATTATTCTAATAAACTTATTCACCTTACCTGCAGCGCGTAGATATTAAAATAGAAATATTTCATGGTCAAATGTCATCAGGAAGGAAAAGACTGGGAAGCACGCCAAGCGGGAACTCAAACAACACGCTCGCGCAAAGCACAATGCCTCAATGGAGAGTCATTCAAAAGAGTGATGAATATTTCATCCAATTTACTAGGTTTATATATATATAGAATAAGTTTTGGTTATAGCCAAAGGCAAGATAATGTCTCGGCATCACTAAAGACTTTCGACGAATGCTTGAAATCAAAATATCTGTCTAATCTAAATTTTAAACAGTTGATAATTTTAAACAACTGATGATAGCCGTAGAATGAAATTTAAAATTTAAAATTTATATATTTAACAGGAAAAATGTACAATTCTCAACTATGAAATCTTTAATGGGATAGGTAAGAAACCCGAATCATCAACTGCGTTCAGTTATAAGTTCACGAAAATAATTCTGCTTGAATAGTACGTACTACCTAACATATAAGACTATATCGACATGGTTTATAGAACAAAATATAAAGAAACAAATCCTGCGCTTATTAGAAACACCAAAGGCAATTTTTTTTTTCAAACTGGTTGCCGATGAATGCTTGAAAACTCGTTTCGATTTTTTGAATAAGATACTATCAGCTGTAGCTTAGTCACTAGCAGGGGCACTAATATCAATTGACAGACTATTTAATACCTGTTGCTAAGACACTCACCCATAAGAAATTTTGCATGGAATTCAAGATTAGATTTAAGCATATAGTCGTTTTTGCTCGTCAAAAGTCGTGTAAATTTTATTGGCCATTTATGATAAGCGTTTGTGTGCACTTTTCCCTGTTAAAACATGAAATTGATCTTTAGTCCTCAAATTCCTTCGTCACACACAGTTGCATGCGTGATGTTCAAAATTATACGAGAGCCTTGACACTATGCAATCATTCCCAACTGCCGCGCCGCCGTCTGGTGCCAATGGCCAAAAGTCCCAAAACATTTGAACGTTTGAAGCTCCTCCCTTATAATTTAACCTTCATCCTCATAATACAAAATTGATCAAACAGGTTTTCCCTCTTCTTTTTAAAGATTTCATCAACATTTTTTACACATTCCTATTTTCATCAACAAGTTTTGAAATTTCCTATTGCTTTCAACACGCATCACCTATTTCATCAAAATTCAATCACGAAAATATTTGTTAATATTCTGAAATTAGATTTAAAGGAATATAGGAACGTTTGGGCTAACCTGAGAATAAGGATCGATTGTTAGCGTTTGCCTGATCGAATTTTGATAGAGAAATAAGAACAGGCGACGTGAAATAACGATTGCCTACAGAAATATTATTGCCCGTGTAACAATATAATGCGTCATCGAATGTGTCATTATCTCATTATATAAATATAAGCGACGTGACCGCAATTCGGACGGAGACAAATAAGGGCGTTGCCCACAATAGTTCAAATACACTCGATACTTTGGTTTGATCTTCATTTGCGGTTATTTGGAATCGGGTTAAAATGACGTACGGATTCTAGAAATAGGAATAGATGTATGTTTTCCTTAACGTCAACATTCCCTCGGGATAAATGCCAGCAGCTACGGCAGGAAAAGGTAAAAGCGACGAACCTGTACTATCTTGTGTCTTGTTACTACAATGTTCGAAACGAGCCAGACAATCCTATTCTATTTAAATACAAACGTGCCGTGAAAAACAACAGATCAGTTCCACGGATGCGTTTATTCAGTCAATTCTATCAGCCACATATTGTCTGTATCATTGTATACCAGGCTATTACTTCCTTTGAAACCCTTGATCGACAAAGGCAGCTGCAGCGCTGTCTGGCCGGAGAAAAGTTCACATAGTTTTCTACTTCGTGTTCTACTTGACCCAGGTGAATTGCAAGAAAAAACAAACGGTCTGAGATTATCTGTGTATTTTGTATATTTTCCTTGTGCGGCCAAGAATAACGTCGTTTCGTCCCGTTCTCAAACATACGGGAATAAGTGAATAACGAATAAGAGAAGACTTTTTCCCTTTTCCTTCATTTGATAGCTAGCCAAAATCTAATTTGTAAAATTTAATTTTTCTATTTTTCATTCTTGATTCATTAAATTTAGCAATTTATCTTATCTATATGTTATAAAGGAATTTTTTCTAAATTTTGTTCATATTTTTATCATTGTGTTTTAAAAATAGTTCGGTTGAACTCAAATCAAATAACAGTAGCTTTGATTTATAGGAAAATACTTTGAATTTTTTTGCATTCCATTAATAGTTTTTTTATCCTTATTTTTGAAATATTTTTATTAATTCCTGATTTTTTTTTTTAATTACGAGAGTCGTCATCGAAATCACACGCGTAAGAAATGTCTAATTATTTTTTTCAAACATAGATGGCGTTGACGAAGTAAAACGGCCGACCAACGTCCATTGGTCCTTGATAATCTGTAATTTTTTTTCCCTCTCTGTAAAACTCCCCCCTCCGACGTCTGCACAGAAGGAACTTCTTGTTTTAGAAAAATCTCTCGAGAGAAGACAATTTCACGCCGGAACTTGTTCAGTTCGGTAGGAGGTGTGAAGTGATATGGCGGCTCACGGGACGAACGGACGGGCTCCCAAAAGACCGAGGACTGATCAGGATAATGCTCAGCGTGTAAGTTTGTGAGAGTGTGGTTGATTGCCCCCTACACACAAGTTAGTCTCGTTTCGGCTCGATAAGCTGCCAAAGTTTGAAATCGATCAGTTGTGACAAGTCGGCGAAACCTCGCATGACAGCCGGGATTAGCATTGACGTCCAACTAGCAGCTGTGATACATCAGAAATGTTGCCCCATGTAACAATCCAGCTAAAGCAGCTGCCCATTATGTCTCCTTTGGAAATGTGAGCTTTCACAAGGATTCAACTGATACTTTTGTTTTGTTTTTTTTGTCTTTTCTGTTGATCTTCAGAACTGGTATGGAGGAGGTGGAGAGCGTGGAGGTGGCTGGGAATTCAAAGAAGAGGACGGAGCATTCAAAAAGAAGTAAGAGGCTGTTGCTGTTCAATTTCTGTCATAATAACTTTCAGTCACTCAGCTTGTCGACACAACCATCAACACAACTAGCACCACCGTCAGAAAGCATTTATACATTGACACTTTCTTTAAACATGGATTGTATTATGGCCAGGAAGAATAAGATTGACATTCTTGTGGGGAAAAGAAACAACACATGATTGTTTCGTAAGACATTTCACACACTTGATTACGGTGTTGCAACTTGTTCTATACAATAGGGACTTTCCCGAGAACCACATCTTGCTGTTCACCATCGTGAACCCGGTCTACCCAATCACAGTGGTAAGTTGACCAGATCATAAAACACCCCAACAACAACAACAACAAAAAAACGATGCTCACATATTCACAAAAACTGATCTAGCAAATACTCCCCATACACTGTCCATTTCTGTTAGAGGGAAGCTTAAATAATCTAATTAAAATTACCTGATGAGCAGAAAAGAATAACACGGGCTAGTGTTGACAGACATAAAACATGCCGACACAGTCTTTGACGAAACACGCCAATCAAACATTTTGTCTATGTTTGTCTTATACTTTCCCTTTTCTTTCTTTTGTCTTTTTTTTCTTGTCTTTTCTTTTTAGGATGTGCTGCACACCATCACCCAGGCCTTTGGTGAAGTCTTACGGATTGTCATATTCAAGAAACACGGCGTCCAAGCCATGGTCGAATATCCTTTTGAAACTAAAATAAGATTCTCAAATATTGATTTTTCTACTTTTGAATTTCTACTCTTTTAAGTAATTATAAACACAAAACAAAAAGTAATCCTTAACCAAAATGAATTTGCACGTTTGCCAATGTCGATATGGCTCGAGCTGCCAAAGAAGGCCTTGATGGAGCTGACATTTATTCCGGCTGCTGCACCTTAAAAATCGAATACGCTAAGGTTAGTTCCCAAATTCTACATATATCTAGATTTCTTATTTTTTTGTATTCTACTTTTCTTTACTCCACCCTAAACAAGAAATCTTTTTGGAAGATATTCGTATATCAGGTCGTCACTCATCCACCGTCGACTCTTTTCTGGCTGACAGCCAGCAAAACATTATCTCCCTTTAAAATTCTCTCTCTCTCTCTTTCGTCTTCTTTTTTCCTTGTTGTTTCTTTCCACCCGGGCACCTTATTGAAATGTTGACATTCTTTACCTCGGTGCATGGAGGATTGAGCGGGAGAGATCACGACAGGAGGAGAGGAGCGACAAGCTTTTTTTTTTTTTCTTATGCTCATTTTGCTATGGAGCCGAGTCTATTCTTAGCTACCTGACCCCATTTACATCAGTCTCTGTCTTCTTCCCCTTATCTCGGTCCTTCCGTCTCACAGCTTCTCCCCCTCTCATCCAAGTTCACGAAACCCCCGCCACACATTAGCGGATGTGTGTAGCTGTTAAGAAATATTTTTCTAAAATTCTCTTCTTATTTATTTTTGAACAAAATCAGCCAACTAGGTTGAATGTTCACAAAAACGATTCAGAGACGTGGGATTACACGACACCTACACCAGGAGCAGGTACTTTTTTTCCCCTTAAATATTAATAAGTTGCTTAAATGATTCATCCCACGAAATAAGGACTACGTCATCCTCTTTTTGTTGGGTGGGAAACCCTGATTGTTTTTCTTTCTAACGTTAAATTAATGAATTTCGTGACGTTGCAGATTCACAAAGGCAGAGACCAGCACCGTTATTACCAGAACCAGCTGGAGGACCTCAAGGATTCCGTAAGCTTTTTCAATTTTTTGTCTTAAACTGAGCTGTTTTATGATTCGGGGGCGTTCTCTTTATAAAACATGAATAGGGGGATCACCAGAGTATGGAAGAACAGTGGAACGACACGAGAACGGATTCGGTGTCCGGCAAGGGCGTGACGGTGCCACGCCGAGGTTTGACTATGAGGAAAATAGTGGTGGAGTTGGTGGGCGATTCGGAGGTGAGCCGTCGCGGTCCATTGGAGGCGGAAGAGCTCCCGGCCAGAGGTTTGGTGGTCAATCTGGTCCTCCCATTCAGAGCAGAGGCTCACGGGGGGTCGTCGATGCCACCGATGGTCCTCAAGAAGGCGCTGTTCTTATGGTCTACGGCCTCAACATGGAAAAGATGAACGCAGACCGACTCTTTAATCTCCTCTGTCTTTACGGCAACGTCTTCAAAGTAAAACAGCATTCTTTTATCTGAATTATTATCTTATTATCGCCTTTTCTATACAACTATATCTTCGTTTTTTTTCAGATTAAATTTCTCAAAACCAAAGAAGGCTCAGCAATGGTCCAAATGGGCGATGCCGCTTCAGTCGATAGAGCTATATTTTACCTAAACGGCCTCGATTTTTTCAACACTAAAATGAACGTCAAGTATGAAGTCATCTTTGTTTAGCTTTTCCTATATAAACTGACCTTTATTTTTGTCATGGTTGTTTACTTTTTCTATTCTTTTCTGTAGTTATTCCAAGCAGGCCTTTTTGGCGGACGTCTCAATGCCGTACGATTTGCCGGACGGCACGCCTTCATTCAAAAGCTACGTCAACAGCAAGAACAACCGATTTCTCAATTTAGACATGGCGTCCAAAAATCGACTTCAGCCGCCTTGTAAAGTGCTTCATTTTTACAACACTCCACCCGGACTCACCGAGGAGGACTTGCGTAAAGTTTTCGAAGAGAACGGCACGGCTTTCCCCGCCGAAGTCCGGCTTCTGCAGAATAAGAGTATGACTAATGATAAACGAAAGAAAGAATGCGATCCGCCCATTTCACACTTTTATTTTTTTGTTACTTAACTCAGGTGAAAAAAGTTCGTCTGGTCATTTGGAGTTTAGCACGCTTCAGGAAGCCGTCGAAGCGCTCGTTATCTGCAACCACATTCCCCTTTCCGGTGCCAGTACGTGCTATTATTAAATGACAATGATTATGATTATCATCTCAACTTAAATACTTTCTCTTTCATTTGACTCTCAGATGTTAAATGGCCCTACACGACTAAACTGTGTTTCTCGACACCACGCCCTGGCCAGGCCGAGCAGACACAGTGATGTATCGACCATGTACAAGTTAAAAACCAGGAGCTTGACCAAAATTCTTTCGTCACGTTAATATAACACAAGAAGAAGAAAAAGAAGAAAAAAGAAAAAAAAACAAATTTAAATTTAGGAAAGAATGTTTATTATTTTGTGGCATTAACCAACCACCAGATGAGCTGAAGCAGTGAGACATGGCAAAAAGAGAAGAAGAGGAAGATTTAAAGAGAAAAAAAAATAGAAATTTGTTACAAATCATCATGTAAACACATACACGAGTCGCGCAGAGAGAGAGAAGCACTACCTCCGAATTTTCAGAATTTTAAATAATAAGTCACACACCAAAACAATGAGATCATTTTCTTTTTTTTTCCTTCCCCTTTGTTTAACTTTTTGTTTGTTTGTTCTTAATTTCTTTCATGGTACATCTTCCTTGCTGCATGCATGCCATATCGGTGTAATTTTTTTTTCTCCTTTTCATCCAGTTTTTTTTTTTTTTTTCATTTTTGACCTGAAATTGTTGACAGACTTTGGTAAAAAGTTGACTGTTGAAAGACGAAAAAGTACACGTGTGTTTTTTCTTCAATTGTCGACTAAAGAAAAACTTCATTTCGTATTTCGCACAACGCCTATTTACTCAGCTGCCAAACGAAATCACAATATTGACCGATGGGGAAACTTCTCCATTTGGGGGGTAACTGATGTAGTAGTAATAACTAATAAGTACCTTGTTTGCATTTTGAGTTTGAAAAAGCCTTCGGACTTACCTCAATTTCGTAACTAAACTTTTTTTTTCTTACTTTTCTCTAGACCTTTTCAGAAAACGGGTTTTTTTTTTTAAAGTGCCGTGAATGATGACTCTTTCCTGTTTTCTGCCCTGTATATTTTACACTCCCAAGGTCTTGTTCATTCGACAGTTAGGTCATAAAACACGTAAGAGAAAATGGCGACAGAGAAAGTCCAGCAATGCCTCTGTTTGTTTTTTGTTTTCCCAATTTTTAAAAAGATCTTTCTTATTTTATTTATTTTTAAAAAACTTGAACAGACATTTTAATATATACATATACTGTATATACGTGCACAAGACAGAAATAGTTTGCAGGTTGAAAGATCGAACGAGCCGGACACGGTGTCTGCACACGGAATCGTTTTGGCGTGCAGAGACGATGGATGACTCTATAACATTCAGTTGCCAATTATCTTGGCGTCCAATGAAGATAAAAGACGAAGATCAAGAGTTCCAACCCCCAATTCAATTAGTTCCACCCGCAAAAACGTCGTCCAAGATGTGGCCACAGTCCAACTCCTGTGAAATTATATAGCAATAGACGAAGCACACACATCATTCAAATAATAAAAATTGACCGGCAATTTCATTTCGCAACAGTTTTTGTTTGTTATTATTGAGGCTTATAGTTGGCGTGTTCCAGCGGTTTCCAAAACAACCAATGAGGCCGCGTCCATAACATTGTGTTTCTACGTGCACAGTCGTAGCTATACAGTCGGCGTGTGTATAGACTTTATTTTAGAGACCTGCGTGACAATAATAAGACAGACAGAGCGCATCCAACTCGACCTAGTTTTTATTTCTCTTTTCTTCGAAACGGCCATCAGCCAGAAAAGTTAGCAATCATCAACTTCTCGGTTGGAAGGCAACAGAACAAAACGCCATTTCAAGGCTGTAATTGGCGTATTTCTTTAGATTTATTGCGACGAGGATGTTGTTGTTTGTTTGTGTAATCTAACAAGCGAATTGGGTGTTGAAATCCTAACGGCGAAAAAAAGGCAGGTAATTTGTTCATCAACGAGATAGTTTGGGGCACGCAAGTTCTCATTTATTCACCGTCAAAACGAATTGATGTCGATAATCGATAGATGGCATTTCAATATATAAAAGGCGCTGCGCAGACGACGGCAGTGAATGAAATGAAGCGGGAGTCGGCTGATTTTGAAATGGATCAAAAATGAAAACTCCACAATCGAATGTATATGAAAAGACACAACAATTTGAGAGAAAAATAACAGATAACACACATTTCATAGAAGTTAATTAAATTTGTTTAATATCTGGGATCGGCGTTGTTGTTGACCATCATATGCGATGGCAATACATCTTCGTTCGAATGATCGAGGTTGCTTATCTTCCACCTGTTGTAGTGACCTGCCATCCATCAAATACGATCATCATCAATATGTATTCATTTATTTAAAATTATTATTTTAAATTACCAGATGTTTTGACCAAGATGATGCCCCAGCCGAGTGACCAGCACCAGCCGACGAGACAGAAGAGAACCGTGAATGCCTGAAAGATGCCAATGGTCAAATTGATGATGAAGGCGAGCAACCTGTGCTCGACCGTCACATGGACAGAGAATCTCGGAGCCCCAAGACAAATGCCAAACATCCCGCTGAGAATCGTTCCTTTAAAAAAAAAAAAAATAATAATAATGACCCAAAATGGACACATTCATGGAAAACTCATTTGGTTGGCCAAATACCGACAACATCAGCAGCCACATTTTTCAAAAGAAAAAAAGGAGCTTATTATTTTCATGATTGTACTATTACCTGTTCCAGGAAGGAATGCATTAAATATCAAACAAATCCACGCCAGACCTTGTGGAAGTATTGGCAAAGCTCCTCTGGCCAAAGAAGTCCTCTCCACAAGAGCCAGCGGTATCCGTCGAAGTCTCTGACGTCATATAAGAAAAAAATATACGAAAAAGTCCAGTCAATGAAATGGCAACAGCTGGAATATCTATCTATTTCCCCCCTGCAGGCAATTGATATTGCAGCAATCATCTAACGTTCTTTTGCATCACATCCATTTGTTTGGGAAAGCCCAAAAGCCTGTTACAGCCAGCAACCTTGAAGTATATTAGCTGTGATGTTATAAGAGCTGAAATAAAGAGCCTTGGCAAGCAGTCCATTCCTTCCCTTGTTTGTTTTTTGTTTTTTCCCATTTTAAGTCATATTTTTATTTTTTTTTAGAAAGTGGCCATTCAGCCATGATGCAGGCCAGCAGCTCACTGTATAGTAAAGTGGCTTTTATTGATTTTTCTTTTTACAGGTAACCAACCACCAACCGCTGACTGAAATGTAAATATGCCGTGACGTCAACCTGCCAAACAAAATAGTCCCAGCAACTCGATTCGTGATGGAATTGTCCTAATTCTTATGGAAATGAAATTTTTTCTTTTTCAGTCAGTTGGTTGCTTTTTTTACCCAGGATTTCCGGCGGAGGAGTTGCTCACGTTGAGAGAGGAGAAGCCGGGCGGATTTCTTCAAGACGGGTCGAGGTGATGAACGGGCCTTGGCCTGAGGTGGTTGAATCAGTGAAATTTCAATGACCGGATCCTCCTCCTCGTCTTCATTGAATCCATCCATTTCTTCACGTTCAGGCGACAGAAGCGTGACGTTATTGCCCGTCTCGTCTGCCAGCAGCATCGCCGTTTTCGATGCTGCACCCGCATCGTTGGCCGTCGCCGTCGCTGGGAGTAAACTTTTACTGTTCACTTTCGATGTACTGGATTCTTTTGTTGCTGTGCTCAAATCAACCGTTTGATCGGCGGCCCGCCTTCCCGCTGGTTTCCTACCGCTTTGCGTTGTCCGGTAAAGACGCTCACCGCTTGTTAACCGATCGAAAACACCAACACCGCCCGCAGCTCCTGACATCTGCTGCTGCTGCTGCTGCTGCTGCACTTCGACATTGTTTAAAGATTTATTATTGCTGTTGCTGTTGTTTTTCAAAATCAACGCACTGCCGCCGCTTTTGCCACTATTTTTACCCGTTAATCTACGGTCCGTTTTATTGGCCGTTTCCGGCTTGGTTATTATTTCCGTATGTTGTTGTTGTTCCTCGGCGACCTTTGGAGTTGTCTTCTTACCGCCGTAGGCCAAACGATTGAAAACACTTTTAGATTTGGTCTGCGACGGCGGCGGTTGATCTTTGGAAGACGATGTCGTCGCTTCTTCGCCCGATTCCAAGTCCGTCACTTTGAGTGGCTCGTCCTTACGGACCATTGTCACCTGTGCATTTGACAGTAGAACTCATCGAAGAAAGAAAAAAAAAACCCAAAAACAAACAAAACAAGAAAATAGGGGAAGCAAATAACAACGACCCCGAGAGAAGAAAAAGAAGAAGATGAATACGCAGCACACAACTGGAAATGAGAGTACAGGACGTTCACCCGTTGGGACGAGTGTAAACACAATGCCGGACAGGTTATATCAAGTGTCATCATTGCTGGACTGCTGGAGACATTTATGCGGCTGCGCAAAGAAGCCACTGTCAAGCCAAAGCCACACAGCAACACAACCAGAGACTATGACATCGTCTGCGTATCATTACAATATTTAAAGAAACGGGTTTGAAAAAATGAAAAAATAAAAAGAATCCTACCAGCACACCATTTTTTTGTGTGTATTATAAAGGGACTTCATTTTATTCATATTACGTGAGTTACTCGGAGAGTTAGACTCCAAACAGGGCAAATAATCGATACAGATGCGTCAAGTGTAATAATATTTTAGATGGAAAAAGAAACACAAATAAAAATGAAAGGGGGCAGCACAAACACACAAAAAAAGTTATAGATGATTTCCGGCACAAGCACAGTAAGTCGCTGTTCATCATATAGACACACACGGGTCGCGTGTTATTCTCCACGTCTTGTCTCAGACATAATACACGTAACTCGTCGTTGCTGTATAGTGTATACGTTAAAATAGACCCTGAACTCGGACGGGCTCTGGCGAGAGTGATGACTGGATAGCGTGAAACAACCTCCCCACCTCCCCTTTTTTTTTAAAAGCTAATCCAATCGATAGTTGAAGGATTTGCGTGTCTTCTTCTTTTCCCTTTTTCACATATAGACATTTCTTGTATTATTATTTGAGATTCTTTTTTTAAAGTTTTCCTTTTTCTTTTGACTCGACTAAATAATAAACGTCTTGTTGTGCTGCCTATAGAAAATGTGTCAAGAATAAATAATAGAGAGATAGTAGATTTCTCTCCGGATGCCCATTTTGCCTACATATAGGTATATACACACTATTTACTAATGTGTATCCGGTTTTAGAAAATGTGGATGCGTTCATTTTCTAGTAGACTCGATGTTTTTTATTTTATTAGTAGATAATAGACGATGAAAATTTATGGCCCAGTTGTTATGGGTTTTTTTAAGGGGGGGGGGGGGGGGGGGGGGGGGGGGGGTTTATTTTCATTCATCGCTACCCGGTACGACGTGGATAGATACGTCCGTCCGTCCGTTGGGTGATGAAAGAAAAGACAAATTTCCCTCTGTCCGCAATATTCCCATGGTATACACACACACATCAACTATATGTATACAACACCGCAACAACATACCAACAAGGAGAGCCTCAAACATCAATTGGTAATCCGGAATTGTTTACTACGTGAAGAAAAAAAGATTAGATCATTTTCTTTTCCGCTTTTCTTTTCCTTTTCTCTCTCTATACATATCGTTCTCTTATGTACTGAGTATGTCCTCCTCGCTGCTTATATTATTCTCTTTCACTTGAATGAAATTGACGACAACAGCTGGGCCGACTAAATACCGCACCACCCTACCGCCGCCCTTTACCGGATCTCTATTGGTCTCCCCCCCCCCCCCATCTGGATGAGGCAATAAAACAAGGTAGAATGTTATAAGAAAAGAAAAAAAGAAATCAAAAAGAGTGAAAATGGAAGCCGGATTAGAAAGCATTCCTTCTTTTATTTTTTCTTTGGAAAACCCCATATTCTTAACGAAAAAAAAACAAAACAAAAAAATGAATTCCAGACGAGTGAGCGGCCCTCTTCGAATAATTTATCATCGCGCCCTGCCGGATGTTAAGAGTGTATAGAGTCAACACATGGCGGAGGACTTTCCAACTGTTAAAAGAGAGCCAAGGTCATTCTTTGAAATGACGTCCAGTCCGGGGGTATATAGTACATAGATGATAATTGATAACATATTAGGAAAAAATACAAATTAAAATTTCTTTTATCTTTAATGACTGATAAGTAAAAATGAATGCCACACCCAAATGTTTTGCGGTTCATTTCTTTCACCCCCCTTCAGGGATGGTTCAATGCTCTTTGATTACTACGTAAAAAGAGATTAGCAGTTTGAGTGTGTTTTCACTTCAAAAAAATACGAGAAGAAACTTATATTAGAAAGAGAGAGAGAAGAAAAGTAATAACTTTCCCTTGAAACTGCTCTGGACAAGACAATGATAACTGTTGCAGAAATTGTGCGGTCAGTCAGCGATTTGTATCGTATCCTACATTGTTTTGTTATTCTCTAATATTTAATTGAAATCGAAAGAAAGTTTTTTCCAGAAAATTTTGACTTTTATTTTCCTATTTTCATTCATTTTCTATCCGCTGATGGCGACGAACGCTTTCTCCCCCCCACCGTTTTGGCTCATCTCTCCTCCGGCCGGACTCTCCATCATCTATCGTTCACTATATACCTATACTAGTGATATTAGTAGGCTATATAGCCAGGTAGATAATAGACTTGGAGGAATTCCTAAGCGCGATCCCACCGTGACGCAATTGAGGTTATATAGCTTATAGGGGATAGAGAGAGAGAAAGAGAAGCGGACGAGGCCTACATTGATGATAAGAGAAATCCTCATTCCATTCGACACCAGCAGCAAAACACTGCTGTACAAGCGGCTAGCTGCTAGCTATATACAGGTGTGTGTGTATGTTCAAGGAAAAATAAATGGGCGGAGCTTTGGACGTCGTTGGCTGACTAACCGAACCCTCCTCCGGTTTCTTGCTGCCTTGCCTTGCCTTTATCATGCTGGTAGAAAGAAAAGAATTCTCAGTCTACTTCAGTCCATCTCGAGCTGTCGACTCAACAAGACGCTCACTACCAAAACGCTGCCGTTCATTTATTTCTTTTGAAAAAGAAAACATATTTTCCTCGTTTTCTCTTTTGTTTTTTTTGTTTGTTGTTACAACCGAGTTTTTTTTTAAATTCAACAGCACCGTGTTTGGTGTGGGTCTTGTTGGTTATATTACCGTGGGTTTCATTTCATCATCGCAAATTGCGCAATTATCACAAGTTTGTCGTTCCACACGCCCGGCATCAAGTGTTGAGTCATCTAGCGGATTTGCATCAATTCATTTGAGGTAAAAAAAACAAACACAACAAAACGCAATTTCTTATACCAATTTTCTCGTCTGAGTGATTTTAATGGCGGAGAGTGAGACTAACTCCAAGTCTCTTAACACACAACCTGTTGAGTTGAGTAGTACAGCATATGTACACGCACGTAAAATGTGTGTGAGTGTGTCTTTTACCTCCGTCACGCCCGGCTGTATACGACGATGAGTCAAATACACACCGGACGGCGAAGAATGTAGGTTGAAGATGGGGGGCGGCAACGGCCGGATGTATACACGGCAAAACGCAAAAACAAGGCAACTCTTTTTTTGGGGTTTTTGTTTTGTAAGAGAAAGATGGGTGTCAGTAAATGTAAACGGATATCCTGGTCACGTCATTTATTTTCTTGTTTTCTTCTTCTTATAATCCGCTTTTGTCCAGCTGCAACTGGACTCTCTCTCTCTCTCTCTCTCGAGAGAGAGAGAGTACAAACTCTCTGTAATCAAAGAAATAACAAATATATTTGTTTTCATGATAATTCAGGTCGAGAAGGAGAATCACATGTTTTTGACGATGCGACAATCGCTGTTGGCTTTGCTGCTTCTCGTCGTGACGGCTATGGCATCCGCCAACGTCAATTCCACAGGTGACTATTTATCTTCTTATTATTGTTATTATTTGACCTCGTTTAACACGACCAAAATCGCGCCATGATCAATCGATCTCTCTCTCATCTTTCTCATAGAAACGAGAGAGAGTTATAATATAAGAAGTGGTAACGTGGCGTGTACGTGTGTATATGACTGGACCTTTTTTGTGTTGTTGTTGGTGGAGGAAGAAGAAGAAGAAGAAGAAATACATGAAAAAAAGGTTCAGTGTGCCGAATCCGGGTCAAGACGAGGGAGGCGAACGAGAGAAATAAGAGGGGCCGGCATGACCTACTTAAATCTCTTTTTTTTTTTAAACTGGGGAAACTACCCCCCTTCTCTTTTTATCTTTCCTTCTTCTTCTTTCTTGTTCTTGTCCAGCGGGGGCTCCACGGATTTTTGTTCATGACTCGCCGGGCTCCGCCCCGTTGACATGAATACCACAAGAAGCTGGAACATCTTTTCACTTTTGTCTTGGTTTTCTCTCTAAAATTTAAAAAAGAAAAAGAAAAACAAAACAACGAGCTACGTACGTGTGTATGTGTACTATATACACGGTCTTCCGGTTCTCTTCTACCTTATACTACATTTTGATTTAAATAAGGTCACACACCGTCAGGGAAGAGTTCAAAGAGCGTGCCCGTCTTTTTTTTTGGCCAGTTGCCGTTACGGCGACGCCGGGGTATAGGGCTAAACCGGAAGACACCGTTGTCTTTTGTTGTTGTTGTTGTTATTATTATTATTTTCATTCTCTCCTAATGACATGATCGTTTTTCTCTCTCACGTTATGACGAAATACAAAAACAGTCGGCTTGAAATCGACGGGAAGATGCCCGACGAAAATACGCGACCCGGACCGATGCCCACCCGCCTCCGACGACCGAAGTGACGAATGCGCCACCGACCGGGATTGCAACGGTGAATCGAAATGCTGTTCAGACGGATGTCGACGCGTTTGCGTCATGCCACTCTTGACGTGTGAGTAATTAACTTCTTCTTCTTCTTTTTCATCAACATATTTTCTTGTCTTTCTTCCGTTTTTTTTTGTCTATCTGGAACGAATTTTCAGAGTATAGACGTGATGAGAGAGTTCACGCTCGTATCTATTGCGAGCTCTGGTTAAAATATATTTCTTTGCTGTGGTGGCGGTTAGTTTTTTTTTTGAGTTAAGGGAAGGGCCAGTTTATCATCATCGTGATGGTCTATGAGGTGGAAATGAATTTGGGAGAGGCCAACTTTCTCTCATGAATTTTTCTTGGCTGCCGTGAGCCAACAACGCGGCCCTGGTTAAAGTCAAATTCTTTTCTCCATTTTGAGAGAAAGAGAATCAAGTAAAATTTTCACCACCGCTGGGCACACGACGGTTGCACACACATACTCCCCTCTCACCATATTTTCTTTGCATGGCTTCTCTACCGACTGGCCGCCAGCGGGTTATAGCCAGAAATACTCAATTCAAAACAGTTTAGATTTTTTGTTTTCCCCCCCTCATTTTTTCCAAGGAGAGAAGAAGAAGAAGAAGAAGAAGACGATGTGGGACACAAAGAAAGAGAGAAAAGAGGCAGCGCCCTACTTTCTCCTACTAAGCGGCACACGTGCGGGTCCGTCTTCGTCGTCGTTTTGCCCATTAACTTTCACGTTTATGCCAAAGCTACTTAACCGGGCGCAAAAATAAAATGGCGCTCGACATCATCATTTTCCAAACTTACGTATATACCACAAATCACCGTTAGAGGACATATACAACACGTAGTATACCTAGCGAAAATAAAATAAAAAAGACTCACCTTTTTTCCCATTTTTATTTTATTTTTTTTGTGTTACCGTTACACGGGTTGGGTGAATGAAAAAGTAGATATTGTGTGATTGCGTGATGCGGAAGTCGTTGCGTAGTAACTATATATATCGTCATCCGCCGTCCTACATGTAATCCCGTTTTTCTTTGACTCTGGGAATGACACATGCCAATAATTCACATGTTCATGTCGATTCATTTGTGATAAGAAAATTCTCCAATTTTAAATTTCTTTTTTTACAGCCTGTGAACGCCAACGAGTTGAGACGGTGAAACGGGCCAGAGCTTTGCAATTGACGGACAACGACATCACATTGCCCAATTGCGATCCGATTGGCGATTTCGAGCCGGTTCAATGCGATCCCCTGACGGGCAACTGCTTCTGCGTCGACGAATCCGGATTCGAATTGGCCGGAACTCGCGCCCGATCTCTCGAAATGGTCAACTGTACCAGTAAGTTGATTTTCCATTCTATTCATCTGTTCTCTTTAATACTTCAATATTTTCTTATTAATTTAAATAAAACAATTTTGTTTTATAGACCCTAAACCGTGCGCTGGACTCCTCTGTCGAATGCTGTGCCCCTACGAATTCGAGCTGGACACCGAAGGCTGTCCATTGTGTCAATGCCGTGATCCGTGCCGCGGAATCAAATGCCCCGGCTCGCAGACGTGCCAGTTGGAGGAGATGCCGTGCGCCAAGGAGCCATGTCCTCCCGTACCCACCTGTAAGTCATCCGTCCGGCTACGTCATCTTGTCTCTTCCGTCCGTTCAATGGCTCAACGACGGTTTCCTTTCTTCTCGACCGAATTCGTTTGATCGCCCAACCGTTGCATTTGCCTCCTATATTTCATGATGATAATCATTTTTTCGATACCGTATAGAGTAGCAGTATAGTAGTTAGTAGTGCAATACCGTATTAGTAGGATAGTCATATTTTTTTTAAAACTTCAACAAAAATGGTGGCAGCGTAATATAAATAATAACCGGAATACACAATGACGTCATTTTTGCCCAGTCCAAAGCGAGGGGGAAAGAAAAAAACGCGGTCGGGAGCCATTTTTCAATTAGCCCAGTTTGAATGAAAAGGAGACAATATGACATCCAAACAAAAAGAAAAAAAAAATTATTTTTTGTTTTTACATTCCTCATTTGGTATGTAAAATATATAATCTAAACTTCCCCCTTGTGTCAATGTGATGTAATCGAACAGGTAAGCAAGCGAGAAGCGCCGAGGATTTGTGCCCGGCCGGTGTTCCACTGACGATGCCCAGCGGCGATCGACCATTCCTTTGCGGCTTGCAAGTCGGTCAGCCTCAATGCCCGCAGCTCTTCGATTGTATCGTTCAACCAGGTATGTGTTACTATACAGCCAACTCAAATGTTTTCATCCGGGAAATAAAAGAAAAGCCACAAAAAAAGCGATCGCATCGCGGGTTCAATCCATCCTGATGGGAAAAAAAAAGAGAAAACAAAAACTGGGTCACGACCTCATATCTCCATTTTGTTTTTGTTGTTTGTTCCTTGTTTTATATTCATCAGGTGCCGATTACGGAGTGTGTTGTATGGCCGCCGACAGGATCACCAAACCGGGCACCTGTCCGCTTGTCGACGATCAAATGAATTCGACCGTTTGCGGAGTCCCGTGCGCCAACGACATGGAATGCCAAGGAGCCGACAAGTGTTGCCCCAGTGTGGGAAGTTGCGGAGGTAGCGGCCATTGCGTTCCGCCCTTCAACTTCTCCCTTTGCCTCCAACAGCAACAAATTGCTCAATTGCTCAGTTTGACCGAAAGGGAAGGCAAAGGTTACATCCCTCAGTGTGATGAAGACAATCAGAAATTCGCCGTACGTCAGTGCAGCCGTAACGGACTGGTTTGCTGGTGCGTCGACCCCGACCTCGGCACAAAAGTCAAAGGATCCATGGGATCAGCTCATGATGTCGTCTGCGACGGACTCTGTACGTGACGAGTGGTTTCCTTAATCTTTATCAAATTTCCTGTTGATTTTCATTCGTATTTTGTTTCATTATTTTAGCCAATGCCATGGCCAGATCGTCCAGGTGCAGTAATTCACCCGTTTGCGGTTTAACTTGTGACTACGGATTCAAATCAGACAGTCAAGGATGTGCCACTTGTGAATGTGACAATCCTTGCGAGCAGCTGGTCTGCCCGGAAGGTGAGCAATGTCTCATGAAACGCGATGCGTCTTGCCCGGCTGGAGTCAAAAGGTGTCCCATGAGCCCTCAATGCCGCCGGATTTTCGTTCCACCGTGCGCTTTCGGTCGTCATCTGAGCAACGAGGCGACGGAAGAGCCAGTCAGCTGCACCGTCGGCTCCAAATTCGCCTGTCCGTCTGGTTACCATTGCAGTTTCAGCGTTCCCAACAACGCTTCTTATTGTTGCCCGGCGGCTGCCTCTTCAGTCTCTGGATCGAAACAAGTTCTACCGGAAGAAGACGGCCGACTTCCATCCATCTGTGAAATGATGAAGGAAATTGCCGATGGACGCAAACCGGCCGAGCCCGGCTACAATTTAATTTTGAAAAACCCGCGCTGCACCGCACAGGTATTAATAATATTCATGTATGTTTGACATCAAAACAAATTTAATTGACTGGCAAAAATGATAGGGCGAATTTGAAGAAGAGCAATGCGATGACAAAGGAATTTGTTGGTGCGTTGACGAATTCGGTGTCGAATTGGCCGGCACTCGCGGTGTGGCCTCTCAAAGATCGGCTTCCACTTGTTTGAAAATGCGTCACGACACGGAAAGTGAATGCCCGGGTCTCCTCTGCCGTTTGGGTTGCGACTACGGTTTCGCCGTCGACAACGCCACCAACTGCCCGTTGTGCGAGTGCCGCAATCCTTGCGACGTTCTCAATTGCCCGCAAGGACAGGAATGCCAATTGGTCGTTTCTCCCTGCGCCGAGGCTCCGTTCTGCCCGGCTCTGCCTTTCTGCACGGCTGTCCAGCGTAACAGAGAAGACACCAACATGCAAGAGGAAGAAGATGTCATCGAAGAAGAATTCATCGCCAGCTGTCCAGTTGGCGAGCCTTTTATCAATCCTGTTGATAATTTGACGATCCAGTGCAATCCACGCAGCCGGGCGCTTAGCTGTCCCGAAGGTTTCTCTTGCTACAGCGAGAACAACGGAGCGGATGGCACCTGTTGCCCGATTCCACATGTGATCAAAGCTGGACAATGCCCTTATCTTGTGCCCATCTCGGTCGACAGCTGTGACAGCGAATGCTCGGCCGACGAGGACTGCGACGGCCAACTGAAATGCTGCTCAAACGGTTGCGGAACCCAATGCGTCGAGCCATTGATCAAGACCGCTTGCCAACACATGCAAATGATTATGAAATACAAGGCCAGAGAGAATGGTGTGCCGGCCAATCGACTTTTCATCCCGCGATGCCGACCGGAAGACGGAGCTTTTGAGCCCGTCCAATGCGATCCAGTCACTCGCGCCTGTTGGTGCGTTTCCAGCGATGGCAGAGAACTGGCCGGTACTCGGGTCCCTCCAGGTCTTCAACCTCAATGCCACATTCCAAGAAGCTGCCCAGCATTGACTGAATGCGCCGAACTCGACTGCTCTGCTCACGGACACCAACTGGACACTTCAGGCTGCCCGATTTGCGCTTGTCGCGATCCTTGCGACGGTGTCGAATGCCGTTCCGGAGCGGAAGAGTGTCGAGTCGTCCAGGTCAACTGCATTCGTGCTCCATGCCCACCTCTGCCCGTCTGTCTTCCCAGACTGGACAATCCTTGCACTCACGGCCAACCACTCAGAGAGGCGTACAGTAACTCGACAGTCAACTGCGGACCAATGGGTTCCACCTGCCCTTCCACTCACAAGTGCCATCTATCACCGTTGGGCGAATTCTCCGTTTGCTGTCCCAAACCGCGCGACGTTTGCTTCCAGGAGAAATTGCTGGGCTCGTGCAAAGCGTCCGTCCTCCGCTACAGTTTCAACGAGAAGCGCAACCGTTGCGAGGCGTTCCGCTACACGGGCTGCGGTGGCAACATGAACAATTTCGACTCGGAGCGCGAGTGCAAGTCCGTTTGTCCCAGCTTGTCCACCTGCGAGGAATTGCGCGATAAGAATCTCAAAATGGCCGAGAAATTCAAGAAAGTCGTTTTCACTCCCAAATGCAACAAGGCCAACGGTGACTGGGAACCCGTTCAGTGTCTCGAAGAAGTCGGCATCTGCTGGTGCGTCGACAAGGACGGCGAACACATCAAAGGTTTGTGATGTCATAATTCTTTATAAAAACTAATATACAAATTTTCTAATTATTATTTTTTAGGATCTTTGACTCGCGGATCGCCCACTTGCGGTGTTCGACAGGCCCGTCAGCGTTCAATTGACCCGCCCATCTGTGACGATCCTAACGTCGTTGTCCACGCTTGCAACAAAACCATTTGCGAGAGCAAGATCTGTCTGTCCAATCCCAAAGCCGTCTGTAGAGTTGATCCGTGCGGCGGATGCCGTCACGCTTTCTACGATCCATCTTCCGGCCGCAAAGTGGATTGCGAAGCCGGTCTCAGCAAATGTCAGAGAGAAGTGCAAGTTGTTCTCAATTCAGACACTTGGGCCAGACAGGGAGGTCCGTGGAACGCTCAACCGTTGGTCATTTCAACTTCTTCCAGCCCGTCGTATCACTACAACTTGAACGGATATTCCGCACCGGAAGACGATGCCGAAGTCTTACCGGACGCTCTACTATCGTCCGTCACCGTCTACAGCAGCCGATTAAGACGCCAATTGGAAGAGAAGGAAGAAGCAACGGAAACGGCCATGCCGGATAACACCATGATGGATGCTGGACCTTCCGAGTTGATTGCGGCAATGCTCAAAGAATCCCAGACAGAAGAATTAGATGTAGCCGCTGCCACCGAAACTACTTTCGTCGAAGACACGACGCAGTTGGATTCGAGATCTGGAAAATTACTGTCCCGACCGGTTGATGACGGTTTGCTGGGCGAAGTCAAAAGCGGTTTCCAATCTTTGGATGAAGTGGGAGAAGAAGCCATCCAACAACGACCTCTGCCAGCTCTACGTGACGCCATCAAACCCGGTTTCTGTCCACCCGTCCGATCGCGCACTTTCTTGCGTGTCCTTGCCCAGTTCGCCGGTGGAGCGGCTTGCGCCGATCAGTGCGTCTCTGACGCTGATTGCGCGGGACCTACCCGCTGCTGTCCGGGAGAATGCGGATCCACTTGCACCCATCCAGTTCTCTTACCGACTCCTCTTCTACCCAAACCAGGCGCTTGCCCAGCAGCGGCTCATCCTTTCGGCTGCCCGTCCGACACCAAGGCCGTCAATGATTGCGCTTCGGACTCTGACTGTTCCGGTCGTGCTAAATGCTGCTCCAACGGATGCAGCTCCACCTGTACTTCACCCGAAGGTCAGTTTTCAAGTTGCTGCCTGCCGAACTGAACGTGAAATTTAATTGTTTTTCATTTTGATTTACAGAAAACAGTTCCGGTCCATTGATGATGTCCATTTCTCCGCCCGTCTGCACCCTGAAGGGAGAATACGCCCGAGAGCAGAGTCAAGGTGAATTCAGCTGGTGCGTTGACACTACCGGACAGCCCATCGATGACTCGTTCACCCGCGGTTCGGTCCGGTGTTCACCCAACGGTACTGTCCTCGAACAACGAGCCTTGGGGCCTATTTGCCCCGATCCAAGTGTCCAGCCGACCGTTTGCCGAGATGAGTGCCTGCACGCCCGCTGTCCCTTCCATCCGGATGCCATCTGCGTGGCCGATCCTTGCAATGATTGCAAAATAGCCTTCATTGACGCCCAGGGTCATCAGCTCGAATGCACCGATCGCTGCAGTCAGCCGGCCGAGACGGGTCACTGCCGGGCACTTTTCCCGCGATATTTCTACAACGTCTCGTCTCAAAGCTGCGAGGAATTCATTTACGGAGGATGTGAAGGCAATGAAAATAACTTTGAATCCATTCAAGAATGCAGTCAACATTGCGAAAAGCCAGGTATGAAATAATAACATAGAATTCCTTTTTTTAAAAATAAAATTCCAAATTGATTTATTTCACGTTTTATTGATGTTTACAGTGAACGTTTGCGAGTTACCAAAAGAGCCCGGCATGTGTCGAGCCAATTTTCCTCGCTGGGCGTACAACCCGGAGACACAGCTTTGCGAGAAATTCTCTTTCGGTGGATGCGGAGGCAACGCCAACAATTTCCACAGCTACCAACAGTGCGCCAGTCGCTGTCCTGATATGGTCCTCTGTCCTCAACAGTCACCACTTGGCGAGATGACGTCTTGCAGCCGAAACGAAGCTTGCTCAACCAAGACGTGTCCCAATCATCCGGAAGCTAGATGCTCGGTCGATCCTTGCACTTGCACGCCCATCTTTGTCGACGCCAAGGGTAACACAGTCCAGTGTATTGTTCCAGAATCAGCCGTCCTGCAAGCAGAACCACGCCACGCCATGCACGAAGTCACGCAAGAAGTCAAACAGACAACCACCGCTGCTACAACGACGACAGCTAGTCCATCAACGACAACTACAACGCAATCAACGACGACAACGACTGCAACAACGGAAAGTACAACAACAACAACAGCATCCACAACTCCGACGACAACGACGACAACAACAGCCGCACCATCTCCAGTTCAACGCGGTAAATCCTTGAATCATCCTCATTACACTCGATGCCAGAAGATGCGTCAAAATCAACTGAAGAAAGGTGCAAACGGTGAATTGATTCCGGAGTGCGATCATCTTGGCCGATTCCAGCCGATTCAATGTCTACCGGCTAAGTCAAACAACGGTGGCTATGCCGTCGTCAGCTGTTGGTGCGTAGACGAAGCCGGAAATCAGGTGGCCAACACTACACAGTTCCTCCGCGGAGAACAAACCTGCCGTAAGAATAAATTTCATTGATGTTTTTTTTTTTTAAATAGTCATCGAAGAAAATTTATTAAAAATGAACCGGTTAATGATTGTTGTGCAGGTCTTGTTCCGGTTATGGCTGTGGCAATGACTCTCGGTTTTCCAGCTATGGATCATGCACAAGATGAAATGGAGAAAGAAGTTCGCCAACAAGTAGGCGAGATCCTCAACGGTCTGTCGGCTCGCACCATGGAATCAACGCTGCAAGTGAAATCCCGACAGGACGGAACAGTTCTAACTTTCACCTTGGTCGGCGACAACAAAATCGACGTCGCATCTCACCTTGAAGATATGGTAAATAGCAGTCCTACACATCCCACTCATTAGATTTTGATCATTTTCGCCTCAATTCACTCAATTCTTTTTACAGGTGAAATCGGGTCACTTGGCGCTGGAAATGGATGGACACACGATGCCGGCCGACAGCACTTCATCGAAATTTTACCACAAATTGGACTCGACTCTAAAGGTGGCGTCCAAACCGGAAAGCATGGACCGCAGTCTGGAAACGAGAGAAATTTTGGCTCAAGCGTTGGACATTGAAGCACCATATCTGGCCATTATTGTAGTTCTTTCGGTTTTGGCCAGCATTCTGGTTTGCGGCCTTATCATTGGTTTGGTGCTTCATCGCCGTCGTACCACCGGCACCTACCCGAAAGATTCTGGCTCTACTTTGGCCTCACCACCCAAGCCGAGCAAGAATAGCTCAGACAAGTCGGACGTAATACCTAGGGGTTTCCCACGTGTCGGCATCAATCCTTCCGATGTTGTTCAAACGCCCCAGCTTTCGCCCACTGTACCCAGAAGCAAGCGACAAACCCGCAATGCCGAAGCTTGGTAAAATCGTAAAATTAAAAGAACTCTGAGGCTCCAGTGGATTGAGCATACTTTATGGATCGAGCTGCGCTCGAGCGAAACACCACCAGACAATTTGTACTAATCTTGCAGAAAACAATGTAAATAACTTGATATCCCAATGATACGAAATTCTAACAAAATTGATTTGAGACTATTTTTGATACTTTATCTTGTCTTTTATTTTCTTTCCGGAGCGAATTCCACTATTCTGGTGTATGGGTGTGATTGTAGGGCATTACCTATTTACCTATAACAATTTAGGCTGGCCTCTATTTATATACAATGGATTGAATCTGATTTTTTTCTAAGATTTGCATCTTTTTTTTAACGGAAAAGAGACGACGTATACAAATGCATTGATGCATTCAGATTAAGAATAAGCCGAATAAGCCAATACATATGTGAAATGGACGGATGTCATAGATCTAAGTAGGCTATAAATACGGTGGTTTCATATTTCAAATGGTGAGAAATAGGGCTACAGCACGGTCATCCCTGAGAGATTTTTAAAATTCTTGTTTAAAAAGAAACAAAAAAAAAAACCCGAAGGCTTAGTGCCGTTTAAGTGAGAGAGATCCGAGGTAAAAAACGGCCCACTTGTAAAATGACAGACAAAAAAGTGTGGCAAATTTAGATAGTGTGTTTGGCATGAGAACGAAGAAGTGAATTGATGAATTCCCTTTACAACACAAAAACATTGGAGGATTTATTTTTTTGTAAACGAGGTATCTTTGATTGAAAAGTACACAGTTATCAACACGCAGTCCGCGAGCGAATGAGACCAAAATCTGGGGTTTTCAATTCCGGATTGAATCCGGAAAGGGTTGCAGGGGAAAACAAATTGAACATTCTTCGTATGGCGTTTTTTCCGGATTTCTATCTCTTATAGACATCGGAGATATTTTGAATTTTATATTTCATGTTCAAGGTAAAAGTGACTTCTTTTTGTGGGTCCGATCAAGGGGTTGAACAGTGCAGATGGAAATTTCCTTTTGTTACCGCCCCTTAAAACACTGAAAAATAAATATGACAGAACAAACAAAATCCAGCGGGAAGTGATAAAACTTCCTAGGGTAAACTAACAATTTGTAACAAAAACTTCCTTTTTTTTGGTTTTGTTTTGATTTAGGCCCCCCCCCCCCCCCCAATATTCAGACTCTTTTCGGCTCTTGCGCAACGCAGTCATGTCTAGTTCAAGCTCTAGTTCAAGCAGTTCAAGTTGTAGTAGTGCAGTTTCCAGGCAAGGTCGTGTTCGTTTGAATCTGCGTACATCATCGACATCCGACTATCGTTGGCGTTAAGAGGAGGCTCAGCCCAGAGAATAACGTCGGAGCCAGGCACGCGACGAAGAAACTCAGCAGCGTGAAGAGGAGGCTCGGCCTAGAGAACGTCGTAGCCAGGCACTTGAAGAAGTGGCTCGGCAACGTGATGAGGAGGCTCGGCAACTGGACGAAGAGGCTCGGCAACGTGATAGAGACCAGCGTCCCAGAGAACATCGCAGCCAGGAACGAGACCAGAACCACGATCGCAGCCGTATTCCTCATAGACGAAGCCCGTCTCCTATGCCACTAACAAACTTCACGGTTGGTCGCAGATGCATGAGGGAATTCAGAGGATGGATGACATCGTCACTGAAATCAACAGAAGCCAGGCAGCTTAGGGAAAGTTTTATTCCTTCATTCATTAATTCTTCCTTTGAATTAAAATGTCCCCAGTTAGACAGCTCTATGGTCCGTCGCTTCAAGGATCAGAACCTTAAGGTACCGGATCTGACCAAAGCCGAGGCGAATGAGAAAACTCTCAAGGCCGAGCAATTTAAGGTGCTCGACGTGGCTCACCCGCTCCTGTTTCTTCGAGAGAAGATGGCTGAGAAGGAAGAACTAAAAGGCTCACACATGGCCATTGTGGTAGATACTGCGTTGAGCTTATGGGGCCACATATTTCACGGAATTACGGCTACCCGTCGGGAGAACTTGTTGAAGGTCTCGGATCCTAAATTTCTGCCTCTCCTCGCTGAGCCCGAATGTTTCAAGCCTCGTCAATGTGGATACCTGTTTGGCCGCGTAAAGGTGGGCGCTAGATTGTGTCATTTTGTGCCTTTTTGGGAAACGCTATCAAGAGACCCCTGGATTTTAAGCAGTATTCGTGAGGGAGTTAAAATTGACTTTATTAATACCCCCTTTCAGACAGTCGCAGGTCGTAATCAGGGCCGTCTCTATTGGGACGAGGACCCCGGGCAGGATTCCTCATGAACCCCTCCCCCACCCCCATTTCCTCTTCCCAACCACCGGGAAAAAAATAATTTTTTTAATTTTGTTAATTTTTTTAAAGTTATTTTTTGAAAAAAAAATTGTTTTTTTGCACCCGTGGCCCCCCTTGTGCCTGTGGACTCATGGCGGCCGCCCGGGTGGCCAGTGGGTAAAAGGTGGGCCTGGTCGTAAAATGGTTATGGGTGAGATTCAGAGAAACATTTGTGACGGGGAAGTAAAGGCCTTGCTAGAGAAATACGCGATCGAAGCTGTTGAATACGTAAAGTTTTTGCGGGTGTCAGCCCGTTACATACCCAAAAGGAAGGAATAAATCGATGACACTGAATAATGACTGGTGTAGTCCGTCTCGTTGTTCTTTTCACACTGATTTATTTCACCATAGAAAGGAGTTGAGTTAGATAATTAATGGTGGGTTAAGGTGAAATAGGGGAGCCCTCTGCTGGGGTTCCGAAAAATACAGTCATGCGTGCAAGTTTTTTTAGCAGGCAAATGGCTCTGCATGCTTTCATTTTAATTTTGACGGGGAGGATACTAAGGTGCCTACCGCACCTTTGTATATTGCGCCTATTTCTCATTTTCTTTTCATTTTTCTCTTCCTTTACCCCTTCTTTCAACTTTCCGTCTCCTTCTGTCCCACAGGCATCTATTAAGTCATGGATTTTGGTTTTGTTTTTCTTAATAAGAGCTTTAACTGCTGGATGCTCTAGGTAGTTGACGAATGACTTGTGTATCCTGTCCTCGTAGAATTGTTCATCCTGTAAAAGAAAGAGTTTTTTCTACATTAGCTCATCTTTCCTGATGAATTCTTTCCACCATTCCTCGTTGAACTGCCGTTATGCTTCTTGGTTTGACTACTGTTGAGGTAGCCTGGATTTAACATCTTCTTGCTTGTCCTCTTTTTTCATTTTCTTGTCGTCGTCTTCTTCTGGTCCGTCTGACGCATCCGAGAATGATGCCCTGTTTTCATCTGGATAGAGGAGACAGGATTTTCCGGTCTCCGTAGAAGATTATTTTTTCGACTGGGATGAGTGGACTTTTGATGAACTAAAGGGTGCTGTTGTGGGAAATGTAACGTTTAAAGCTACACTCACTTGTCGCAGTTCTTGGAAATGTTTAGCTTCGTTTTGCTGTATTTGTTGCTGGATGAGAAGGTGAAAGGATTTGAGTCTTTCTTCGTCATTTTGTCTCTCTCGTCGATACAAATCATCGAGTCTTTCTTTTTCTTTACTGTCGTCCCACTCTATTAGCTTGGTTTTCACGATTATTCTTGGTTCCGTCAGTCTACAGTCTACTTGAAATACTCCTCTTCTCTTTCTTTGTCATATTCTTCATCCGGGTAGAGTCGTCTCTATCCATTTCCTTCTGGATTTTTAACCAGAATGTGTAGTAAGCTTGGTGTAATTCTTCTAGTTCTTCTCACAGTTTCTTTATTTCGATTTAGGTTTCTTGTGTCAATGAACAGGATTCGTAACCTATGATAATGGCTGTTTTCTGGGCCATCTGATCTTTCAACTCCTCTTTTTGCTTCTTCCATGCTGTTGGAACCATTTTTGATAAGTGGTTCCTGCTGCTTGACAAAGAGAAGGATCATTTTTAAATTTATAATTAAGATGCTGATTACTGGTGTGCTATAAAGATGAGTTTTTCTTCTTGGCTCATGTTATTGTTGCTTCTTCAGTCACAATTTTCTTTCTGGTCTGTTTCAGTGAGTATTTGAGAAAAGGTTTTTTTGT
Organism: Daphnia galeata; assembly: GCA_030770115.1. Taxonomy (NCBI): domain Eukaryota; kingdom Metazoa; phylum Arthropoda; class Branchiopoda; order Diplostraca; family Daphniidae; genus Daphnia; species Daphnia galeata. The sequence goes on from CM061118.1 coordinate 1,885,045, forward strand.
TTCTTTGATTCCGAGATGGTACAGCTGTTGCGTGATTTTTGTTTTCGCTCCCGCTAGGCTTCTATCTTTTATTTTGGGGTGAGCAAAGAAGTGCGTTTCGGAGCTAGCTCTATATAATGTCTAGCTCCTCCACGTGAGAAGGAGAGAAAGAAGATTCTATTTAGAGTCTACTTTTTTTATAGAGATAGAGGGGAAAGTTTACCTTTTAGACTTCTGAGAAAGATAACTTAAGCTAGCTAGATGCCCCTTTTTTTAGTTCAGGTACAGACTGAAATTTGTGTGATTAAGATGACTGATTTTCAAAGAGCAATAAAATTTTTTTTCAACAGAGCACAAAAGATGTTTTAATAATTTTAAGCACATTGTGAATTAGCTTCTTATTGAGATGGCTGAGATCAAAATGGATAACCCTATATTGTTGAATATCACCTTTCTTTTGAGAGTGGAGTTGATAGTAACGCCTCTTCTGATGGACGCTACAGTATCAAAATTTTTTACAACAGAAATGATTTTAAGATTACGAACTGAGAAGAGATATTTTTATTTTTTAAGCCCACCCTACTGAAAATATACTGTATTTAACCATAGTTTACTATGCTAAAATGAATATAGTAAACTATAGTGAATTCGGACAGTTTACTATAGTTATGAGTATAGTTCCTTACAGTCGAACTATGCTTGATTATGGTAATTTTTAAATTGGCACGGGATGCCGTAATTTTGCCAATTATTGTATAATTTGACAAAAAAAAAATTATACGAACCCATGCTCTTCTTAAATAGGTAAACCAATACAAAAATTAGTTAATTGTCATCATAACCACTGAAAAAAGTCCATCCCCGCTGAGGTTTGAACACCAGACCTTTGTATTGGTAGTCCCTCGCCCTAACCACTAGACGACATGTTAAATGGATTATTAGGAAATATTATACAGCAATATAGAAGATACAGACTAACTTTTCCAAGAGACTTAAACATTTTTTAGTATTCACTTCTTTTAGTCCATTACTTTGTAATGGCAGCCACACACCTTAACAGCTAGACCACTTTCTTATACTTTAGCTTGAAATATCATACAAGTTAGACGATATAGATTATAGACTAATTTTTCAAAGGGACTTTGAATATTTTTATTTTTCACTGGACATTATAACTGTTTTGCATTTCATTAATCCGTGTGTAAACCATAAGTTGACAATATGCCATTGTAAAACAATGTTACGGTGAATAATATGAAATCAAAATTTTGTATTATTTCATCGTTTACTAAGCCAAACTAATTTCTCTTTCAACGGAATGGGCAATACATAATGAACTATTAGTGAATATAGTAGGTTGCATTCAAAGGAATTCACATACAAATGTAGATTTACTTTGAAACGTTAGTATCATATTTAACTATGGTAAACTATAGTTTACTGCAGTAGTTGACTACTATAATCAACTACAGTTCATCAATACGATAGTTTACTACTGTTAACCATAATCAACTATAGTCGCCAACTATAGTTAACTTTTGAACGTATTGTTCATTACCCTTCACTATAGTTTATCATACGTAGCTATAATTTACTATAATAGTTTTTCAGTAGGGCATGTATTACTAATTAGATTTTTGTTTTGCTCGATCCTATTTACTATCCCTCTGAAAATTGACCACTATTCAAGGTGGAAAAAAGTGCGAAAAAGAGATGAGATAAAAAAGGAGGATGCAATGCTAATTGCTTTCAAATAATCTCGTTACGATAGTAACAAAATAGGAAAATGGTTGATCAAGCTTATCAGAACAAAGAGAGAGAGGAAGCGAGAGACAAAAAAATTTCCTCGCCTCTGATTTTTAGAACAAGAGATGCCACATGTGTTCAAAGGAAGATGCTCGGAAAAAATGAGCTGAGAGAGAGGTGAGCCAACTAGAATCTATCCGATATACAGAGAAAAATATACACACGAGGTGGATCTATTTGATTTTTTTTTAGTGTACGAGAATGTACGAGAACGGATTTTCTTAATAACCGTTCGAAGGACCATGTTGAATACGTAAAGTTTTTGCGGGTGTCAACCCGTTACATACCAAAAAGGAAGGAATAAATCGATGACACTGAATAATGACTGGTGTAGTCCATCTCGTTGTTCTTTTCCCACTGATTTATTTCACCATAGAAAGGGGTTGAGTTACATAATTAAGGGTGGGTTAAGGTGAAATAGGGGGAACCCTCTGCTGGGGTTCCGAGAAATATATACAATTACATAAAAGTAGAGTTCGCTAGTGTTTCTTATTGGTCGATCACTGTTGGGAGTCCATATATTCCCAACAGAAGCAGTTGCTAATTCGACGGAGGGATTCATAAGTGGGCTATTCGTCATACCTAAACGTTCAGGGGGATACTGACCCATTGTTAATTTAAAATCATTGAATAAATTCGTCAGAACCGAACACTTTAAGATGTTCAATTCTCTGATGTTAAGGCATCAATTCTCTTCAAGATTTGATTCGCCGCGAAGATTTTCTTGTCAAAATCGACCTGAAGGACGCCTATCTCACCATTCCCATCCACGAAGAAGATAAAAAATGTCTTCGCATTTGTTGGGGGGGGGGGGGCGTATTGTATCAGTTTCCGTGCCTTGCGTTTGGTATCTCCTCTGCCCCTTGGTTATTTACTAAAATCCTTAAGCTGGTCGTAACCTTGCTGAGAAAACTAGGAATTTGTCTAATTATATATCTTGACGATATTTTAATTTTGAATGCTAGCGCGGAAGGGGCGAGGCAAGATTTCTTATTGAAAGTGTCTATTCTAGAGAAATGTGGTTTTCTGATAAATACGGAGAAGTCCAACGATTTGCCGAATCAAATCATGGAGTATTTAGGTTTAATAATAAACTCAAGGGCGCTTTCGTTATCACTACGCTCCGAAAAGACTTCCTTTCCGGACCATTTACACGCATTACCGGACCATAAAAAGCAGGCCGGAAATGTATGGGCCGGAAAGACGTGGGCCGGAACATCATGCAATCTTCAGAGATAGTGGAGCTATGCCACAGCGCCCTTCATCAAGCATAAATTTCGTTAAGATGAATTGCCAAGATTTTAGGGAAACCCGGCTTGGGCCATTAAGGCCATCCCTTATGCCCAAGCTCACTATAGGGGCCTTCAAGCTCAATACATTAAGGGTTGCAAGCACTCAGGTGACTCACTAAATTCAACCATCGTGTTAGACAGCCAATCCAAGGAAAATTTTGCGTGGTGGATCGCCAACGTGGTGAGTTGCAACGGCAGGCGTCAATGTCAAATGTCAGCGTCAAATACGGATCTAATTATCTATTCTGATGCATCTCTTTCTGGCTGGGGGCCGTTCTGAACGGAATTTCTTCCAGAGGTCCATGGACGTCCAAGACATTAAGAGGCAAATTAATGAATTGGAGCTTTTGGCGTCTCTATATGCCTTAAACGCGTTTACCAGTCATGTTTCAAATTTGGGGCGGGGGGGGGGGGGGAACGAGATCGTCCGCTCTCAGCGCCATCTCGGGTGCCATTGTCGCCTGGTGTGAAAAGCGGAATTTGTCAATTGAAGCAATTTATCTTCCTGGGGTCTTAAATGTCCTTGCAGATCAACAGTCAAGGATGCGGAACGAGTCCAGCGACTGGAAACTTCAGGCGGATGTCTTTCAGAAAATTTGGACCCTATGGGAACCTAAGGTGGACCTATTCGCCTCGGCATGGAATCGGCAGCTGGATCTTTTCGTCAGCTGGAAGCTACAGCCGGAAGCGATGGCGGTCGACGCATTTTCCATCATCTGGATCAATTTGAAGGGTTATGCCTTTCCCCCATTCAACATGATATCCAGATTTTTGGCCAAAATCAGGAAGGAAGCAGCCGACGTGATTCTTGTGGCACCGGTTTGGCAAGCGCAACCGTGGAGGCCAGCAATAATGGAACTAGCATGTCAACCTCCTCGGGTCATCCACCCGGAGTTGACGCTGCTTTTGGATCCGCTGGGCAACTCCCACCCTCTTCTAGCTCGGGGATCGCTCCTGTTAGCCGTTTGGTCATTATCAGGGACCGCTTCAATGCCAGAGGCTTTTCGGACCAAGTGGTCCAGCTTCTCGTGGGAGGAACCGTGATGCAATATCAGCTTGCTACCAGAGTTCCTGGAACGGTTGGCTCAGTTGGTGCGCTAAACGGGATAAAATCCCCTGTCTATTGCTTCCTAAAACATCATTCTCGATTTCCTTGCTGATTTGTACAGGGAGGGTAAGGTTTATAGGTCAATTAAGGTTTTCAGATCGATGCTGTCATCCACTCTAGACCAAATAGATGGTCACGATGTGGGTAAGCCCCCTTTAGTTGTTAAGCTAATGCAGGGTATGTTTAAATCAAACACACCAAACCTAGGTACAATGGATCCTGGGACATAGGATCAGTCTTAGCCTACCTTGAAAGCCTAGGGTCGAATGGCATTCTAACGTTTTAGGTTTTATCTTTCAAACTTGCTATGCTTCTCGCATTGACTTCGCTTTTCAGAGTTTCGGAAATAGCGACCAACGATTTCAATTCGATCGTTTTTTTCCGGGCATATTGTCAAGTTTGCTCTAAATCAATTGAGAAAGTCCCAACGCAGGGGTGCTCTCCAAGTGTGTTCGTTAAAATGGATTACTCCACCGTCATTGAATTGCCAAGTCTTGCGTTCGTAACGTTATGTCCTAATAACCAAGGATTAAAGGAGCGGTTCAGCTCCATCCAGCTTGATCTTAGGTCTAAAATCACCTTATCCTTCTATCGGCGTCGCTGGATCAAGGTATTGCTATCGGATGCTGGCGTCGACACTACCATTTATTCGGCCCACTTCACTCGCGGAGCGTCGGCTTCTAAGGCTGTTAGCGTCGGTCTCTCAATCGAGTCGATTTACAGACAGGGGGCTGGTCAATTTTTTTCGGAAATCGGATTTACTATCAATTTCACCAGTTTTTTAGAATTTATCGGAAAATTTAATGAAACAAACGGTGATTTTCTAGCTAGTGTACCTATTCGTTTTTTTTTGCGTTTTTGACATCAGTTTTTGGAACTAGAGCTTTAAAAAAAACTAATTTTACAGGATGAAAGTTTTAGTTCTTACCTACAGAAATTTTTCACCGTTTTATTACCTTCGGCTTATTGGCCGAGTTATTAATGATTGAAAAATGAAAAATATTTTAGTCCATTTTCTGTCAATTTTTGGCCTTCGTCCCCCCGGCCACCTAGCGGGGAACAAACACAGCATGGTATCAAAGATTAGCTAAGGCCAGATTATTGTCTTTGTATTGTTCAGTTACTATTAAGTTGTTTTTTTAAATATAATTGAATACTTGGTTAAAATTAATGAAACAACATTTTAAAGACAAAAATTTGCCCATTGGCAAAATACTCTGGTTGTTCTACGTTAGACAATAAAATTGACCGCGGAACCCTTAAATATAAATCAATTTCGAAAATATTTCAGGCATAAGTAGTTAACATGTTTGGAAAGCTATTGTAAAAATTTCGCTGCTCTAGCGTAAATATGACGACCGCTGGTGGTAGAGAACGCATGTTTTTAAAATTATTTCTAGAAATCCGATAGATTTTCAATGAGTGAAACCCTTTAATATATTTATTTTCAAAAGATTTTTGAAGGGAACATAGAGAATGACAATATCTATCATCCCTCTGAATCCCGTAATTTTTTTCAATAAAGTCTGGGAATGAAACACCTTAATGTCTATAGATATTCACGAGCCACCAATGCACAGACGTGTTTCAGGCTTAACTATTAGAACTCACCCAGTAAATATTTTTTATTCTATCCCGTAATAAATAAAATTTATTAATTGAACTACGTCTTACAATACTTATAAAGAAGGAATTGTGCAATCAAATCATTATTTACTCTATTATTAAAAAATTGTTCACATTTTTCATGCAGACAAGAAGATTTCCTCTTGTAACAACCACCCAGTGAAGTGTGTGTATGGATATCCATAAGGATTGTCATCTAGATAAACATTTGATAAGACCCCCGATGACAAATGATCTATCGATACCCAAATATCATCGCCCGGTTTCAGAAATATCGTCGATTGGAGGGTCAACGGGCTGTTTTGATGATACTTGGAGTCGGTTGAATCCTCAACTATAGCCGAACCAACTCGTTTGCCATTCATATAAAGAGATATTCCCGAGCTGAAACTTTGCGCAGGGGAGGAATCGGAAGTTGGAAAATTTGCGTGCCCGGTGAAAGAAAAGAAGTAATTTCCCAATCGTAGTGCCCTAAAAATTCCTGAATCTAAATCCATGGCGTTCCCTACGTTGAGTTTTGTCACCTCAAAAGTGATCGTTCCAACCGTAGTTTTTTGATGTGTTCTTCTGGACATAAAAATAGGTAGGCGATGACTGAATGTCTTGATAGCCGATCCATTTCTGAAATTCTGTCATTAAATCGAATTGAGATTAATTTGCCATCGACAAAATTTTAAGTTATTTAATCAATAATTACTGGGGTCCGCGGGGGAGTTTAGTGAAATCGCAGTAAACGGATTCCAGCATTGTAACTCCCATAACGGAATAAAATCCGTTCAAGATGTGACCTATTCGCCAGAGATCCTCGCAGGACGAGGGTATTCCTGTCATGGCTGCTTGTCCCGAACACTCAAATTCTCCCAGTGAGTGCACACCGGACGAACTGTTGACGTAAGTTCGTCCAAAGTTCAGACCAAAGATAGGAAGAATTTCTTTATCTGTGATAACACCTGAATAATTGATGATTGTTAGCGGGCCCTGAATGACGTAAACAGGTGTTATAGAAACTCACCACTATCATACAGTTGCAATGGGACGGCCTTGTCGCAGTTGCACCTAAAAGAAGGATCGATGCAATTACGATCGATTCCACACTGACAGATATGAATGTTGGTGTGACTGCCGGACCAGAAATATTGAGGATTTCCGTATCTATCATTCCACCAACCATAGGGGACGGAATTATATACGAAAGGAGCATAGTAACAATCGTACTAGAGTAATAAATTGATACGAAAATACGGCCAATGAAATAGTAAAAATGCAACAACATTAGGGATTTAAAACAAATTAACTTACTTTAATTGTCTGGTGGCACTCATGGGATAATTTAGTCAACGCGGAAATCTGCCCGATGGGTGCATTGTAGTTTACGGTTCTGGAGTAGCATCCAGGATCGGCGCAATGTCCAATGTTCACAGGAGATTCACTATCGTGAGAAACGGAAGTCGATCCTATTTAAAAGAGAAAGCCAACAAATCTAATTAAGTTAAAACAATTTGGGAATCAAATTACCTGTTTCCATATTACAGAAAACGTAGATGGCGCATCTCCAACATTATTTCCATCTGGATCGACCCAGTACATGCCAGAACTTAAGGATGGATTGTTAGCACGGGCGTCTTGGCACGTTCTTGGAATGGTGCTCTTCTCTACTAATTTCGGAGCAGTTTTAACAACTTCTTTGACCAGTTTGAAAGCGGGTGGGTATACGGAGTGCAGATTATTCATAAGCAATGCTTGATGCTCAATTTTAGCTTCAAGTCGAGTCACTTTGGCCTCCAGTTGCATCATTAGGGTTTTCGTCTCTTCGAACTCCTTCACTTGAACCTTGGGAACAAAGCAAACAAATAAAAATCTGATGCTTTAGCGAAGTGATATAAAAATGGGTACTTGCATAACTGTTGGTCAGTAAATTTAGTATCTCCTCGTATCTCCGGCGTAACAGCAGCTATTGAAAAAAACTAGTGAATTCAATAACACACTGAGGACGAAGCAGAAATAAACAGAGAAAATTTTTTTCATTTTTCACGCAGAGATTGAACAATATTTTTATTTCGATGTGTACAGGGGAATGCTATACAATTAGAATGAGAAAAAATATTATAACTTTGTAAATATAGGTCTCGATAATATTCTCTTATCAATTTCAGACCACCAACAGTCATCAAAGTTCAATGTCTGTCTGTCTGAGTTGTTATGTTCTGTGTTATGCTAATCATGTGCTTTAATAACAAACCAATACATTTTACAGCAACAACAAATTTGAAATAGCAACACATTTTATGTTGCATGTACTGGCAACACTATTATCCGCATTTTTATTTGAAAATTGATTGATTGAGGAACGAAAAGTCGAAACAACGACTTGAACCCACTTGAATATACATTGCTTAAAATAAAAAAAAGATAAAAACATTTAAAATAAATAAATGTTGTATGGTGTAAATGGTAGCTTAAAAAGAGTAAAAATATAGCTTAAATAGCTTTAAAATATTGAAATTGACTAAAAATTAAAAGTAATAATCACAAGTAACGCTAGTCGTTTCGCTAGCCGTTCAAAAGTTAGGAATTTTTAAATTTCATCCTTTATGCGCAGTGCGCACAGGGGGGAGCGTGGTGTTGGCATGGGTGTTTATCATAGCCATACCTATAACTGAAACAAATTTGGTGTCGATTCGAAAGGCCGGATTTGATCAGCTGACCATAAAAAAAAACTTTAAAACGGAAATTACTACATAACGGCAAAAGTTTTTTCAAGTTTGAAATACACCATTAGAAAGAAAAAAAATTCTCTTTCGTTTTATTATTTTCTTAATTTTTGTATGTTATTTGCAGGGTTGGACAGATCGCGCTCATTTTCCGATCCGATCACCCGATCGATCAACGATCAATGAGCGATGATTTGATCGAAATAATTCTTTATGATTTGATCGTTGATCGGATCGATACGTTTTAGTTTCCGCTCAAATTTCCGCTCAATTTGCGTCATCTTTTGCGTAGGAAATACATCAAATTCTGTGTTTCGAGGAATGGTTTCATGGGTGCGAAAAGGTTTCTTACTACCCAAAATGAGTAAAGATATTTAGTAGACCATTTTATATGGTGCTCGTTTTCACAAAAAGGAATAAAAAATTATCATTTGCAAAAAATGCGGTTTTTTTCTTGCAGATAGCGTTATTTTTGATCGGATCGATGATCGGGATTTGATCGGAATTTTGTTCAAAGATTTGATCGGTAATCGGATCGGAAAATTTATTTTTTTGAAAGATCGGGATCGGAGCGTAAAGTGAAAAAACTTAATCGTGTCCAACCCTGGTTATTTGTTTAACCCCTGCAGTAAATTAAATGAAAAAAAACGCGCATAAAATTTATGAAAAACGCAAAACTTTGACATTTTATTCTAGTTTTCCCGCTCAAAATAAAAAAAATCCTTTGGTATATGGATTCCTTGTTACATAAAAAAAAAAATGATAAAAAATTTAAACAAATAAATTTTTTTCGCGACGAAAAAATTAAAAACTCGGTGGAATAACCCTGCAAACCTCTTCTCCACTTCAAATTGACGAAAATTTGAGAAAGCAAAGTCATGGAGGTCATCAGACGGGCACATCTTTTTTCGAAAAATTAGACATTTAAATGATTCGCGTAATTGCAATTGATTATATGTATTGCGTGTGCCTCAAGGTAGCCCTAGTAGAACGAGATATCTTTTAGATATCTTTTAGATATATACAAAAACATCACCCGTTTATCATATCTATAAAACATCTAGAAAATATCCTTATAAAAACATTTTACGTAAGATATCTAAAATAAAAATAAAAGAACCAAAATGGATTCGAACCCTGAACTTTCATGATCACTCGCCATCTCACTAACCACTTCACTATCACGCTATCTAATAATCACCGAAATTATATATGACGACTGTATCAAACGGACTTAAACTTTTTCCCTTAAGTTACAATGACAAATCTTTAGTAAATCCTGATAGAGACAAAATTTAAACTCTTTTTAGACCAATTAAATAATCTTTGCGGCCAGAAAAAAAATTATTTTTGGACCGTTAAAAAACCCAGTTTGAAACCCATTAATTAGACCACCAAAAGCCGTCTTTTATCAAGCCTATTCGGACGGTATAGACGACGTCTTTTTTATCCCAAATAAAAAAATGTGCGTCTAAATTAGACCACCAAAAGCCGACTTTTATCCAGCCTATTCAGACGATCACACAAAGACGTCTTTTTTCCCAAATTAAAACCAAGCGTGTTGTCTGGGTATTGAGACACAATGAATGAACAATTCAAGTATCAAGTTATTTAGAATCAAATTATTGAAATCGTACAATGTCATGGAAGACAATCATGCCAAAATAATTTCTGGTGGAAAAATCGGCGAAAAAAATATATGGGTTTCGAATTTAATCATTTACTAACCTTTCGGGAGGACCGTTAGAGATCAAAAAACTTTCTGGTAAAACCGATAAAACAGGTCTTATGCCTAATAAAAAAATGACAATATTTAATTAACAGACATCAATTTACCGTTAAAGAGTTTGAATCATTATTTATCATCAGTGTTCAAAAAAAAATATCATGATTAGCGTATCATAAGTGTTATTACAAAATGTGTGTCATTCATACAGACAAAAAAATAATCGCCTTGTTGAAAATTTCTGCTGGTATATATGCTGGAATAATGATTGCTCTATAAGCAATCCAAATGCAGGGAAAAAAATATAAAAATTGTTAAATAAGATCTTCTGGTACTGAATTTCATGTTTCACAAAAAACTATTGATCTAAAAACGCAATACCAGTTGCGAATGCTGCGTTTAAAAATTTCCAGCGTGTATCGACTTCAGGGAAATTTGAATAAAAAAAAAGGGAAATTATGTTATAGGGAAAAAGTGGGTTGTTGATTTATTTATTTTATTTTATTTTATTTTTTTGCTTTTTTTTTGTTTCGTTATCACATCATTTAAATGATTCCGTCTTCATTTGTAAAACATCACTTTTAACAAGGATGTAACAATACCTTTTTTAGAAGTCTGCAATTTTAAAATATGTTATTGAATTCATTAATTTTGTCGTAAAAAAACTAAAGTCTTTTCGAAGAAGTTCTTTAATGAAATTATCCTTAACGGACAATTCAAATTTTAATTTGTCATGGTCATACAATTGGACTATCCATTCACCATAAACATTTTTTAATAATTCAACAGTTGTGTGATTGTCATTCCAAATATCGTATGAGCTCCAATCCACAGAAGGAATAATGGATGTCAAATTTGTTTTAACAAATCCCTTTGCATTTTTAATTTCTTCTTTTGCCAAAGAAAATTGTCCTTCCATTAATTTATATTCTCCTTTTATGGCATTTAACATTTCCGATGTGGTTGAGGAGGTTCTATTTAATCCGAAACTTGGTCGTGAAATACCAGTATTTTTCAGAGAAGACTTTGTTTCTTGATATTGTATGTATATTGTATGTACCAAAGTATTGATATTTTCGTTCTCAAAATTACATATCTTCAAATTCTCTTGTAACTGGGTTTAATTTATTTTGCATTCTTCCAATGATTGTTTGGCTGAAAAAATTATTTTTCCAGTTTCATCCTGCAAATTTCGCAAAATTTCTAGTGTCCTAGCATTGGCCCCAAGTATTGGGAGTGCATATCCTAAATTTTTAATGAAAGTATCCCATTCTTCGTATTGTATTGATGCAAAATTTAAAACATTTTCATTTTCCATTTAACAAAATTTCAAGTCTTCCTGGATGCGAGTCAAATTCTATTTAAGTTCTTGTAGGGATTTAGTGGATTCATTGAACGTTTTTGCATTTTCATTTTTCAATTTACCATACACCATTTTCAAAATCTCAACTGTCGTATTATTTTCATCCAACATATCACTAGAAGTCCAATTCACAGAAGGAATAAAGGAGGTAAAGTTAAATTTCAAAAATTCTTTCACGTCTTTCATTTCATGTCTGGCCGATGTCAATTCTTGGTCTACCCATTTACATTCTTGTATGGTGTTCAACATTTCTGTTGTCGTTGCATTTAATTCTTTTTTTTCCATGTCCATTTTCCCTTGAATTTCCAATTTCATAATATCTTGATTGTATCATTTTCCCTATTGATTTATTTTCAACTTCACAATCGTTTAGTTGATTTTGTATTGAAATTTTATCTAGTTGTTGATACTGAATATTTTTTCTTAAAATTTCTTTTAGCTTTTCGTTTTCTTTACTTAATGTTAATATTTTTTGTTCGTCTTTCATTTGTAACATCTCCATATTGCTAACTGTGTTATCGCATTTCATCTTGTTTTTTTTCGATTTCAATTATTTTTCCATTACACTTATCGTAGTCATTTTGTAAATTCATTTTCTCCGTGGTTATACGCATAGACTCTTCTGCGTCAGTTGTTACTTTTTTTACTAAATTTGCATTGAGAACCAGTAGTCTTTTCTTTTCAATACTTAATTCTTTATACGCCTTTTCTATATTTAAATTTTCTTTTCTCAAAATTGTAATTAACTCGTTGTCTTTTTTAATTTTTTGGGTTTCTTTTTCTTTCTTAATTGTTTCTATCTCTTTTATAAGATTGATTTTTTCCTTATCCATCTTCTGCTTCCAGTTATATTGGTCGGTTATTGTCATTAATACAGGTAATCTCATCCTCTACGGCAAGGCTATCGTGACAACTCTCTACTCGCTAGTTTGCTCCAGGCAAATTACGTGTGGTGGGGTAAGTCTGAGTTTGTTTACCTTTTCGATATCTCTCTTTACCTGCGATGGCAGGGGAAGAAGACGGGATGGAAACGGGTAACGAGGCTAGTAGTGGGAAGAGAAAAGTATGTAAAAGATGCAATAACGATTTTACCCCGCCGAACAGGCAGGGAAATTATCTTTATTGCTCTGAGGTGTGTAAAATAATGTACTCTAAACCTAGATCAAGTATTGGTAGCTTCAATGGTGAGAAACGGAAACGTACACTTAGTGTACAGAACAATAGCCAGAATTCTCTGGGCGACATGTCGAGAGAAGACATGATAGCACTAATAAAGGATTTAAAAGAGGAAAAAGAGTAGCTCATTCAAGAGAAAGAGTACATTACCAGTCATACTAAAGAGATAGAAAGTGGACTAACCAGCATCAAAGTTAAAATTTCAAATAGATTTTTAGATAAGTTTTTCAGTGATGGGCAGCCGACTAAGGCGAATAAGCCACTTATTGGAATGGACTCGCAGATAGGTAAATCCTATGCGGCAATGGCCTTGAAATCGGTCACCATCATTGCTAAACTAGATCCGGATGTGGACACAAGCAATTTTAACGGTGATACTATGGATGAGTTCTTTAAAAGTAATTTGGAGTATCCGACGCTGCAGGTTTTCACTAAGAGAGACAACATAACTCGGTTTAAGTTCAATAACGACGCAGATGCCAAAAAGGCTAAACAGTTAATGGAAGCGGATGGAAAAAAAAGGCGTCTGTTAAATCTGTCTCAGAGCGCAAAATAGAGTACCTGATAGCAGTCTTTGGGACTGGGATAGAAAATCTAGAGGTTTTTTAAAAAAGAGATGGAATTTAGAATTGAAATATTACGTGGAAAAATTAGTAGAATCCAAGCGCTCTCGAAACAGAAAGTCTTTCGTAAAGATTTATGTCACATCTAAAAAATGTGAAGAAGCAGTAATTCGAGCTAGGAAAATATCAGTTAAAAAATGCCGCAGGTGAGTTTAAAGAGCATAGAGTAGAAAAAGCTAAACTGGATTTTGAGGTGACGTATTGTTACAAATGTAAAACATTTGGTCATGTCGCCTTTAATTGCAAGGACAAAACGGCAGCAGAAACCTGTGGCCGGTGCGCAGATTCGCACAAAACACAAGACTGCATACATCCAGACAGCAAGTTGAAATGCGTGAACTGCAAAGGTGCACACAAGTCGGGTGATTTTCAATGTTCAGTGCACATTAAGGCGGTGGATAGACTGAGACAACTCTTAGACTAAAGTATGAATAACGTTAGCAAATCACTTTTATGTTTACAGATAAATCTGCAGCACTGTAAAGTTGCGTCCTTAAACCTGAGTCAAGTTTTGGTAGAGCTAGATGTTGACATAGCGTTAATTCAAGAACCATACGCCATAACTAATAAATTTAATAACGAGTTACTTATACCAAATATTCCTAGTAATTATACGGTTCATCATAACTTAAATAAAGAACATGCATTTGGTGCAATAATTCTGGCTAAAAAATTTCTCATGGCTGTAAATATAGCAGTGCCAAACACAAATAATTGTGTAGGAGTCCATTTAAACAAATACCCTGATCTAAACTTTTTCTCTGTATATTCCCGACCGTCTCTGAGTTCAGATTATTTTTTAAATCTTTTGAAAACTGGTCCTGATTTAGAGCGGTGTGTGATAGGCATGGATTCTAACGCAAAGAATAAGTTATGGAATAGTAAGTCTACGGATAAAAAAGGTGACTGCCTGGAATCATTTACTTACCAAAACAAGTTAAATATAGCAAACGTCCCTGTTTCCAAGTTAAATTACATTCCCCAGAAAACAGCGATGGTGGATGTGACTCTCAGAGGTGATGATATCAATATTTCAAATTGACATTTTCCCATCGAGGACAGTCACTCGGATCATCTGATAATTTTGTTTCAAGTGGCTGTGACACAACACAGGCTTATGACAGCAAGTAAAATGGGGCGAAAAGCAAAAAACATAGATAAAATTAAATTTCTTGCCAAGTTGGATATTAAAGTTAAGAGAAAAGAAGATCAATTACAAGTAACAAGATCTTTGGGAATACGCCTTCGGGTTCAGATTGAAATTTTTTTTTTAAGTAGGCCTAATATGCTGTGCTACTTTGGTGCGGTGGGCTACACCCACCACCCCACGTCGCACTACTTTTTTACATGAATTAAGAGAGAAAAAAAATCAAGACAATAATAAAACCCTCTCTATTACCTTTATCAGAAAGGGAAAATCAAAATTCAAACTTTCGAACGAATTGCCTCCGGTATACAAAGTATACCCTCAGGGATAAATGCACACCAAACATGCAGTTGCCCTAAGACTCGAAACTCTACACATGGGGGTTACGGGAAAAAAAATAAAAAAAACTTAAACAGATACGAACGAAAATATCCAGGAGACCTGTAAGAAATTAAGTTAAGAAGGTTGCCGAAATTTGAAATAAATCAGTCAAGTAGAAAAAAAGAAGATAGCAAATAACGAAACTGACAATAAACCTTTTGGAGCCCAACTCCAAGAAAGGTATCGATTACGATACGATACGATACACGATCAGAAACTTATGAGCCTTCGGTATACTAGAAGTATAACCCTCAGGGATAAATTCTAGAAGTAAGCTAGACAGTATGATAGAAGAACTTACAAATGACATATCGAACTGTGCTAGGTTAAGTAAATAAGCGAGTAATAAAATAAGCAAATCAAAACTAGATTTTTGGTCAGAGGAGCTTTTACAATTAAAACTTAAACTAAGAAACGCAAAAGGAGAAGCTTTTAAGATAAAATATATATCCGATGTAAATAATCCCAAACAACTTAAAGCAGAGTATCAAAGGTTGCTAAGGAGGCCTTTGAGAAGCAGTGTACAGTTGATATGAACGAAAACCCATACAAAGGTCTTAAAAAACTAGCAGCCTTACAATGCAGTAATTATCTACCAGGTGAGCTAATTATAAATGGTCAAAGTATAAAAATTATTTAGAAGGACCGTCTAAGCTGCCATTTCCCCCACCCCCAGTGACATTGTCTGAACTTAAAAATTGTGTTTTTTCACTCAAAAATAAAGCTGCGCCTGGTACTGATGGGGTTGGCCTAGATATTATCCAGGCTGCATACTCCATCTTATCAAATATTCTTTTAAAAGTGTACAATAAATGCTTCGAGTTAAATCACTACCCTAAAGTTTGGAAAATAGCAAAAGTAACTGTACTTAAAAAACCCAACAAGCCATGGTATAAGGATGCAAAAAGTTTTAGACCTATAAGTGTTTTAAACAGTCTTGGTAAAATCTTTGAAAAAATCATTCACGACCGATTAACGTGGATAGCTGAAAAGCAAGAGTGGTTTGGAAATAACCACTTAACCAGCACGGTTTTTGTGAAGGGAAATCAACAGAAACGGAAATGCATACGTTGGCTAATATAGTAGAAGAAAATTTAAAAAAAAGGTGTTTACATCAGTAGCTTTTTTAGATGTGAGCGGTGCGTTTGACTGCACATGGCCGACATCTAGGGGAGACCGGGGCTAATTGGGACAAAAAAATGAAAACAACCTTTTTGTATTTTTAATCATTACAAAAATAAATTTTTATTAAACTTTTTGGACTTTTCTTAAAGGCTATCATTTCCTCTATTCAAAACTATTTTTAAAATTTGTTTTTGTGAACTACACAATAAACTAGAATCATTCTAATGAAATCACTTTTTTTTTGAAACACGAAAAAACAACGGGGTTGTTTGGGACACTTAACTAAAATCATTTTTTCTTTGTATAATTGTGGGATTCATTAAAAGTTAAGATAGCCATTCGATAGAGAATATAATTTAGCTTCGGGGGGTGTGTAAGAATTGTGGAAAATGAAATGTTTAAATCCCCAAATAATTTAGAAAACTTTTTTCATGAAAAACGCCCCTTTTTCCTGGTAGGGATAGGCTTTACTATGTCCCAACTTACCCCAGTCTCAATGTCCCAAATAGCCCCGCATAAACCACTCGACTATTTTTACATTTTACGCCTAAACTAAAAGAGCTACACAAAAAAAAGTAGAATGAATTTCCTTTCGAATGGTGTGTTTCGTTTTTTAATGCCATTTTTAGAAACTACTTTTTTTTGGGTTTTCTTAATGTTGCGGATTTTACGCAAAACAAGAAAAAAAACATTTTTGTGTATAGCTCCTTAAGTTATTGTTTAATTTCAATAAATTTTTTTGTCAACGTGTGAAATACCATTTCACATGTTTGGCTAAAAAATAAATTTTTTAAAACAATGGGAACATGCAAAAAAGTGCGATGTCCCACATTACCCCTGTCCCAAATAGCCCCGGTCTCCCCTATTTTAGCCGCACTAGCTGAATATAATTGCCCGAAATATCTTATGTCAATTATTGAAAGTCTTTTTGAAAACAGAGAAGCTTATATTAATGTAAATAATTTGATATTCAAGTATATTGTTTCCATTGGTTGTCCACAAGGAGGAATTATATCTCCATTTCTTTGGAAAGTTTTAGCAGAGCAACTTATTAATTCTATTTAGGGTGTCGGTAATCTGCATGACGCATGACGCATGACGCATGACGATATTCTGCATGAATTCATTGCATGAATCTCCTTGCATGACAGCCCTAATAACAGGATAAACTGCATAACAGTTATTTGCATAACTGATAAAGGCAACGTCGCAAAAGAGAGCAAGTCGTAGACAATTGAGGAGGTAGAGTACAATATGATAAGTTTCAAATGAATTACCACAGAAAGTTAAATGAATAACATAGAGCGCGCTGGTTGAATAAACCTGTGGAAAGGACGGGTTTTATCGCTGGGATCAAGTCATTTGCTTTTAAATCATCGTACGAAGATGTCATCTGTTAACATAACCGAGATATTCAATCTCCTTTATTCTATGGAGCCCGTTTCTAAAATTGCGATGCAGCCAAAAAATGGTTTCTCTTACGTTTTCGAGCCAGATCCTACGTGTAAGCAAAAAGAAGGTACGTGCAGTTTAACTTAGTTGATTATCTAGATATATATTCGATGCTTAAATTCATTCAGACTGGAGGCAAGACGGATGGCACTGGCGAAAAAATAATTCGTACGTTTACTCCATCACAGTTGAAGGCCGTGATTATAAGATTAAGAAAATACCCTTTTATTCGATTGTTGGGGCGGCCCTCTCTACTAATGTTGGTTTCAAACGTGAGGTCTTTTACCATCCAGAAATCCCTCATCGTGTTCTTCTTGTTTACATGGGCGATTATACCCTTGCTAAGCCGCATTCTCATGGTAATGCTAAGTCGGAAAAGAAAAAAAATGAAAACTTTGTCCCGACCAATAACTCGACTAAGGAAAGACTTAAGAATAGCCAGGGCTTCCCTTCCAACGAGTACCGTAAAGAACTTCTTATGGGATCTACCAATTTACTCGAACAGCTAGTAAACGTCCCGCGTGACATGGAACAAGTTAGAAATTTTCAAAAGGCAGAACGTCGTCGAATTGCTCTTACCCAAGATGTGAACTACAATCTCCAAGAAATTGCAGACAACACGAAGTTTATTCAAGAGATCGTGTCTTACCCAGACGTTGCAATTTTTATGTACAACAAGGAGTTGTGGGACTTGATTAAGGGTTTGTTGAATATGAATGACCTGCCATACATGGCCTTGACAGTCGATACTACGTTTAACATGACAGACGCAACAGTTGATCGCACGTTTCACCGAATTTCATGAATGCCCCGTGATTCCTCTCGCCACAATGGTGCATGAGCGAAAGTTGTGCAAAACCCATCGTTTTTTCTGGGAGAAAATAAAGCAGTTTCTTCCCGAGTTATGCAAGGCCAACAATATCTTCCTGGTATCTGATGAAGAGAAAGCTATCGTCAATGCGCTGAAAGATTTGCTACCCGACGTTCCCGCCTTTCAATGCTGGAATCATATTTTTACTAACGCGAAGTTGAAATTACAAAAACTTAAGCTGACGGAACAAAAGATTCAGTCTTGGTATGTTGATGCCTTAGAGTATTTGTTCGGACAAGAAACTGAATTAGAATACTATAAGGCACTTAACAAGTTTACTTCCAACTCGTCTTTGTGGCACTAGGTAATATTTTCTTAAACGGTAAAATATGAACTTAAACGACGTCCATTATTTTTTAATTTCAGGAATTTACCGAGTATTACTACAGGTGCATCGAACCGGAAATAGACCGTACTGGGCGATGGAAACTGGCTAAATATGGACATAAGAGAATGACCACAAACACATCGGAATCGACTAACTGCCTCATGAAGCGCGTCATCGAATGGAAGGAGAGGCCAATCGACTCGCTTTGCCTAGCGCTCTATAACTTGTCGAAAACATTCATAATGGAAATCATCCGCGGAAGATACGAAAGAGGGGAATATACTATTCGAGAAGAATTCCGAAAGAACTACAACTTGGTGGAAGATGCCCCTAACCCTACTTATCTTGAAAATCCGGAAACGGAAGCGCAAATTTTTGCGAGGCTTAGGGAAGCTAAGAAGAACGTTGAAGCTGCAAAGGTAAATCGTCAATTATCTTAAATAAATCTTAATAAAACCGATTTCTTAACCAGGTAAGTGCCGCTAAACGTGTGGCTGGTGAGACTGAAAAGCTTGATGACGACGAGGACTTTGATGAAGTACCAACCTACGCCCGCGCAACCGAAGTTATCTCTAAAGACGGCATCCGAATTGACGGAAAAGCACAATGTTTCATCGTTACTGGAACGGCAGAAAATAGGATTGTCACTTTATTCCCAAAGAAAACGTGTTCTTGCCCCGCTACTACAACATGTTACCATTTCTTGGCGGTACAAATCGCTGTAGGTATCGGCGACACCACCACAAAGAAACCGAAAAATTCAACAAGGTACAGGAAGAATGCCAAAAAGCTGGCGGACAAAAGAAGCGGGAATAAAGCTCCCAGAAAAATGGACATTGACTTGAAATTCCGTTTGCCGAAACGATAAACAATTAAGCGGAAGGCGAAGGTTACTGTGTGTACTAAAAAGCCAACCAAAAAGATTAAGGTACAACTTTTTCAAACAAATTAGTCGACTATAAAAAAAAACTTCATTTTACTCAAATAGAAAGAAGACGATTCCTCTTCCGTGGACGACATAGATGACATCATGGCTGATTTAACGGATGGATGAATTTCAAACGATGACTCGGGGTCGGAAGATGACTTTGCTGAAAAGGCAGACAGGGATGAGGTAGAGCAAAAAAATTAATTTTAACAATTCAAGTTTGAGCCAACATATTTTTTCAAGGAAACGGAATATGCAATTGGTCTACCTGTTTCCGAGCTATGATGGAAGCAATGTTACCTTCAGATGACTTGGAAGCCGTTGTTGAGATAACTGCCTCCCATTGCAGCTACGCACCTGTCAGAACGCCAGTAGATTTTCGCCAACTCCAGTTTTTAGATGCTAGAAGCATAAAAGAAATGAAGCGGTCAACTAAATTAGTTACCAGTCACATTAATGGAGTACTTGCTATAATGCGTCAGCAGTTTCCTGAGATAGGTGGTCTCTACAATGTCCAGCATGGAGAGAAGGGCAATTATCCAGCACCTGAAAACAAAATGTGGATGCAAATAATGAACAACAACCTTTGTCATTGGCTTTTGGTTGTTTCTGGATTCCCGTTATGTGATGGCATGATGATGACTTCTATTGCACTAGGTCTTGATCCATCCACACTTGTCTTTGAAAAAGAAGCAAAGATGAAGGAACGCTTAAAAGACTGTTTAAACAAACGTGTCTTAACTGCATTCCCGACGACTTCTAATTCTAGAAAACGTGTTAGTAGACTTAAGGTTACTACTATCCCCTCTCTATTTTAACGTTGATAGATTTTTAAGTTGTTTACGTGTTTACGATTACGTTACTTGATGCTCGTTTTCGTTTTTTTACAACTTATTTTAACTCTGATATTTTAATTACATTCTGAATTTGATTGAATACATTTTTGACACAACACAGCACAGACGTTACATTTTGGTCGACCTGTCGTCTGCTTAAGACTTGTCAGAATCCCTAAACACACATTTTATTACATAAAATAGGTATCTATCGCAAGATGGTAATCTGCATGAATGATTTTCAAAATTTTGAGCAGTCAAGCCTGAATTCATGCAGAATACCGTCATGCGTCACACAGATTACCGACACCCTTCTATTTGTCCTTTCAAATTTAAGATAATTGGTTATGCAGATGACATTGCGCTTGTCGGAATGCATAAAATTTTACAAATATCCATAGAAAATTTGCAAACAAGTTGTAACGAAGTTTTTAAAAATTGTGAGAATGTGTTACTTGACATGAATCCCTTAAAATCTGTCCTCATGATTTTCTGCCAAAAAATGATAACAGATACAGTACAAATTAGAATCAACAATGTAAATATATCACCTTCAGGTATGCTGAGCTTCCGGCCCACGTCTTTCCGGCCCGCTTTTTTTTGGGGCCGTAAGTGTTGTTAATTTCCGGCCCATTTGAGTGATGTTCCTGGCCCAAACCAAAAAATGTGTTGCAGACTTCGAGAAAGTAGTTTGGAAGACAGTACGTGCAAAACTTCCTTCGGTGACTATACGCGGATGTGGCAAATGGAAACGGATGAAAATTGAAAAAACAAAAAAAGGTTTAAATCAATCCAGCGTACGTGCAGTGGAAAAATGAAAAAGTTTTGTAGCTACATTGACCGCAATTGGATTAAGAGTAATACTTGGCCCCCAGTAAACTGGAGCGTGTTTAGGCAAGATGACAGGACAAATAACGACGTCAAAGGCTGGCACAACAGAATCAACGAAGGAAAAAACGGCGCTTTCAACTTATTCCATCTAATCGATCAACTCCACTATGAAGCTACTCTAATTAGTCTCCAGGCCAAACTTATGGATCGCGGCGAAAACCTTAGAAGACGAAACAAGGCTTGCCAACAACTACAAGATGATCTTGTTGAATTATGGGACCAGTACACCAACGATGATCTACCATCTAAGTTATTGCTGGAAAAAGTTGCCACCTTATATGATAACTACAATAAGGCCGGCAATCGTTTTCAAATTGTTGCTGATTCTGAAAGCGATGTCTCTTCAGATTAGATGTACTTTGAATTTCCGATTTTTCCTTTACTTTTTGAGTTTTGGCTCTAATAAAACTATTTATCAGCAATGTCTCTTCAGATTAAATTTATTTTTATTTTTGAGTTTTGGCTGTAATAAAAGTATTTGTCAGCAAAGTTTATTTGGTATTATTACGGGCCGGAAAATCAGTTCCTTTCCGGACCATTTACGCGCATTACCGGACCATAAAAAGCGGGCCGGAAAGGTATGGGCCGGAAAGACGTGGGCCGGAACATCATGCAATCCACCTTCACCATCCACAAAATTTTTCGGTTTTGAAGTTGATACAAAGCTTAACTGGAGAACTCATGTTGAAGGAAAATGTCTTGCAACTCAAAGAGTAATTCACAATCTGAAATCCTAACTGAGACGGACGTGGGGACTGAATACTAACACCTTACTAACATTGTTCAAATCAATTATTGTCCCAAAGTTGCTTTATGGTGTATCAGTCTGGAGTCACTGCCTAAAACAGAAATGGTGTATCAACAAGCTCAGGAACACCCAGTACCAAATGTTGAAATGTATCACCCAATCACACAAGACAGCACACAGAGAAACCCTCCTAATTATATCTAACTTACTGCCAATTGACCTGATTGCTTTTGAAATTGCTGCCCTTCGTTTTTTCTGTACAAAAATCGTCCGTTTTCTATTTTCTCGGCTAAAGCTATTGGGTTAACTCTATCCGAAAGTGAAATGAATAATATATCAGTTGAAGTAAGCAAAAATTTCCGTTCGTCCACAAAGCAACCATGGGAGATCCCGCACCTCACATACAGCAATGCTACAGCAGCAGGAATACGAATGCTAGCGGCAAAACCAAACAGCGCAGTAATCTTTGTAGCAACTGCCCCACGCGAAAAGGGAATCCTGGCCCGGAGTGTGTTTTTTTCACCAACTGTGAGAGAAACCAAGGAAGTCCTATTTCCGGCGTTCATCTGATCAACCCAAGCTGAGACAGGAGCAATACACCTCGCGATCCGGAATGCGGCAGCAAACATTTCGTTTTTCGCCACCTGCAATATAGTCAGCTGTTCCAAACCAGCTCTAAACAGAACATTGACGTTCAAAAAAATTTCGTCGACAGCATCCGAGAGTAGAGAAATGATCCTTGCAAATGGTGATTTATTCTCATTTCACTGGCTGTCAAGCGATGAATTCCTGGATCTGATCGACATAAATAGTGTCAAGCCCACCCCTACCAGTTTAGGGATTACAAATATAGAAGTTTCGCTCTCTACACTCAGAACCAAAATCAACAACAAGATGCAAAAGCTGTGGAAAAAGGAATGGTCCGAAAACACTAATAAAGGTGCCATCACAAGGAGTTTCTTCCCCTCCCCAGCCGATGCATATCTGCTGAAGGGTGTTTACATCAGCCACCAAATCACTCAGTTATTGACAGATCTATCACTGTCAATTGAACCGCCATTTCTTCAAAATTAAAAAAATTCAGTCACCAGTGTGTGACTGTGGCACCGAAGAAGAATCCATCGAGCACTTCCTTTTCACGTGCTGCCTGTTCACAGCGCAAAGGAAAACATTCAAAGAAGCTTGCTTGAAAAAAATAAGGGAATATCCACCCCCACAAACAACAGAAGCAACGTCTTCAGCCATCTGGAAAGCACTTCTAAATTTCATCAAGGAAACTCGGCGATTAAATCACAAAAGAGAAGAGTGAAACCCATAGTAATAGCGCACATCTTTTAATCTTTATCCGGATTAAAAATTGATTTAATATATCCACCATCCTGTCACTTTCTTACTTTATCCGCCTTGAAATTCAGTCGTACCCTCCAACTATCATTCAAATCCATTTTCGTAAAATTAAAAAAATGAAAATGCAAAAGCAAACCCCTGCTCCTATACATCAAAATTTATTATATTTACAAAACTTATGTCTCCAAAATTATCTTTTTAGTCGTGATAACATGTATGTATAGTTTATGAGCGAAGCCGCGAAGGCAACACTCAAGTCTGAGTAGGCCTAGTAAAAAATACTTAAAATATGCGCCACATATCACTCAATAGCCTACTCAGAATAGATGTTACGGGTGAATAGTAAAATTTAAAAAAAACGAGTTGGCATAGCGCCAAGGTAATTGTAAAAAAAGAAATTGTAATTATAACAAATATAAAGTGTTACATCTGGCTGGTTTATTGTACTGTATATATCTTGGGTTTCAAGATACAGTTGTTATTTTAGTTTTCAACTGATTTAGTAATTTGTTTATTTCGTTTTGTATTAATCTTTATTTGATTTTGATAAAAACAAAAACCCAACACCTATTGTAACCAATCTCCCCCCACATTACTTATGGATTCGATTCGGAAACGTTTTTCTATAAACAGTGCTTATTGCTCAATCGCCCTTCTTTAACATAGTCAAGAATCCGCAAGGGGCTTGGAAATAGAACAGTCAAAATGAGTGCAAGCAATAATCTAAGACGTAGGAGATAAAGTCCTTGATCATATAATAAAAATATTAAAAATTCGAAATTACGAGTTTAAACATAAATAATCAAATCACCTAATAACTAAAAAACTAGTGTCTTAAAAAAAGTGTTTGAAACAATTTTGTAGGGATAGTTCTCAAAGAATAACATCCACCAAAGATCCTATAGAAAGTGAAAAGAGTTATCGAGTCTGAAAAAGATTTCAAATAGGACAAAAGGGAGTTCTTAACTGGCTACCTTGTACATTTTGCCCATTGCTGTGACTCTGGGCCCCACAACAATTGCTCCCCATTGAGTGCAACACAAACTACTCATAAGCGGCACCGTTTACAGACCTCGATACTGGATACCAATATTTTAGTGCATCATCGTTCTAGCCATGTAAAAGTATTTAGCAATTTAATAGTGTGAGGTTTGATGTTGTCCACCATATGAACTAAAACTCCCAAATACGTTTAGTTCATTTAATACTTATTCGCATCTTCAAACCACTAAATAACCAAACTATTTTTTTCTTGGCTCAATAACAAAGGTATTTGTGAAACATGTGTAGCTAGTATCACACTCAATGAGTAGCCATCAGTGTCACACCAGTAGGTACCTAGTAACTATGCAAACTTAAAACGTATAAAAAACGCTAAGGACCATTAAGAACTTTGAAAAAGGTTTTTTTAGTAGTCATGGATGGATTATTTCAAAATACATGAAAATAAAAGTGATGACTCGGAAGTTTAGCCTACCTTTAATATAATCTTCTGTATCACTAGCTGTTCGAAACTCTTTTTCCTGGGATCTACCTAATGTAAATTAAAATACATTTTTCTTTTATCTTCCTAAATAATACTTTCTTAAATAATACCTCAGTCACAACATGCTGTTTCACATTGATTTCAGTTCCACTGCATTGACCCATTAATTGAAGCATTTTCTAAGGAAAAGGCACATTTTTTTTTATGTTTTAAATATATATACTTGGTGAAGGATTTCTTCAACTAGATAACTGGGGTTTGTAGTAAAATTCTGAAAATTCTGAAAATTAGAAAAAATCTTTAGACTCTGTAAGGGCTCTGATGAACTCAGAAAAATACAAAGTTATTTCAATAGCTTACTTTACTGGGTAGAGGATGTACTGATTGCATAAATTCCTTGAGATTCGATTGTAAATACTGTACACATTTGATTCTTTGTTCATTAAAAGATTGACTCTTTCTCAGCGACTGAGGAAGACTCGATCCCATTTTTTCCCTCATCAGAATTTGCGACGCCACATAAAGTCCTGATGACCAAAAACAGCAAATTAAAACTCATATCGATAGAAAAATGCAACTCTCGCTTCGAATATTTTGGTCGACAAATTGCAGCATGGTTTTACAAACCTAAATGCTAGAGTAAAATAAAATTTTGTTCATCTAAATATAATGTTTGAATACTCTCTTTCTCAAAACAGGTTTGCGTCTAAAGAAGTATAAAATTAGTTTTAGTTGGATTTCCCAGTAATAGTTATCATTGAATGATCCACATTAGCCCCACCCCATTTATAATCAATAATCATCACCAAAAAATCTTCAATGATACAACATTTACCCAAAAAAATAATCGTTCAAAAAGTTATGAATATAGAACTCTATCGACATAATACATGTATTTAAGGTTTTGTTAAAAGGAAAAATCATTGAACTCGTCAACTGAAGCAACGTTCAGGTGGGAAAATTGCTACCACAAAAAACTAAGCTGGGACATTCCACGCCAAAAAAACTAATCGATGGCGCGGTCAAAATTTAGATTTTGATCAAAATTGGAGTGTGTATTGGAAAATACACAAACAATTTAATGCACATTTTCAGATTTTTCATGTAATTAGTTTGTGAGTTATTGCGATTTAAAAATCGCATTTTTTCATTTTGCCGTGAAGGCAGAAAAATTTTGAATTTTTCTTTTTTCTATTTCTTGCCTCTTTTTTAACTCCATTGCGATTTAAAAAACGTCAATCGATTCCTTATTGCTTTCTTTATATAGCTCACGAATTAACTTTATTTTTAATAAAAAATTAAATGTAAAGTTAAAAGAATAAAAAAAAAGTCCGTCAACTTCAAAATTCTGTATCACAGAATGCTTGTTGATTGTGTAATTCTAGTTTTTACCACTAGAAAGAAGAACTATCAATTATTATCATATAAAAAACCACGGGACTTATTTTCTTTATAGTTGAGCATTAATTCAATCTATAAAGGGCCCTTTTTGCATTTCAAGCCGTTTCTTCTGCCCCCGAGCATTCTCCCCCCTTGCTCCCCTCCCAAAATGGCCGACCTTCGTGGATCGTTCATTTCATAACAATTAAGATTGATGATTTAGGATTGATGAGCTTATTTTTTTAAGTATGATAGGATGCAATACGTGCATGGAAGAATCCATCAAATTGAAATTTTTTTTTCTACGTGGAGAACAAAAATTGTTCCATCGAATATTTTTTCGATTTTTTTCCAAAGGCAAAGTAAGAGTGTTCTTGGTCGGAAAAACATGGAATGGACTTAAAAATCTATCGTTCACACTAGAGCTTTTCTGAGCTTACGCGTACAATGCAATTCGGTTTAAGCAAAATCTTTGCCCAAGGCGACTGTTTTTTTTTCGGTGCGTAAAACCTTTACTTATACAGTATAGTCCAAAATTTTGGAAACTCGGGTTTAATAGCGCAGCAACCTTTGTGTTGAAGGCAATCATGGCAAAAAAAATTCTGGTGGAAAAATCGGTGAAAAAAATCTATGGGTTTCGAATTTCATCATTTACTAACCGTAAGGGATGGAGAAGAACCGTTAAAGTTCAAATAACTTCCTGGTAAACCGATAAAACAGGTCTTATGCCTAATAACACTGGACAATATTTAATTTAATTAAAGGACATCAATTTACCGACAAAGGAGTTTAAATCGTTATTTATCAGCAGTGTTCAAAAAAAAATTAATATCAAAGTTTCATAAGTGTTGAAACAAAATGTGTATCATTCAAAAAGACAAAAAAATAATCGCATTGTTGAAAATTTCTGCTGGTATATGCTGGAATTTTTATTGCTCTATAAGCAATCCAAAGGATAAATAATCTAAAAATTCTTACATAACATCTTCTGGTACTGAATTTCATGTTTCACAAAAAAATATTGATCTAAAAACGCAAATAAGAAATAAATTTAATTTTTATGATGTCATTAATTTTACTCTTCTGATATTTGTTTCGATTTTACTAAGAACTCTTTGGAAATGATTGAAATACCAACAACACAATTTTTAAAAGTTTCATGTTTCGTTATCACATCATCTAAATGATTCCGTCTTCATTTGTAAAACATCACTTTTAAAAAGGATGTAATAATATATTTTTTAGAAGTCTGAAAATTTCAAAGTATGTTATTGAATTCATTAATTTTATCGTCAAAATAACTAAAGTCTTTTCGAAGAAGTTCTTTAATGAAATTCTCCTTAACGGACAATTCAAACTTTAATTTGTCATGGTCATTCAAATGGATTATCCATTCACCATAAACATTTTTCAATAATTCAACAGTCGTATGATTGTCATTCCAAATATCATATGAGTTCCAATCCACAGAAGGAATAATGGATGTCAAATTTGTTTTAACAAATCCCTTTGCATTTTTAATTTCTTCTTTTGCCAAAAAAAATTGTCCTTCCATTAATTTATATTCTCCTTTTATGGCGTTTAACATTTCCGATGTGGTTAAGGAGGTTTGATTTAATCCGAAACTTGGTCGTGAAATACCAGTATTTTTCAGAGAAGACATAATTTCTTGATATTGTATTAACACCAAAGTATTGATATTTTCGTTCTCAATATTACATATTTTCAAGTTCTCTTGTAACTGTGTCGAATTTATTTTGCATTCTTCCAATGATTGTTTGGCTGAAAAAATTATTTTTCCAGTTTTATTCTGCAAATTTCGCAAAATGTCTAATGTTCTAGCATTGGCCCCAAGAATTGTGAGTGCATATCCTTTATTTTTAATGAAAGTATCCAATTCTTCGTATTGTTTTGAGGCGAAATTAAAAACATTATCATTTTCCATTTTACAAAAATTCAAGTCATCCTGGATGCGCGTCAAATTTGATACAAGTTCTTGCATGGATTTAGTTGATTCATTGAAAAATTTTGAATTTTGATTTTTCAATTTACCATACACCGTTTTCAAAATCTCAACTGTCGCATTATTGTCATCCCATATATCACTCCAATTCACAGAAGGAATCAAGGATGTAAAGTTAGATTTTAAAAATTCTTTCGAGTCTTTTATTTCATGTCTGGCCGATATGAATTCTTGGTCTAGCAATTTACATTCTGTTTGCATGGTGTTTATAATTTCTGTTGTCGTAGCATTAAACGGAAGAATTGGTCGTGGTTTCATATTAGATAAATTCATTTCCTGATATTTCACCAATGCATTCAAAGCAATATTTTTGTTGTCAATCTCACTTATTTTCAAATTTTCTTTTGCCTGCATCAAATGGGTTTCACAGGCAATTATGGTATCTTTCTTGGAGTTCATAATTGTCTCCAATTCAGTCTTTATTCCACTATGAACCTTTCGTAAAATATCTAACGCCGTATCATTTTCATTCCACACTTTGCTTAAGGTCCAATTTACTGAAGAAATAAGAGCAGTTAGATTTACTTTCGAAAATTCTTTAATATTTTCAATCTCCTTTTCCATCCATAAACTATTTCCATTCATTGCATTCAACATGCCTTCGATAGAAATATTTAATCCAAGGCTTGGTTGTCCATTTCTTTCAAATTTCTTGGCAGAAATCATTTCCTGATATTGTGTTGATACCAACAAGAATATAGCATCTTTTTCCCTTTTACAAGAATTCAAATAATCTTGCACTCGTGTAAAATTTGTTTTACATTCATCACCCGTTTGTGATAATATGCTCAACAAATTTGTCTTTCCACTTTGCAATTCGCTATTCATCTTTTGCAAAATCTCCAATATCGTATCATTTTCATTCCATTTTTCCTTTGAGGTCCAATCAGAAGAAGGTGTGAAATTTGCAAAGTTGTATTTTATAAATTCTTTTGCCATTTTTGTTTCATTGTAGGCCAAAGTCAATTTTTCTCCCTTTTTTCTACAATATTGCAACATATTATTCAACTTTTCTTTTGTTCCAATGTTTGCAATGTTTGATGCGATAATTTCGTCTTTTATTCTAGATGAATCTGCCTCCTCATTATAAAATGTTATTAACCTGCTGTTAATGAAATCGTTAACTCGAATACAGTTTTCCAAATTCACTTCGGTATCACTTAAATTTCTTTTGTAATTTTCCAATGATTGGTTAAAGGCCAAATTGTCATGTTCCCATTTACTATGAACATTTTGCAAAATCTCAACTATCGTATTATTGTCATTCCAAATTGCACTAGAAGTCCAATTCAGAGATGGAATCAAAACTGTAAAATTTAATTTCACAAATTCTTTCGCGTTATAAATTTCCTTTTTGGCTCCAGCCAATTCTTGGTCTACCCATTTACATTCGTCTTGCATGGTGCTCAACATTTCTTTTGTCGAAGCATTTGTCCCAAGCATTGGGCGTCCATATTCTTTATTTTTGAAAGAATTCATTTCTTGGTATTGTATTGATACCAAAGTAGAAATATTTTCATTTTCCATTTTACAAAATTTTAAGTCATCCTGGATGCGCGTCAAATTTGATACAAGTTCTTGCATGGATTTAGTTGATTCATTGAAAAATTTTGAATTTTGATTTTTCAATTTACCATACACCGTTTTCAAAATCTCAACTGTCGCATTATTGTCATCCCATATATCACTCCAATTCACAGAAGGAATCAAGGATGTAAAGTTAGATTTTAAAAATTCTTTCGAGTCTTTTATTTCATGTCTGGCCGATATGAATTCTTGGTCTAGCAATTTACATTCTGTTTGCATGGTGTTTATAATTTCTGTTGTCGTAGCATTAAACGGAAGAATTGGTCGTGGTTTCATATTAGATAAATTCATTTCCTGATATTTCACCAATGCATTCAAAGCAATATTTTTGTTGTCAATCTCACTTATTTTCAAATTTTCTTTTGCCTGCATCAAATGGGTTTCACAGGCAATTATGGTATCTTTCTTGGAGTTCATAATTGTCTCCAATTCAGTCTTTATTCCACTATGAACCTTTCGTAAAATATCTAACGCCGTATCATTTTCATTCCACACTTTGCTTAAGGTCCAATTTACTGAAGAAATAAGAGCAGTTAGATTTACTTTCGAAAATTCTTTAATATTTTCAATCTCCTTTTCCATCCATAAACTATTTCCATTCATTGCATTCAACATGCCTTCGATAGAAATATTTAATCCAAGGCTTGGTTGTCCATTTCTTTCAAATTTCTTGGCAGAAATCATTTCCTGATATTGTGTTGATACCAACAAGAATATAGCATCTTTTTCCCTTTTACAAGAATTCAAATAATCTTGCACTCGTGTAAAATTTGTTTTACATTCATCACCCGTTTGTGATAATATGCTCAACAAATTTGTCTTTCCACTTTGCAATTCGCTATTCATCTTTTGCAAAATCTCCAATATCGTATCATTTTCATTCCATTTTTCCTTTGAGGTCCAATCAGAAGAAGGTGTGAAATTTGCAAAGTTGTATTTTATAAATTCTTTTGCCATTTTTGTTTCATTGTAGGCCAAAGTCAATTTTTCTCCCTTTTTTCTACAATATTGCAACATATTATTCAACTTTTCTTTTGTTCCAATGTTTGCAATGTTTGATGCGATAATTTCGTCTTTTATTCTAGATGAATCTGCCTCCTCATTATAAAATGTTATTAACCTGCTGTTAGTGAAATCGTTAACTCGAATACAGTTTTCCAAATTCACTTCGGTATCACTTAAATTTCTTTTGTAATTTTCCAATGATTGGTTAAAGGCCAAATTGTCATGTTCCCATTTACTATGAACATTTTGCAAAATCTCAACTATCGTATTATTGTCATTCCAAATTGCACTAGAAGTCCAATTCAGAGATGGAATCAAAACTGTAAAATTTAATTTCACAAATTCTTTCGCGTTATAAATTTCCTTTTTGGCTCCAGCCAATTCTTGGTCTACCCATTTACATTCGTCTTGCATGGTGCTCAACATTTCTTTTGTCGAAGCATTTGTCCCAAGCATTGGGCGTCCATATTCTTTATTTTTGAAAGAATTCATTTCTTGGTATTGTATTGATACCAAAGTAGAAATATTTTCATTTTCCATTTTACAAAATTTTAAGTCATCCTGGATGCGCGTCAAATTTGATTCAAGTTCTTGCAGGGATTTAGTGGATTCATTGAAAGGTTTTGCATTTTCATTTTTCAATTTACCATATACCGTTTTCAAAATCTCAACTGTCGTATTATTTTCATCCCACATATCACTAGAAGTCCAATTCACAGAAGGAATCAAGGACGTAAAGTTAGATTTTAAAAATTCTTTCGAGTCTTTTATTTCATGTCTGGCCGATATGAATTCTTGGTCTAGCAATTTACATTCTGTTTGCATAGTGTTTATAATTTCTGTTGTCGTAGCATTAAACGGAAGAATTGGTCGTGGTTTCATATTAGATAAATTCATTTCCTGATATTTCACCAATGCATTCAAAGCAATATTTTTGTTGTCAATCTCACTTATTTTCAAATTTTCTTTTGCCTGCATCAAATGGGTTTCACAGGCAATAATGGTATCTTTATTGGAGTTCATAATTGTCTCCAATGCAGTCTTTATTCCACTATGAACCTTTCGTAAAATATCTAACGCCGCATCATTTTCATTCCACACTTTGCCTAAGGTCCAATTTACTGAAGGAATAAGAGCAGTTAGATTTACTTTCGAAAATTCTTTAATATTTTCAATCTCCTTTTCCATCCATAAACTATTTCCATTCAATGCATTCAACATGCCTTCGATAGAAATATTTAATCCAAGGCTTGGTTGTCCATTTCTTTCAAATTTCTTGGCAGAAATCATTTCCTGATATTGTGTTGATACCAACAAGAATATAGCATCTTTTTCCCTTTTACAAGAATTCAAATAATCTTGCACTCGTGTAAAATTTGTTTTACATTCATCACCCGTTTGTGATAATATGCTCAACAAATTTGTCTTTCCACTTTGCAATTCGCTATTCATCTTTTGCAAAATCTCCAATATCGTATCATTTTCATTCCATTTTTCCTTTGAGGTCCAATCAGAAGAAGGTGTGAAATTTGCAAAGTTGTATTTTATAAATTCTTTTGCCATTTTTGTTTCATTGTAGGCCAAAGTCAATTTTTCTCCCTTTTTTCTACAATATTGCAACATATTATTCAACTTTTCTTTTGTTCCAATGTTTGCAATGTTTGATGTCATAATTTCGTCGTTTATTCTAGATGAATCTGCCTCCTCATTATAAAATGTTATTAACCTGCTGTTAGTGAAATCGTTAACTCGAATACAGTTTTCCAAATTCACTTCGGTATCACTTAAATTTCTTTTGTAATTTTCCAATGATTGGTTAAAGGCCAAATTGTCATGTTCCCATTTACTATGAACATTTTGCAAAATCTCAACTATCGTATTATTGTCATTCCAAATTGCACTAGAAGTCCAATTCAGAGATGGAATCAAAACTGTAAAATTTAATTTCACAAATTCTTTCGCGTTATAAATTTCTTTTTTGGCTCCAGCCAATTCTTGGTCTACCCATTTACATTCGTCTTGCATGGTGCTCAACATTTCTTTTGTCGAAGCATTTGTCCCAAGCATTGGGCGTCCATATTCTTTATTTTTGAAAGAATTCATTTCTTGGTATTGTATTGATACCAAAGTAGAAATATTTTCATTTTCCATTTTACAAAATTTTAAGTCATCCTGGATGCGCGTCAAATTTGATTCAAGTTCTTGCAGGGATTTAGTGGATTCATTGAAAGGTTTTGCATTTTCATTTTTCAATTTACCATATACCGTTTTCAAAATCTCAATTGTCGTATTATTTTCATCCCACATATCACTAGAAGTCCAATTCACAGAAGGAATCAAGGACGTAAAGTTAGATTTTAAAAATTCTTTCGAGTCTTTTATTTCATGTCTGGCCGATATGAATTCTTGGTCTAGCAATTTACATTCTGTTTGCATAGTGTTTATAATTTCTGTTGTCGTAGCATTAAACGGAAGAATTGGTCGTGGTTTCATATTAGATAAATTCATTTCCTGATATTTCACCAATGCATTCAAAGCAATATTTTTGTTGTCAATCTCACTTATTTTCAAATTTTCTTTTGCCTGCATCAAATGGGTTTCACAGGCAATTATGGTATCTTTATTGGAGTTCATAATTGTCTCCAATTCAGTCTTTATTCCACTATGAACCTTTCGTAAAAAATCTAACGCCGTATCATTTTCATTCCACACTTTGCTTAAGGTCCAATTTACTGAAGGAATAAGAACAGTTAGATTTACTTTCGAAAATTCTTTAATATTTTCAATCTCCTTTTCCATCCATAAACTATTTCCATTCATTGCATTCAACATGCCTTCGATAGAAATATTTAATCCAAGGCTTGGTTGTCCATTTCTTTCAAATTTCTTGGCAGAAATCATTTCCTGATATTGTGTTGATACCAACAAGAATATAGCATCTTTTTCCCTTTTACAAGAATTCAAATAATCTTGCACTCGTGTAAAATTTGTTTTACATTCATCACCCGTTTGTGATAATATGCTCAACAAATTTGTCTTTCCACTTTGCAATTCGCTATTCATCTTTTGCAAAATCTCCAATATCGTATCATTTTCATTCCATTTTTCCTTTGAGGTCCAATCAGAAGAAGGTGTGAAATTTGCAAAGTTGTATTTTATAAATTCTTTTGCCATTTTTGTTTCATTGTAGGCCAAAGTCAATTTTTCTCCCTTTTTTGTACAATATTGCAACATATTATTCAACTTTTCTTTTGTTCCAATGTTTGCAATGTTTGATGTCATAATTTCGTCGTTTATTCTAGATGAATCTGCCTCCTCATTATAAAATGTTATTAACCTGCTGTTAGTGAAATCGTTAACTCGAATACAGTTTTCCAAATTCACTTCGGTATCACTTAAATTTCTTTTGTAATTTTCCAATGATTGGTTAAAGGCCAAATTGTCATGTTCCCATTTACTATGAACATTTTGCAAAATCTCAACTATCGTATTATTGTCATTCCAAATTGCACTAGAAGTCCAATTCAGAGATGGAATCAAAACTGTAAAATTTAATTTCACAAATTCTTTCGCGTTATAAATTTCCTTTTTGGCTCCAGCCAATTCTTGGTCTACCCATTTACATTCGTCTTGCATGGTGCTCAACATTTCTTTTGTCGAAGCATTTGTCCCAAGCATTGGGCGTCCATATTCTTTATTTTTGAAAGAATTCATTTCTTGGTATTGTATTGATACCAAAGTAGAAATATTTTCATTTTCCATTTTACAAAATTTTAAGTCATCCTGGATGCGCGTCAATTTTGATTCAAGTTCTTGCAGGGATTTAGTGGATTCATTGAAAGGTTTTGCATTTTCATTTTTCAATTTACCATATACCGTTTTCAAAATCTCAACTGTCGTATTATTTTCATCCCACATATCACTAGAAGTCCAATTCACAGAAGGAATCAAGGACGTAAAGTTAGATTTTAAAAATTCTTTCGAGTCTTTTATTTCATGTCTGGCCGATATGAATTCTTGGTCTAGCAATTTACATTCTGTTTGCATAGTGTTTATAATTTCTGTTGTCGTAGCATTAAACGGAAGAATTGGTCGCGGTTTCATATTAGATAAATTCATTTCCTGATATTTCACCAATGCATTCAAAGCAATATTTTTGTTGTCAATCTCACTTATTTTCAAATTGTCTTTTGCCTGCATCAAATGGGTTTCACAGGCAATTATGGTATCTTTATTGGAGTTCATAATTGTCTCCAATTCAGTCTTTATTCCACTATGAACCTTTCGTAAAATATCTAACGCCGTATCATTTTCATTCCACACTTTGCTTAAGGTCCAATTTACTGAAGAAATAAGAGCAGTTAGATTTACTTTCGAAAATTCTTTAATATATTCAATCTCCTTTTCCATCCATAAACTATTTCCATTCATTGCATTCAACATGCCTTCGATAGAAATATTTAATCCAAGGCTTGGTTGTCCATTTCTTTCAAATTTCTTGGCAGAAATCATTTCCTGATATTGTGTTGATACCAACAAGAATATAGCATCTTTTTCCCTTTTACAAGAATTCAAATAATCTTGCACTCGTGTAAAATTTGTTTTACAATCATCACCCGTTTGTGATAATATGCTCAACAAATTTGTCTTTCCACTTTGCAATTCGCTATTAAACTTTTGCAAAATCTCCAATATCGTATCATTTTCATTCCATTTTTCCTTTGAGGTCCAATCAGCAGAAGGTGTTATGTTTGCAAAGTTGGATTTTATAAATTCTTTTGCAATTTTACTTTCATTGTAGGCCAAAGTCAATTTTTCTCCCTTTTTTGTACAATATTGCAACATATTATTCAACTTTTCTTTTGTTCCAATGTTTGCAATGTTTGATGCCATAATTTCGTCGTTTATTCTAGATGAATCTGCCTCCTCATTATAAAATGTTATTAACCTGCTGTTAATGAAATCGTTATCTCGAATACAGTTTTCCAAATTCACTTCGGTATCACTTAAATTTCTTTTGTAATTTTCCAAGGATTGGTTAAAGGCCAAATTGTCATGTTCCCATTTACTATGAACATTTTGCAAAATCTCAACTATCGTATTATTGTCATTCCAAATTGCACTAGAAGTCCAATTCAGAGATGGAATCAAAACTGTAAAATTTAATTTCACAAATTCTTTCGCGTTATAAATTTCCTTTTTGGCCCAAGCCAATTCTTGGTCTACCCATTTACATTCGTTTTGCATGGTGCTCAACATTTCTTTTGTCGAAGCATTTGTCCCAAGCATTGGGCGTCCATATTCTTTATTTTTGAAAGAATTCATTTCTTGGTATTGTATTGATACCAAAGTAGAAATATTTTCATTTTCCATTTTACAAAATTTCAAGTCATCCTGGATGCGCGTCAAATTTGATTCAAGTTCTTGCAGAGATTTTTTGGATTCATTGAATGCTTTTGCATTTTCATTTTTCAATTTACCATATAACGTTTTCAAAATCTCAACTGTCGTATTATTTTTATCCCACATATCACTAGAAGTCCAACAAACAGAAGGAATCAAGAATGTAAAATTGGATTTCAAGAATTTTTTCGCGACTTTTATTTCATGTCTGGCCGATGTCAATTCTTGGTCTAGTAATTTACTTTCTACTAGCATAGTGTTCAACATTTCTGTTATCGTTGCACTTACTTCTTTGTTTTTATTCCGCGATCCATTTTCTCTTAAATTTCTCATTTCACTATAACTTGATTGTATCATTTTACCTATTGATTTATTTTCAACCTCACAATCATTTAGTCGGTTTTGTATCGAATTTTTATCTAGTTGTTGATTCTGAATATTTTTTCTTAAAATTTCTTTTAGATTTTCTTTTTCTTTACTTAATGTTAATATTTTTTGTTCGTCCTTCATTTGTAACATCTCCATATTGCTAACTGTGTTATCGCATTTCATCTTGTTTTTTTCCATTTCAATTATTTTTGTATTACACTTAGCGTAGTCATTTTGTAAATTCATTTTCTCCGTAGTTATACGCATAGACTCTTCTGCGTCAGTTAGCTTTTTGACTAAATTTGCATTGAGAACCAGTAGTTTTTTCCTTTTCAATACTTAATTCTTTATACGCCTTTTCTATATTTAAATTTTCTTTTGTCAAAATTGTAATTAACTCGTTATCTTTAATTTTTTGGGTTTCTTTTTCTTTCTTAATTGTTTCTAAATCTTTTATAAGATTGATTTTTTCCTCGTCCATCTTTAAATTCGTTTTTGAGTAAGGCTGAAAATATAAAATAAAATTTTATTTAAATATATAAACAAACGCTTTAACAAGCGATCTCCCTCTCAAGTAGTCCAAAAACCGGCTTTTTTGGGGAGGCCGATTTTGAAACTAAATCCGGAAAGGGCCGTAGAAATTCCGAAACAGATTATTCTTGTTCAGAATTTCACGGCGGATTTAATGGCGAAAAGACCGGATTTCTATGTCCCACCGTTTGGGAGATAATCGTGATAGAAAAAGGGAAAAAATCAGGAAATTTAGAATTCGCCCTCTCAGAGTGCATCGCTTTTCTCGGTCCACAGGCCGAATAAAAAAAATTAATTGTAAGAAAAAGTTCCTTAGGTCTTCCTCTATTGGAATCCAAAAGGATTTTTTTTTAAATCAATAATTGACCGAGATATGAACGATCTCGTGAGGTACCCATTTGGAACCATTTCCAAATAATTTTATTCGGGGTTGCCGTTTGGTTTGTTTATGTCTTTTCCTCCCCCCCTCCCGTTTAATACATATAAAGGACAAAGAACGGAGAGAGCGAAAAGACAAAAATACGGGAGGGGGGAGCGAAAGACATAAATAAACCAAACGGCAACCCCGAATAAAATGATTTGGAAATCGTTCCAAATGGGTACCTCACGAGATCATTCATATCTCGGTCAATTATTGATTTTAAAAAAATCCTTTTGGATTCCAATAGAAGAAGACCTAAGGAACTTTTTCTTACAATTATTTTTTTTTATTCGGCCTGTGGACCGAGAAAAGCGATGCAGGCGAATTCTGAGAGGGCGAATTCTAAATTTCCCGATTTTTTCCCGTTTTCTATCACGATTATCTCCCAAAGCGGTGGGAGATAGAAATCCGGTCTTTGCGCCATTAAATCCGCCGTAAAATTCTGAACAAGAATAATTTGTTCCAGAATTTCTACGGCCCTTTCAAGATTTAGTTTCAAAATCGGCCTCCCCCAAAACCGGACTACTTGAGTGGGAGATCGCTTGTTAAATGACAAATATGACGAAAAAATGGCGTGAAAACCGAAAAAAGAGAACTAACAGCTGCTCTAGTGTTTTCCTTGTTTGGGTTTTTACCTAGAATATTGCGCCACACATCAATTGATAGCCTACTCTGAATAAATGTTACGGTTGAACCGTAAAATGAAAAAAAATGAGTTGGAATAGCGCCAAGCCCATGGTAAAAAAGTGCAAACCAATTTGAAGTGTTAAATCTCTCTGGTTTATTGTAATGTATATATCTTAGGTTTCAAGATATAGTGGTTGTCTTAGTTTTCAACTGATTTAGTAATTTGTTTCATTTTGTTTTTTATTAATATTTATTTGTTTTTATAAAAACATAACCCCACCACCTATTGTAACCAATCTCCCCCCACACTACTTATGGATTCTATTCAAAAACGTTTTTCTATAAACAGTGATTATGGCTTATTGCCCTTCTTTAACCTAATCAAGAATCCGCAAGGGGCTTGGAAATGGACTGGTCAAAATGATTGCATGCAATAATGTAAGACGCAGGAGAAAATATCTTTTATTATGTAATAAAAATATAGGTGGAGCGACATTGCATCCCCCGATGTTACATCTCCTAGGGGATTCGACATTTCATCCCCCCCTTAACGACACGACGTCCCTTGTCATTACATGCCCCACAGTATGGTTAGGTTAGGTTGGGTTAAGTTAGGTAAGGTTAAGTAAGGTTAGGTCAGGTTAAGTTAGATTAGGTAAGGTTACTTTAGGTTACGTTCGTTACGTTAGGTTACGTTCGTTACGTTAGGTTACGTTCGTTACGTTAGGTTACGTTCGTTACGTTAGGTTACGTTCGTTACGTTAGGTTACGTTCGTTACGTTAGGTTAGGTTACGTTACGTTAAGTTAGATTAGGTTAGCTTAGGTTAGGTTAGGTTAGGTTACTGTGGGGGGATATTATGACGGGGGAAGTCATGTCGCTATGGGGGAATGTAAACGTCGACCTCCCTAGAAACATGTAACGTCGGGGAATGCAATGTCCTCATCTCAAAATATTAACAATCCTAAAATACGAGTTTAAATCAAAATAGTCAAATCACCTAATAACTAAGAAAACCAGTGTCTTTAAAAAAGTGTTTGAAACAATTTTGTTAGTGATAGTTCTCAAGGGATAAAATCCGCCATAGACGCTATAGAAAGTGAAAAGAGTTATCGAATCTGAAAAAGATTTCAAATAGGATTAAAGGGAGTTCTAAACTGGCTACCTTGAACACTATTCCCATGGCTGTGACTCTGGACACTACAACAATGGCTCCCCATTGAGTGTAATACAAACTACCCATATCGGCACTTCCCAAAGACTTGGATGCGAAGATTGTAGTTAATCATTGTTCTAGCCATGTAAAAGTATTGAGCAATTTAATTGTTTGAGGTTTGATATAGTCCACCGTGTGAACTAAAACTCTCAGACACGTCTAATTAATTTAAGACTTCATCAAGCTTCAAACAGCTAAATAACCAAATTATTTTCCTTGGCTCAATAACAAAGGTATTTGTGAAACATGTGTAGCTAGGATCACACTCAATGAGTAGCCATAAGTGTCACACCAGTAAGGACCCAGGGTAACTATGCAATCTTAACACGTATAAAAGGCGCCATTGACCATTAGGAACTTTGAAAAAGTTTTATTAGTAGTAAGGGATTGGTTCTTTCAAAATGCATAGAGAATAAAAGTAATGACTGGGAGGTTTAGCCTACCTTTAATATAATCTTCTGTATCACTAGTTGTTCGAAACTCTTTTTCACAGGATCAACCTAATGTAGATTAAAATACTTTTTTCTTTTATATTCAAAAATAATACTTTCCTAAATACCTCTGTCACAACATGCTGTTTCACATTGATTTCAGTTCCACTGCATTCGCCCATTAATTGAAGCATTTTCTAAAGAAGAGGCACATTTTTTTTTTTTTTTTTTTTTTATGTTTTAAATATCTTTACTTTGTGAAGGATTTCTTCAACTGGGTAACTAGGTTTTGTAGTACAATTCTGAAAGTTATTAAAATTAGAAATAAACTTTAGACTCTGTAAGGGCTCTGATGAACGCAAAAAAATACATAGTTATTTCAATAGCTTACTTTACTGGGTAAAGGATGTACCGATTGCATAAATTCCTTGAGATTCGATTGTAAATACTGTACACATTTGATTCTTTGTTCATCAAAAGATTGTGTAGATGTTTCTGACACGGTGCTCACAGAATTTCTATTTGACTCTTTCGCAGCGACTGAGGGGGACTCGATCCCACATCCTCCCTTATCAGAATTTGCGAAGCCACATAAAGTTCCGATGACCAAAAACACCAAAATAAAACTCATATCGATAGAGAAATACAACTCTCCTTCGAATATTTTGGTCCACAAATTGCAGTATGGTTTTGAAACCTAAATGCTAGAGTAAAAACAATATTTAGTTCATCTAAATATAATGTTTGAATATTCTCTTTCTCAAAAACCGGTTGGTATGGGTAGTTTCGCCCGACAAAACTTTACATCGACACCTATTCGATTTAGTTTCGACAGGTGGGCGACAGTACTTCGACAAATATGCGAGACTATTTCGAAAACTTTGCGAATGTACTTCGACAAATATGCGAATGTACTTCGACAATATGCGAGGCTGTTTCGCCAATTTAAGCATTAGGTTAGGTGAAGTTAGGTTTGGTTAGGTTAAGTTGGGGCTAAGGATAGGTTAGGTTAGGTTAGGTTAGGTTAGGTTAGGTTAGGTTAGGTTAGGTTAGGTTTGGTTAGGTTAGGTTAGGTTAGGTTAGGTTTGGTTAGGTTTGGTTAGGTTAGGTTTGGTTTCGTTAGGTTAGGTTAGGTTAGGTTTGGTTAGGTTAGGTTAGGTTAGGTTTGGTTAGGTTAGGTTAGGTAATGTTAGGTATGGTTAGGTTAAGTTAGGTTATTGTCGAAGTCGTCTCGCATTGATTGTCGAAATCATCTCGCAATTTTTTCGAAGTTTCTCGCAACCTGTTGAAGATACGTCGCTTCAATGTCGATGTAAAGTTTTGTCGGGCGAACGTCAGGATCCCATCGTTTTAATAGTTATGAATGTTACAAGGAAAAATCACTACGGGTCAAAATCAACTTGTTAACTAAGGAAACGTTCAGGTGGCAAAATTGCTGCTATGAAAAACTAAGCTGCCCTCCTTTTAAAACTGAATCTCCCACTCAAGTTAACCGGTTTTACGGGCACCAGTTTTTGCATTGTAAACCTGGAGATGAACAAAAGATATCAAAAATACTCAATTTTGTAAAGAAACACAAGGCGATCCAAGCTGTATACAGACCAGATTTTGGTTCCTTATCGATGGGGAATTCTAACTGAAATAAGAGCGGAAAATTTTGAAAAACCCAGAAAAACTCAAATTATGCCACTTCCATTACAGAGCTTTTCTCCTTTTATACAAGTAACGAGAAACAATAAATTTAGAAAAACTGTCATTTAGCTCTCCATCTTTTAGAGTTAAATAGTATTTTGATGGCCGAAATCTCCATATACCCCTATACAATTCCAAACATTCTTCCGTGTCCAACGCGTTTTTGGACATTTCCAAAAACTGCCAACGCTGAAAATTGGAATGGTGTATAGTGGGAGTGTCGAACGCGTCCACTCCCTTATCTGAGTTTGTGAATGACCTCTTTAAGTGTAGTCCATGTTTCCATTTGTAATTTTGCGTAGCGCTGTGGCCCTGACCATTTGGGGAGTAAATAGATTATGGAAATAAAGGAAGCCAAAATCTCCGCGGGTTATCTCCTGAGAACGGTGACGCAAAAGCTATAAATGAACCAAATTTCATCAATTTCTGGCTAAAACTGTGTGCTGCAAAAATCGCCTTTTTCCATAGAGTTCTATCGCGAGTTCCGATACTTTTTACAGCTACTGTTAGTCGACATTTTTAATAATGTACTCAATGCTGATAAACACGCAATCTGCAAGCGAATAACACATAAATAGTCTCTTTTGGAAGGTTCACGTCTACGTTTATGGCGAAAATATAGAGATAATCTAATTTTTTACAGTTATCTTATTGCAAGACTTTTTGTGCATGCACCCGTGTAGTCTCATCAAAATCACGCAGATAGCAAAAATTAAATATGACAACATAAATGCCACCAACAGAGACGGTCACAAATTAAACACGTTCGTCACTTCAGCTACAAAAAATTTGTATCAAGAGAAAGAGATCATTTTTGAAAATTCTTTAAAAGATTTCTGCTTTTCAACTATTTTGATAAAGAAATGGTTTTCTAATTAAACTTCAATTTCACCAAAATTAAAATATAAAAAAATTGCATATACATTTTGGCATGGTATGATCTCTCAGCAACATAAAATCATCAAAACCTATATTACTTCAATGCTTTAATTCTTGTGATCTTTTTCGACACTTGCTAAAAATACTTTTCTAGAACCTTTCCAATAAAATCAATAAGACGGAGATCTAACAACCTTACCTTGGAAACTCTCTAGAAGTGACTATTGTTAGACTACGAAAAAGTGACGATTTTGTTACGGCAGTTCTGTTTTCATTTCAAGCGTGTTTTATTAATACAAATGGGATTCAGTTACTCACTGTTTCATTTGTGTTAAAAATAAGCTTTACGCTTAGCATTACAGTTACCAAAAACTGGAATTTTTGTTAGAAGCTAATGTTCCTTGTGAATTCATGAATACAGTACGATTCGGCCAAAAATATTTATGATTTATTTATTTGTTTATAAATTATTTATATGATTCGGCCACTGGCCGAATGCAACTTTAAATTTTATATGTATCGGCCACTGGCCGAATGCAACATTAAATGTTGTATGATTCGGCCAGCCTTTTTTATTCGGCCAGCAGTTATTTTTCGGCCAAAATACTAAAGTTTTTCTATTTCTCAAATTTTTGATTTCGGACATTGGCCGAATCGTATAAGAAATTTGTATGAGTCGGCCAAGTCCAACTCTTCTTAGACGATCACTAGTGATGTTACGTTATATGATTTTTGAAACTTTTACGTTATAGACCCACCCTACTAAACTAAAAACATATATCCCTGTCTTCGTTTGAAAATTAAGATTAAACATTCCCTTTTGAATTAATTATATAAGATATTTCAATGCTTTCTATTCGGCATTTCAAAAATATTTCAATTTCACGTGATTTCAAGCTTTTTCCCATTCTAATTTCTAAGGCCAACTAAAGTTAATTGTGAATCGCTACTTGGCTTATATTTTCAAAGGGAAAACTAAAAAACGAGAGTCTAAAGTATTTTTATAATGCCATAATTAAAAATTCTGAATACTTAATTCAACCAGGGGAATTTTTAGTCTTAATTTACAAAGCAAGATATTAGTAGTGTGATTTTAATAGTGAAGACTCGGATCAGAAGGGAAAAGAGAAAAAATAATAGATATGTACCAAAGAAATCGCATATATAATTTTTTTAGTTTCCCAGCTTTTTCCATCGGTGTTGCCAAAAACAAAATTCTTTTGGCCGAATCGTATATTTTATTTTTTGGCCGAATCATATTTTTAAAAAAATTTTATGGCCGAATACAATATTTTGAAATTGTATGATTCGGCCAGTAGCCGAATCCAACAAAAAAAAAGTATTATTCGGCCAGTGGCCGAATCCAATAAAAAAAATGTTTAAGTTGTAAAGTTATCAGTTTTACTTTTCCCAATTGTAGATGATGACGTCATCTACCGTTTTTGCAAGCAGGATTTCCAAAAATTTATGAGGAAACACTGTGATTTCAAGAGGGGGCTAACAAGAGTTATCACGAAAAAACTGGGGACATGTTAGCCCGTAAGCCGGGAGTAGTAAAACCGCGAAAACACTCGCCGTGTTACTGTATATTAACAAGCAATCCCCCACTCAAGTAGTACGGTTCCGGAACATATTTTTTGATCAGAATTTCACGGTGGTTGCAACGGCACAAAGATCGGATTTTTATCTCACACCGTTCGGGAGATATCTTGAAATTAAAAACGGAAAAAATCAGGAAACCACAAAATTGTTCCTCTAAATTGCATCGTTTTTCTCGGTCAATAGGCCAAATAAAAAAAAACTTTTTGCTCTACTTTTTCAAACTCGTGCAACAATACCGGAAAAAATATTTAAGATTTAGAAAATAAAAAGAAGTGGGCAAAACGCCCCATAC
The DNA here is from genome assembly GCA_030770115.1 of Daphnia galeata. Lineage (NCBI taxonomy): Eukaryota > Metazoa > Arthropoda > Branchiopoda > Diplostraca > Daphniidae > Daphnia > Daphnia galeata. The sequence goes on from CM061118.1 coordinate 1,929,452, forward strand.
CTGGGGCGTTTTGTCCGTACCAGCGGGGTATTTTGCCCATGCATTGCCCATGCATTTCTTATGGAAAATACACTTCATACCTACACCTGTCATTAAACTCAAATTTTTAGTATTAAATCGATAAATAGATTTCCAGATACACATAAATACAATTAGTGTCTGAGTAAGTAGTGAAGTTTAGTAGTGAGTGCCTGAATAACGATTATTTTGAAAAAATATAAATATAAAATATACATTTTTAGCGCCTGTACCACTTTTAATGTGCCAATGAGAGAGTGAGAATTTTAAACACACACTTTGAGAAGCTCCACCCTTCTCCCTCTGGGGATGCTGGGGTGAGGCTGAGTTTCTGAAAGTGTGTACGTTTTCTTTCGTCTCCCCTCTTCTTTCCTTAGGCTATGCTACACTATGTTACCCTATGAAATGCTGGCTTACGCTTGGTGTGAATGCATCTTTAAGCGGGCAACTGGGCATGAGATCCCGTATAATTATAACTCATTTCGGGTGCCACGGTCAAATTTTTCGAAAAGTCCCTATTTGCAAATTTAATAACTCGAATTAGGGTTGACGAAACAGGAAACACATTCCTCATTTAATTATTTTTTGGTATTTTAATTATTTTTAATTTGGTCTTTCATTTATTGTTTACTAAAACTTTGAATTTCAATTCAATATTTTTTATAGTAAACCAGGTGTTTTGCGGCAGGTTGGTGTTTTTTTCTTTTTTTTCACATCCTTTTTTTCTGACGTTTCTTACATATTATAATCGGGCAAACTCTTTAATCTTTATCTGGTTAGTATTAGGGCGGATTTCGTGCAAATATTTCTTGGATCTTTTCTGTGGAGGGTGGGCTTAATCAAACTTTTTGAGACGACCAATTTGATATCTAAATAATCTCGGTTCTTTTTGTTGATGTTGAGCGCTGGCGATCAAAACGCTTTTATGGTTTTTTAATTTTTTTTTTTTGTTTGGTTTTAGGGACAAAAGAGTAGCGCTGTAACCCAGCCCATGTGTTGGGTAAAAAAATGACCCGGGTACAGTACACTCAATTTTTTTTCGGGTCGGGTCAAAGGTTTTCTTACCCAAAGGCAACTCGAACAAGTTGCGCCATTTACGAGGCCATTTAGCATTTTAAAAAAGTTTGTTGATTATTTCCCATATTCAATACTACTTCATTAGTCTATCCTTGGGACCTTAGATGGGAACTTCGCTTGTCCAATCGTTATAAAGACAACAAAAAAAATTCCAAGAGGGACCTGCCGCCACACCGGCACCTCCTGGTTTTATTTTACATTCAGCAACCAATTGACGTATTCGCACATTTTGTTTTTTTTAAAGATGAACATTGTTACACTTTATGTCCTTGAATTTTTTCTACTTGCTAGTGTAATTCAATTACACATAAAAAAAATTTGTGCATTTTGCCCCACAGCAATTATGCCGCACTCTACCCTACACTTAGCAATCGGCAAATTTCCTACAATTACTTAGTTTTTACTTAGGTTTTGAACAGAGATTAATAATTAATATAGTTGATAGTAACAAAGTTAATGAGAAATATTGCATCTTGCCCTTTGTTTAACGTAAGCCTATCCTTGTAATAACTTTACTTGACTATTACAAATTTACAATTATCATTTCAAAATTATTCATTGCATGAAATAATAAACATGGGAGGTATGCCCAAGGAGATATGAAGGGAAAACTAAAACCGTCCCATTAAACTTCTACGTCTTTTTATCCTTCTTAAATTCTTATTCGTTCAATAATTTTTTAATATATATATTTTTTATATCATTTCTCAAAACGAATCATATATTCTTCTGTTTGACAGAACACGGCAAATATTGCGTCTTATAAAATATGTGTTCTACTACATTGCATTTTCCTGTTATCATTTTACGTCCTTATTAATTTTTGATTCCTTCGAATGCGTATACTATTGCTTATACGCTTAGATCACGAAGCTCTTTTTTTTAAACCTGATGCTTGATCGATTTTTAAACCACGTTCACAATTCATTTTGTTTTTCTACTTTTTTTTAGTAATCAATCAGCACTTATTTATAGATTTGTATTTTAGCTCGTCTACCTTAAGAGTGACCCGATCGTTAATCAAACGATTTTAGTTTAACTTTCGTTTTTAACGGTGGTTATTTTTAAAATAGAGTATAAAGTAATTAAAGGACTTTTGAAGTCGTTTAAAAGTTGTCGGTTCTTTATGTTCGTTCAATCGTTCATCGCACGAGCATTTTGCATATGTATGCGAGCGCTGTTATTTTCAATTTCAAAACAATAATTTATAACTTAACTTGTGAATGCCGGATTACCAAAAAACAGAGTTTCCACATTTACGCGTAATCCTTAAAATTTCCATACCATTTATTCCACCCATAAATTTCAGTAAACTTTGAAAATTGAACTTAAAAAAAAAAAAAAAAGAGCTATTGTGGAATCAATAATTGCGCTAAAATTTTTTCGAATGTGAAAAATGACGAAAAATTAACAAATATACCATAAAATTAGGCTAGTACCAATTCAGTTTTTTTTAAATATGACACTTTTGAAGGAGTCATGTAGAAAACCGAAGAACGTCCAGTTATAAACCAGATATCCCCCACCCTGTAAAAATATCGTTATGATTGACACCCAACAACACCAATGGTCTTTTTTTTTTCATTTTGGCTGCGTGTCAAATGTCAATTTTAAATAGATTTGTTCGGATTTGTTTAAGGATTCCTTGGAACTGTTGGCTACGGTATATAAAGGAGATGAAGAAACGAGTAGTTAATTATAAGTTTAGTTGCGCGCATTTTACCCGGTAATTTGTTCTATTTTGAGGAATCGAAATTCCAATGTTTCTGAATACTTTTGCAAAAATGTTTTTATTGGCGGTGATGCTTCAAATCTTCAAGGTTGCAGCGGAATTTACTTCATCACCGACGAAACTTGATGAAATGGAACAACCTAAAAGTGCAGTGCAGTTATCAACTGCATGCTCTGATGCGGTAGATTCAAAGATGAACTTGTTGTTTACCAAGGTGAGTAGTTTTTTTTTCTGTATCCTGGTATTAAGATAAATTAAGTTAATGTATCACAATAATATGATAATATGACAATTTTAATTAAAAATTACAAACAAATACATCTAATGATTATCTTTTGGTATTCGACGGAATTCGGAACGTTTCTTTCGTCTCTTATAATGATTCCCTGATTCGTTGTTATTTGCAGACATCTGGTTTGTATCCAGAATTAAACGTATTTTTGTCAGCTATACGAAACAAGGTAGTTACATTTTCCACTTTTGTATTTTTAACAATTTTTTAATTTTTTTTTTTTTAATAATCAGGGAAAAAATGAATTAGACCGCAGCTGTACGAACTCGCGTGGTGATTTCATGGAATATCAAACTACTGTAGGTCTTTACAATAACTTTAATCAAAGATTTTTATTGGGACTACCTTTTTCATCACAATTCCTTTGGGTTTTTTTCTGCAGGAGGTTAATACCGAGCAAACTTTCGCAATAAATCACCAAATGATCATCGAAAAAATTAAACTTTAATAGGCCTATGACTAGTCGAAATGGGAGCAGTTTTCAGATCATATTTTCTTTCTTATTCATTCATAAAATTCTTTTAGTCGTATGATGGATGGGTGTAATTGCAGCCTTGTTTTTTTATTGGCAATAACCTTATTAACAGTATTTCAATTTTCATACAATGTCTAATTCTAATAGATTTTATGGATCAATTAATATGGCAGGACCATTGTATTATTATACTGTTGATTATTTCATTAAAGCAAACTATTTAGATTTTGTTCCTTTCAATTTAATTCGTTTCTTTTAATTTTTCCTCGTTTAAAAAAGGCGAAATTATAGAAAATTTAATAAACAAAGCTCTATCAAGAAGCAAGTAAATTTTTCCTAAAAAGCGTTGTTGAACAAGATGATGCAATTGATAGTCGGAAGTTGAAAGTGTATTTCGTTTGTATACTCTCTTTCTATTCTCATCAACTGAAGATAGAGACAAAATCACATCCAACTAAGAGACCGACATGGTGAAAATCAGAACGTCATCACTATCTCCTCCCTCCTCGACCCCTTCCCCGCCCTCTACCTCTTCCACCCCTTCCACCCTCTTCTCCTCCTCCTGCACCTCCTCTTCTTCGTGCTTTTGCCTCTTTAATAGCTTCTGCTCGACTCAATAAACGCGAAACAGACTGCCGGGCTTCCTTCTGTTTCTCCATCTAAAGAAACAAAGAAGTACAAGAATGCAAAATGTTAATTAGTTTCTAATAAGAATAAAACGTGAAGGAATCAAATACTTTTCTTTGTGCTTCGGCTTGGACAACAGTACGATGAGCGGCTAGTCGTTCCACAGCCTCCACGTGTAGTCGATCTGTTCTGTCTTCGTAGCGAGTCTTGAGCATGGCCATAAGTTTAGCAACCTTCTGTTCTCGAGGCTCCAATACCACAGCGGGACGCTGAGCTCTGACGGCTTCGATGGTACCTGGTGTATGGTCAGCCTTCTTTACTTTAGGTCGATTAATGTAAGGCAATGCACTTTGAAGGGCCCGTGGAATCACTAGCGGTTGGAAAACGCGAGGCTTCCGTTCAATTGGCGTGTACATGCTGTCCGCGTTCGCCTTTGAAATGGACAGAAAAGAATCAGAAGCAATTCAAGAAGGTTTAGCCATTTATCCTCTGATGAAATACCTCATTCCTGATGTTGCGTTCACGCTTGATTTGGCCTAAAGTCTTCATTCCTAACCAGGTATTTTTAGCGTCGAGAGGTAAGAGCAGAGATGTTATGGGTGTGTAAAATTCCGGAACATCAACACGGAACCAAGTCCTCACAAACACAATATCTATACAAACCAACGAATTTATTAGTTGGGCAAACTCGAAAACAGTTTTTCACATTACCGCTAAGTTTGATTTTATCTTCAAAAGTTGCACGGAAAGATCCTTCCGGACTGCGAATGGCTTTTTTAATCTGACCGCGAATGCCAGAAACGGTGCGAATCGATGCCCCCTCAAATTTGGCTACTTCCAGGGTCGACGAGAACATGCCCTCAATGAAGGCCGTTTTGCGGTAAATCTGGAAAGGCGTACCGACTAATTTTAATTTCTTGACAATCTGAGTGGACTTGTCCAAATCAAGGATTGTGCCCGTCGCTGATATCCTGAATCCAGACTATACCAAAGTAAACAGGAAATCACAATCAAATTATTTCGTGACAAATTTCATTCGAGCGTGAGATTTGTACCTGAACTTGAGAGACGGACTGGACGGCCAGAAGACCAGTGCCTTGAGGTGTCAATGGACCCCAAAATGAAGCTGTACAGTGCATATGCTCTGGAGTATACTTGAGCTGTCTGTGGCGTCCATTGTGATCGTGGATCGAATAAAGGGGGATGGTTTGAAATCGGCGCCAACCCAACGAGAGGATAAGCGGATCTCGTGTTTTCAAGATACGCCGCTGCCATCTATGTTTCTTCAGACGAGCCTGTTCATAGAAATTTTGAAGGGAAATAAATCGTTACATCAGTGCTTACTCACGATTTGAAACCCAAATTAAAATGTTACCTGAACAAATCCAATATTCTCCTCGCCGGGCAGCAAAGCCCCAACGATCAACGGATAGATAGGGTTGAAATTCGTCAGTAACTCACAAGGAACATCTTCAACTTCCATACGGACGTACATTCCTGGCCGGTAGCCTTCGTACTGGATTCGGGTTTCATCATCCATGCCATCAAACTCACTTTTGTTGAGCTGGGCCTGTTGATCCATCTCTTCTTTGAGATCGTCGTAGTACGTTTTGGTTTTCTTGGACCCACCTTCGTCATACTCTGAGTTGAATTGCTCCTTGAGTTTCCGTTTCTTTTCGATCAACCTTTTGCGTTCCTCTTCTGGTGATTCATCTTTCTTCTCAACACCGCTTTTCTTGTCAGCTTGAGACACCTCTCCAGTTTCCAAATCTTCAAAATCTCCTTCAGAGTTCATATCGTCGAGATCGTCCATGGCTAGCAGTTCCTCGGCGTCTTCGTTCTCTTTCCATTTGCCTGTGACAAAACAATCTCGAATACTGTCGAGAACATCCAGCTTGGTCCAATCCTGCATCTTGTCCACATGGAAATGTGAACTATCCACGTGATCTTTGGTGCTCAAAATGTTCTGAGTCGAACGTTGTTTGTCTGAAGCAATCTTGAACAAACCACCCAGTCTACCACCTTCGTCTTCATCGTCACCGTCCGATTCATCGCTACTTTTTTCTTCTGAAACATCCGGGCCGTAGACCAATTTACGCAGGTTTCCCTTACCCGTCTGCCGTAGGTAGAAAGCTTCAGAAGCTTTTTGGGCCAAATTATCTTTCCACTTCAAGTCAATATCGTCGTCATCTTCCGATTCGTCCTGCTCCTCTTCCAGATTCATTTCCATCGATTCTTGTACTTTCTTGCTAACTAAACTCGGTTTCTCCAAAGCCTTTAAGGTTGATTTGATTTTGATGTGTACTTCCATATCCTTGTCAATTGGTTTCTTCTTAGCAGTTTTAGTTTTTTTTTCGAGCAGGTTCTTTAGTTTCGTCGACTTCATCGGTGGCATCGTTTAAATCGTACAAGACGGCACCCCGTCGAAATTGTCCCTCAACGCCTTCCACTTTTTCTTCAATGATAGTCTGCATTTCATCTTCTTCGTCACTTTCTCCGTCGCTCTCGTCCTCATCAAGAAAGTCGGCCAGTTGTTTACGTAATTTTGCTGTAGCACTTAGTTTTTCAGGGCTGTTCAAGTTGGGGTTTACGGATGACAGTTCCTCTTCTTCTTCAGAGTATTCATAAACCAATTTTTCTTCTTTGTCCTGAATTACAATTAATAATAAATTTAATATTTGTTCGTGACCAATATATGCAAATTTAGTTGCCTCGGAATTGATTGGGCGCAATCTAATTTCTTCTTCATCTTCCTCGCCGTCATCTTCAAACTGATCCTCTTCATCTTCTTCATCATCGTCATCGTCACCAATTTCATTGTCGAGATTGTCATTAAAAACAGCTCTTCTTCTCGTCCGTCCAGAAACTTCATCGTGAACAATTTCTTCGCGAGGTTTACCATCCGCCACATGACTTTAAAAAATAAAAAGGAGGACCGAGTTAATTGTATAAATATATCATTATTTGTAATCCAATTTACTCTTCATCTGGTAGATCCTCTTCTTCATCCTCATCCTCATTCGCCTGAGCTAGAGTAAGTCCTTCCACCCTTGATTCAGACATCTGTACATCCAGCGTCCTTTGTAACTTCATCAGTGACGAGATCATCTCTGACTTAGGATTTGTCGGGTCGTCTTGCTTAGAGTGCGAATGACTACCACCAAGCTCAATGTAGATGGAATCCTTGTCGTAGATGATGCCACCCACGCCAGACATAGGGGCATAGATCAGCTTCTCCTTTTCGACGAGGGAACGTTTCTTCAATTTATCCGGTAAAGGGCAAGGATCAGGAAGAAACGAAACATCTTTAAGACGAAAATCACCACACCCTGGAATGTGGATGGGACAATGATTTCTCAAGTGGACACCACGGACAAAGCCATAAAGGCAGATGTTCCGGTTGCATTTCGGGTTTTCGTGTAATCGACTAGGAGGCGTCATGTCTTCCAATCGGTCCACCAAGACGTAAGGATGAGTCGATCTCCACAATAGAGGTCGGAATTTCATGACCGAGATGAACCGGCCGAGGTTCTTGATCTCGTTTTTAGGATAAGTTCCGTGAAGTTGACCAGAAAGATAGAACAATTTAGCTCCTTGATAAACTTCTGTCCAGAATCGATGCTTAAGAACTTTTTTAGTCTTTTTCAGTTGCTTGTTATTTTTGAACATGTCAAGATGAGTCAGAACACCCATCACTCGGGGGAATCCATGTACCTGTTATTCGTTCAAGATCATTAATTTTGAACATTACGAATACGCTTCAGTAAACCTTACCTGACATATGTTGAGAAACTCAAAAATTTCCATTTCAAAGCCAAACGAGGCATCAGTCAAAAGCAACACAAGGTCAGCCACTTTGGCAATGTCTATCATTGAGTTAATGTCGTTATTGCATTCCATAAAAGTCACCCTTCGTTTTTTACCTAAACAATATTTGTTATAATTTGAAAATAAATTTAAACTCATTATTGCAAAACTCAGCGGATAAATTATTACCCGTGACGATGGTAACGGGCCCCTGTATAGATGTAATATTTTGGCGAGTAAAGTTTTTTATTAGAGCCTGGAGTAGAGTGGTTTTCCCAACTTTAGGTGGGCCTACAATGGCTACCATGATCGGTGGGGGTTCTAGGGGAGTTCTGTCCACTAATGGAATATGTTGTTTTTTGGTTTCCAAATCTTGGGCCCTGAAAGAACAAATATAAATTATTGGAGACAACCAACAGTGTCGTTATCATGGAAAGAGAGCTTGTTGGGAAATCAAAAAATGCATGCACACAGTGATTTACAGTTGCGGCCTGATAGTTATTCTGTGATTCTAATTCTTCTTCGATGGATCAATTGATTTACCTGTGGAAACGTTTCTGAGCCTTTGCTACTGACTGTATGGCAAAAGCTTTGGGGTTGCGCTGACGGGCATCCATCTCTTGAACGTGCGGATCCTTGGCTTTTTTCTTGTCCGCTTTTCGTCCTACAAAATTTTTACGTTCCCCATCGTTAAATTTGTTTTAATTATGAATTTTCGTTTAAGGATATTTACCAGCACGGCGCTCCCGATGTCCCTTCTTCTTGTCCTCAAAATTGTCCTCCATTTTATCTTCTTTCTTTCACTCGTATATGCTTGTAAAAATCTGCTTCAATTGCAACTTAACTTAAAGTTTAAAAAAAGTATTGTTACTGAAAACACGAAGATAACGAATCCATGTGGATTGTGGATGACAGAGTAGACAAACCACGAGAACTAGCAGAAGAAAAATCAGCAGACCAGAGTTCCATCTAGTATCTTTTTGGGTAAAATCTATTGCGCCGTGGAGTCCACGGCGCTCTAGTGTCAAATAGTGCTATTGCATATAAATCGTTCACCTTCTGCGCGCTATCTTCCATTAGAGAAAGGCCTTTCTCTAATTTAAAAAAAAGGCCCTTCTTCTTTTCTTAAACCGGTTACCAGTTTAAATCTTCCGAAATATCCCTTTTCAGCAACGAAGCAATCGGTGAAAGCCGAAGTACCATCACAGAAAACACAGTCACCTATCAATTTAGTGAGCTGAATAATCACGATATTTGAAAAAAAATGATAAAATAATTAATATTCATATTGCATTTACTAGACTCGAGAGCACTCCTTTGCTACCCAGTCAACAACGGAAAAATGAACTTGAACAACTCAACTTTAGTCCAATTGACGAACCCCAAAGCATTATTCAGCGTTCCAGTCGCGAGAGACAAAGCTTGCGCACTTCTTCAGTTAAGGCGAAAATTGTTACAAATGGAACTCTTAACTATTGCACGCCTCGCTTACAGAGGAAGATTATAGATAACAGTAGAAGCAACAGAAAAAACTACAATGAAACCGAAGAGAGTGTTCCACGCTTTTCGACCAAATTCAGTCTCCGAGATTTCAGCCGCAACCTACAGCAGCCAACAGCCCCTAGTAGTGTGACCCGGTCCTCATCTTCAAGTGTCGATTCACAGCTAAATGCTGAATTAGAAGAAATCTTAGCTCAACTTGATCAGCTTTTCCCATCCCAGCCATTCAGTGGCGTTTCTTGTTCTGCTACGTCGCATAATGCAGCGATTTACTCCTCATCTGAAAATGCAACGCTTGTTAGAGCTACTAATCAAGTAGCGGGAGTCTTAGCAGAATTTGTTGATGGATTTAATGAATGAAGTGTCTTATTTGATGTACACCCAACTTCGGCGTTCGGTGAACTCTCTTGTTTTATGACTTTGATTTCAGTTAAAAGTTACATTTATGTCTTCGAAGTGTCGAACTGTATCCTGCCAAATTAGTTTCAAACCATGACAATCGTGAGCCTGAGACAATTCCAAATTTCTTATCATGAACTAAAACAATCAATTGCTGTGCTACGTTATATTTGAGATTTCAAACGTTCAATACAATTTCTCGTTAATTTTAGTTTTTATATGCTTATTACGAATTACTTCTTGACGGTAGGATTGAGAAGAAAAAGAAAAAAAAAAATTCAACAAAAACAGAATCTCTTGTGAAGGAAAAAATCAGGTGCCAAATAAAACAGCTGAAGGGGACTCCGGGGCATGTAAAGAAAAGCATCGAGTCGTCAAACGGCGAAACAACAAACAACAATCTATCGACAACCCTTTGACGAGTAGGCCTATTCTGATTTTCAATCTTTGAAAATATATTATGAGCCGGTTGATTTTCTCTTTCGAATCAACAAGCACGTTTTCCATATTGAGTTCGTTGTGTGAGTCAAACGAATGTATGAATAGGTTTGATCAAACAACAAAAATACCGGTTAGGATTTCACAATAAGGTAATTTTGGTACACGTTAGGTTTCCGTAAATTGGGGCTGGCAAGTGGCCCAAGATTAAGTCATTCGTTCTCCTTTTATTTTGTCAGCGAAATATCTTTTATTTATTTATCTTATATTTATATTTCCGTTAGGTTATAAATAAAACAATATGACGACTTGACGAGGACAAACAACAAAAATTATTTTATTCTTTATTTGTGACTACAGAAGCGCGAAAGAGCACCTAGTGACCCAGTATAGCAATAATTTGAAATACGTCCGAATCGTCACGTCATCACTAACGCCGTAATAACGCCAGGTAAAAATGCGATGCGTTGCCGGGTCCAACCGTCGGTGACATCACCATTGAAAATGAAGTTTTTCTAATTAATTATTTAGCTTTTTTAAAAACCCAATCTCAGAAACCATGAGCAACCCACAAAATTTTCCGTCTATTTTCTGAAACCAAACCATAATCGGAGTATAAATCTTAAGTGAGATAATAAACTGTTTAAGTGTTACATCCTACAGGATGTACGCCGGTGATTGGTATTCGACTATTAACGTGGCATTATTATTAAATCCAAAATATTCCTCGCAAACGTTCGCAAATAATTTGTTTTATATCGAGTACTACCTTCACTTTAAAAAATATTAGAATAGGGAGGAACTCATGGAACCCGCCTAGGAAAGCAAAACAATCGACAAAGAAATAAATCGGCACTTAATCACTTACATTGCACAAGAAAATAAAGGTATTTTTTAAATAAAAGGAATAATTAATAATATCTAATTATCGCCTATCGACAATATAATAATTAAAAGCTCGAAACAACTTATCCAAGGAAATGAAATTGCGATTTTTTGTTTAATTACAACAATTAACTTTCAATAAATAAAAAACAAATAAGTGAAATAGAAAACAAAAACATTATGTATTTCCTACAATCATATCAGATTCTGGATTAAAATACAACGTCTTACGAATTGATGTTCTGATCAAAAATTCTTAGTTAAAAAAAATCAAACAAAAACACCCGTCATTCCAATTCAACTACAGGAATGTTAAGCTTGGGGCGCTTCGGCGGAGGGACAATATGGACTTCATCGGTCGTAATGGGCTCTGAAGAAATCGCATCAGCTAGTTGTTTTGCTCTCAAATTTTCTTGACTGATGCGGTTGCGAAGCTTCACCAATTCCACCAGTTCGGTTTTCCTGCTCAAAAAATTTCTTCTTGTCTGTTCAAAATGGTCTCGATTTTTCATGATGACACATTGAGAAAGTTTTCCAATGCCAGACGAAGTAACAGAAACATCGAAGTTATTGGAGGGCCCCATTCTCATTAGTGTTGAGGCGAATCGCCGAGCTTCGGCGATTCCAGAAAATTTCATGTAAGCCATAGACTGTACAGATGATCGAAGAAAAGTTTGCACTTCAGGATGGTTCAATACAACGGCTTCAGGCTGGTGCCAGCTAAATGATGGTTCTGTTAAAGATCCGGATTGCTGTACCCAGTGATCCACGATGAATACGAAGGCAGCAAAAGCAGGAGAAGAATCTTTAAGGGCCCGCTGGATAGCAACATTTTGCAAGAAATTGCGCAAAAAAATACGGCTTTGCGGTAACGAAAAAGATTTGCAAATGCTAAGGGCAAATGAATGCCATGACTGTTGATCTTCAAACCACAACAGACAGTGCACGATTTTGGTAGCTATTTCCAAGTTAACAAGCGATAGATATTCCATATTAAACAGAAGTCTGCAAATGCCGCGATACAACTCAATGCAAGCGGGAAATTTCTTGATGTTGGGACGTAGTGCAACTTCCGATTGATAGAGCTTCAAAACAAGTTCCAAAAGTTGAGAACCATTAAGTTGTGAGATTAGTGGTTGAAAGACTTGAGCGGTGATCTTCTCTTCTAGTTCAGCTCTATTCTTCTCTACCAAGAAGAAAAGCTGAACACAAATAATTATGCTTCCATTCAATGTTGCAGAATTCTGGTTCGAAGTGGTAGGGCCTGTGGAAGAATTAACTAACAATCGACAAATTTCTTCTATCCAGGAATGTACAAGTAAACAAGAGGTATTCATGATGAGCTGCTTCGATGTACAATCCAATTTTCCCCATACATCAGGCGAAGAATAAATTAAGTCGTTGCGCAAGCTGAACTTGTTTTGTTTGGACCATGACACATCAGTTTCTTCTTTTTCACAGACTTGCTTAAGAAAGGTTTGAGTAAATGATTCATCACTCAGCTCAATTAAAGCCTTTACTGACTGCAGAATAGTATTTCTACTAGGCATTACAGTGTTTTCCTTCAATCGCGAAATCAGGGAATCGCAAATATGACGAATGACTGTGATAGTCGAACAACACTTTTTGAACCGTTCGGAGCTTGATTTCAATATGTCAGTCAAGACCATGGTTAACTGATGAACATTCAACTTCGCCAGCAATGATGAAATTGATAACGATCGCTGTGAATCGACGACGCGGGTATTTTTTTCCATTCGAATCACAAATCGCAGGCACGATGATAAAATGAGTAGCAGTTGAGTTTCGTTATTATAGTAATAATGGAATCTATGGGCTGGTGTATGAAACTGGTTGGTCAATGAAGCTAGCTGACAATCAATTAACGACGCCATAATGGATACGCCTAGTTCAGACGATAGAGATAATTCCAATATTACTGGAGATGAAATAACTTTTTCCAACAGTAGTGTAGTCTCCCAAGAACGAAATTTGTTATCTTCAGTGGTAACTTGAGCATGGAAAATGTTAGAAATCAAAGATTTAAGCCACTCAGCATTTCCAATTCTGAGAAAACAGCATATCAAATTAACCACCAAATTATCTTTGATGGATGAGGAGCGAAGATCACCGACAGTCAGCGTTTTGCATAAGTCCTGGAACATAACATTCCAAGATTTCATGTCCTTGAAACGCGAGCTAGCTTGAGCATCTAACTCCAGCACTACGTAACACTGTATCGAGGGTTCCAATTTAGAGAATAAAGATGCCAACGACGAAATTCTCTCTCGATTAGCAGTTTCAGCATTTTCTTCCAACGAAATGATCAACTCAATATAGGATAGGAGTTCCGTTTGTTTGATATTCAGAGCGTGTTGCTTGTCAAAGTTGATAAATGAGGAAGAAATGCTGTCTCCAACTAATTTTGCTCCCTCGAAACAATCCATATTCAAGAAGAACTGGGCTAATTTGATTATTGGCACAAGTTGTTCCACAATTCGCGCAGGAGATATCATTTGCTTAATGAATTCAGCGCAGTCCTTCCAACCTGTTGCAATTAAAAAGTAATTAGAACAACGCATAACAATTATAGGATAAGGAATAAAACTAACCAGTGACTCGACACTCCAGCTCCACGATCGCCTCGGCAACTTGTTCTGTTTTAATCCCTTCAAAAATTTCTTGCGTGTTGCTGACTCGTTCTTGCGGCAAACGAAAATCGGAACTTATAATCTTCAATAGACTGAGGCCCTCTTCACACGCTCGTAAGTCAACACATAAACGGAGCAATCGTAGAGTTAATTCGCCTCCTTCTGATCCTTTTTGGCTCCACACCTTCCGAGGATTAATGCAGCAAAAGGAAATTATCCTTCGTAAATCTTCAGTAGCCTTTTGTCTGTTTTTCTTAAGCAATCTCGATGAAGAAATTGTTATTTCAATATTGTCCAATAGCGAATCAAGACCATAGCGACAATACATCTGAAACGAATGATGCTTAGGCCAAATAACCAAAATAAAATGGTGGATATATTCTTCATTCGTGGACGTATCCCATTCATTCTCCGAGTTGGTCGCTGTGCTGTCCGAGGTCGGCAATTGTCTATGAGGTCCAACACACTGTTTCTTCCAATCAATATCAATGATTAATTTCTTGGACACATCTTTTGAGTCCACCCACCGCGAAATTTCAGTTGAAGATTTTACTGTCTTACTTTCACAGCCGTCAGAGCCGTCACAGCTTCCACAATCACAGTACGAATCACAGTTATTTACACTTGTTGAAACAGTTTGGGTGACCACAGCTAAATGTGTGTCAAGAAAGCCACAAGCCTGGAGAAGTTGAGCCAACTTCTGATCTTTCCCTCGGAGTCGACGAAACGAAAAGTCATTTTCAAGGTATTTTCCTTCAAGAACAAAGTATAAAAGATTTTCAACCGAAATGCATTTCATTTTGGAGAATGCTATTTCATTAGGAATCCAAGAAGGGAGCGATCCTTTAATTTCCTTTAAGGCGTTAATATATACCGGGAAATCATCTTTAGGAATAATATTCTGAGCATTTTCCCAAATAAGATTGAAGGTCAGAGTCAATCTTGCTCCTCTTGTTATAGATTCCATTGAATGCTGAGAGTTTCCATAAAAAGATGATACATAGAAACATCTATCACTGTCCTTATGATTCTCATACACTTGCTCTTTTCCTTGATATTTCACCTTGAAGCGCCCTCCTTCATGACCACCTTCCACGGGTAATTGAAGAATCATAGTACCGAACGAACCTTAAACAAAGTTGAGTTAGGCCGATATTTTTGTACCAAACAAAGATTATAACACCAACATACCACATTCTTTTTCCAATTCCATTATATGATTGTAATGGCAGCCAGATTCGTACACAATCAATTGATCAAGATTAGCTTGAACATTCATCAATTCCAAAGGTAGGTCTAGATGATGCATCACCAATGAAGATAAGCCGAGGTCTTCAGCAGTAGTAGAGAAAATTTTGGCTGCATCAACCTCGAAGGCACGTTTTTTTGAGTAATCCAGAAATTTGTTGTATCCTTTTCCACAATATGAAATTTGTGATATTTCTTTTAGTCTTTGAATATCCTGATCGATTTAAATGATTTAATGATTAATTTCCTATTAAATGCAGAAAAATATATATCTAAATACCTTAACAGATACTGGAATTGGAATCTCTCCAAGTTTATCAACTTTTAAAGGATTCAAAGTAGTTTGGTGCAGCAATTGTTTTTCAAATGCAAAGTCAACTTCAGCCCCTTTACTGCGAAGCCTTACAGCTTTATAAAGTCTTTCCTTATCAACATCAGTGCTTTGGCAAACACGAAAATTGTTTTCCAATACAGAAACTTCATCTTGTACATTGTGTGAGATTTGCGGAAGCATTAAATCTGTAAAATTGGCCATCTTCAAAGTGATTTGAAAGTGTTTTTAGGCACACTACATGACTACAAACTACAGGCTTGTAATCTGGATAATACAAAATGAAATTCTGTCACAAGGAATGAAGAAACTAGAATGATAAAGCGAATGTAATTGTAATTGCTAGCACGACGCACGACCGCACGTTGCTAGAAAAGTAGAAAGTAGAATGTCAGGGTGATATGATACTAAATGGTGGAGGCGGATTCTAAATAGCGGATTTGAGGAGGATCGGCCATTTTTTTCCGCCATTTGTGCTGATATCATTCCTCTTTTTCAGTACTAAACAGCGGATTACATTTTTTTCGGACACCATTATATTAGGCGTCGTAAGTCTCGTAAGTCGTAACAAGTGATGTCAGTAACTCAGTATGTCACTACAATGAGGACAAGAGTTTTGAGTTTTTGGATTCGGAAGGTAGAAAAAATAAGATTAATTTTACTACTCGGCCTACCCCGTTCATTGCTAACTAGAAATAAATAATTGAGGTTCTAGAATCTAAAATTTAATAGAATGGACCTGATGATATTTCGTGCATCGCTGGTTTCTACTTTCTATGGATATTATATAACACTGCTTATTTTTGGCCTACATTGCGAAACATCCACAGTACAAAGAAGAACCGTAGCGCTGTTTTAGAAAGAAATTTTTCAAATTGCTGTTTCTCTTAATTATTCAAATATTGTAATACATGCAATCGTTAGATTTTCCCATATTTGAGATGATCGTGCAATCAAATATGAATAACTATGGCGGGTGAAATCATGTCTTTGAATTAATAATCGAAAAGGTACAAGAATGTCGTTTGCCTGTAGGTTATAACACATAGAATCGAGTTCACAGTCTAAAAAAAAATTTTAAAAATTTGACGACAAAAAATTTGCCAAGGTTCTTGATCCCCTTTTTTGGGATAGGTCGTGATGAGTTTGCAGGAGTTTCACCCCGGTTAAATATGTTTTTCGATGAGTCGCAAAAGCGCATTTTGTCCGCCGGACCCCATGCACCTGTTTTTCGTTCAGAACCATTAATTTCATACGATATAGGCACGCTTCAAAGAACATTTACCATACCTAATATGTGTTTAAGAAACTAAAGAAATATCGATTTCTAGGCCGAGTAAAGCATAGATTCATAATGCGTTTCCATTAATATAAGCCGCCTTTCGGTTTTCAGTCATACAAACTTTTTGACAATAAAAACGTAATACTTTAACTTTTAAAAGTAAATAAACGAGTGACGCAATACCTCTAGGTAACGAGCGCCTGAAGGGGAGTGATAATGTGTCGTGTTATTAAGTTTTTTTACGCCTGAAGCAGATGACTGGTTTTTCCAACTTTGCTTGGCCAGCGAATGACCACCGTGATCGGCAGGGGGTTCTATAGAGGTGTTTTTCCTTCGTAATGGGACACGTTATTTTTTTTTTCCAATCTAGTCCTGCAAAACAATAGAAATTATAAAAGACATTGTAACAAAATCCCCTGTGCGTAGTTTTCCTTAAAGCCAAAGGACAACTATCGTAAGTCAACCGATGAGGCTCTTGTATACGTCAGCACCCTAGAACTTGTTACGGCAATCAAGTGGTCTCAAGGTTTTGGTCAATCAACCGATTCTATATACACGTGCAATCGTTTTTGAGCCTTGACTACTGAATGGATAGCAAAGACTATAGGCTATAGCGTTGACGAGAATCCCCATTCATCTCTTGAACGTGCAGATCCTTGGCTTTCTTCTTGTCCCTGTTTGCGCCCTGTAATTATTCACGGCTAACTTCGTCAAATACCTCTATCTTGAAAAGACATTTCTTATTCTAAAGAGTAACGATATTTACTGCACACTGTTCCCGCGATGTACCTCCTTCTTGTCCTCGACGATGTCCTCCATCCTTTTTTTTTCCTCTTCTTTGACTTTCAGCAATGCTTAAATACCCCTGCTGTAATAATAATAAAGAAAAAAAAGGGGAGAATGCTCAATTAAGACATCACAAATACAGTAATCATGTTCTCAACTAATGCGCATGATAACGTCGTGACTTCCATAACCTCGAACATCTAAAATGATAACAAAGAACACCATCCAGTGTTCTGACGCTCTACTGAATGTGCGGAGACTTTCTGTTTGAGGAGGTTAAAAAAAAAGTAAACAAATGTTTGGCTTGATCGAATCATTTCTATTCAAAATTTTTTTGGAAATGTAATACCAGCCTTATTTATTGTTTCTTTATTTGTACTAATTTGGTTGTCTCATTTTCCTCACGGCCAGTTGGTTTATTTTTATTTTTTATATTCGAGGTCTAATAAGTATCATAAAATGTTTCCTAGCGTGACCATATATACTGCAATACATAGCCTATTATTGGCGGTCGGGTTTTTCCTGCGTCATTTCAACAAAATTTTTGATATTCGATTCCAATGGCCTATAGCGTGACAATAGGAAGCAATCGAGACGGCCGTGAAGGGGAAATCCCACCGGATAAAACTCCACATTTTTCACGGATTTACAACTTCGAATAGAAAGAAATAGCTACGGAAAGATATCTTATTTCGAGCTAAAAATAATGGAGTGGACCTTCTTAAGATAGAGACGAACGCATTCACCAATCTACCTTGACGGAAGGTGATGATATTTAGGGAGAGAGAAAGGCGGATGGCGGCGCTCGACGTCGTTTGGAGTTGGCCAAAAAACCCGAGTCCGAATCGCCAGTCTTCTGATAGGAATCCGACGGTAAGGCAACGTTTTGTTCCGTCTCTTGGACTTTCACTTTCAGTTAGCTATCTTCTTGTCTTGTCTGTTTTAACACTGACTATAATTTTTAATTTGATTGATAGATTTTAAAAAAAGACAACGCAATAATTTGATCGAAATGGTTCAACTATCATCTAATCTCCGGTCAGTAGTTCCATTATTGTATTTGATCATCCAGTTGACCGATGGAAATCCCGGATCTTACCCACATCCGAAGCCTCATTATTCTTCTGCCTCACATCAACCTTATTTGCCCGCTCCAACTGGAAAACGTCCATCATGCGCCGGCCCTACTGACACTTTCTGCACCAAAATTGACTATTATCCCACGTAAGTAATTTATATTTGTTGCGATTATCGATTATTATTAACGGAAACCGTTTGATTTTGATTTTTAATTAAGTTTGTCTGTAAAAGAGATTTAACAGTGAAAATTTGATACGAGTTTTTCAACGTTAACCTCGACATGAGCGCGTTCTTCCTTGGACTTTTAAAAAAATCTAGCTAACAATTAAAAACAAGAAGAAAAAGAGCTATCGACCGTAACGATGGCTTAATTATATACTGTATACCTACCTATTCAAAATCCCTTTAATGGGAGGCACAAAAGAGTGAAAACCAAGGCCGAAACCCCCGGAATGCTAAATGTAGAACTCCATTTCTTTGCTTTTGACGGCTTTTGATGTAAACAACTCCGAGTCTTTTAATAGCATTTTGAAAAATAAAAAATACGCTATCGAAAAGCGTGACTTATGTAATAGGCCTAGTAAAACACAATGCTCGCCCGCTTCATCGTAAATCAATCCCTTCAGAACTGCGGATTGGGTGTACAAATTTGTGTTAAAATGCTGGATAACAAAATTCTGATAATTCAAATTTGCCGGTCACTACGTAATATTTTTTAATTGCATTTTAAAAAATCACCGGTCAGTGAAATCCCGATCGAAAATTTTGTTTACTGAAACAGGAAAGGATTTACGATTTCCTTTCGTTACCTTCTACGCGATGCGAGTCTTATCAGCAGGTGTGATAGAAAAGATGTGAGAGTTTGCTAACGACGCCATCTATTCCATTTTTTTTACAACCCAGATTCAAATTGTTTGGCGCTAAACATTTCCTCCAATTTATTACTTTAAAAGAAAATACCTGCCCGTATAAAGTACAGATAAAATAAATTAACTCAAGAATTTTAATCCAATATTCTTACGTTCCACAAATAGTATATGAATAATTTTTAAATTCGAAACCGCAATTTACGTCATGGCAAGAAGATGTCGATGAGCCTACATATTAGTATATTACTTGTATTTAAAAAAATTATTTTATTTTCAACTTGAACTAGCTTCAAATTGCATTTAAAGAAGAAATTTTGTATGGATCTAGGGAAGTTATCGAGTATCTAGTGAAACGTTACAGCTTTGACTTCAAAACGCTTTTGCAAGATGAATCGACTGATTCAATGATGACTTCAATGAAAAGGTAAATAACGGATTATTCTCATCATTTTTAAAAATCATAAAATGTTAATTACATCCACTCAAACTTCCGTTTAGCAACGTCACGGTTTCACAGCCCTCCCACCATCACCCAGTTGTAGTAAAGCCTCCCTACAATGGTCCCTATGCTAACGGAAAAATCGAGCACGACCATTGGCGGTCGAGGTATAATGCTCCAGTGTCAACAAGACGCCAGCAGTCTATGCAGAGCAATAGTCGAGTAACCCGTCAAATTGACAACGAAGAAAAGTTATGCCCTACAACATCGTCTTTTATTACGCCGCGCACTGCTGTTAACACGCGTGGAAACTGGATGTACGTTGTCAATTTAGAAGGAACTGATCAACAAAACACGCAGCTTGTACGAACTGAAAGATGCGCGTAAGATTTAAAAAAACATATTTCTCATCAATCTTAATAAGAATAAAAATTTTAAAAAATTTCTGTTTTATAGAACGACAGAATGTTCGGGACTGTGTCAAGTACCTGCTGGATTTACTGCCACCTGCTCACAGCAATTTGTACAGAAGCGACTAGTGGCTCTGAACGGAAATGGCGAGAATCTTTACACTGATACTTTTTGGTTTCCTCATTGCTGTATATGTCAGATTACGTCCAATGTTTGAATTGAATTCCGAACCAATTTTATCAGTGTTATTTATTTCTAACTTCAAGTAAAATCTGTCATCAGAAAATAAGGCAATTGTGCATCATTTCGTTGGGCTATCCACCATAGCAAAAAAAAAAAAAAAATTATGTAACAGTGATGACATTCGGTAAAGAATAAAAAATACACTCCGTGTTGCTCACGTAAATGACTGAGTGTAAACCTATAGGCGTTTATCCAAGGCTCGACTGCAGCATCGATATCTCTCTCTAGGGTGATGTGGCAGAAATCGAGCGCTTCATTGGCCGACCGGAAGAAGTTGTTGTACTACAACATTTTTTTTAGAACAGTAGAAGTAACAATCCTGATTTGGTTTTTGGACCATTTAAAAAAATCACAAATAAATATATGACAAAAATTAAAATGAAGATTCTTTACTTTATTCTTCGAATCCATTGCTACATGAGCTTTTTATTAGAGAATAGAGAAATTTGAACTCATCACTCATCGTTTGTACATTGAAATCACGAAATGGCGCCAAACAACATCTATCAACCCATTAAAAAAAATTTACACTTCTTATTCGTTGATTGATTAAAATATACACAGGCAAAAATCAAATCTGATAAAATTTTGATTGGAATGGCTATAAGACTATTAAATTTCTAAAGTGGAGTAGGTACAATTTCTCCGTTGTCCTCCACATCGCTTTCCAAATCATGTCCGCCAATTGAATGCGGCTGTGACAATTTCTCTTCGATTGGAACATGATGAACAGTTTCGACAGACACAACATCGTTTCCATTCGTTACTATCCCGATAGCTGTCTCGGCGCTATCTGCGTACAGCTCTTGCTTCTTCTTGTTGGCGAACATCCGTTCGATTTCTTCAAATGATTTGCCTTTGGTTTCAGGCAGGAAGAAATAAACGAAGAAAACACCCACAACACACCACGACATGTAAAACCAAAAGGTGCCGTATTCACCCAAGGTCTTGTTCATATCACCGAAGCTTCGAATGATTGTAAATGTGCAGAGTAAATTAAAACAAGAAGCTAGAGATCCCAAAATGCTCCTGAAAATAAAAATAAAAATTAAATTTGGGTTTCTAATTAAAAAATTCGACGAAAAAAGAAATTACCTAAATTTAGTAGGAAAGAGCTCGCCCATGATGAGGAAAGGAACATTGGCAAAACCGCTAGAGTAGGCGATGATAAAGATGATTAAACTTGCAAGTGGAAGCCATCCGAGTGACACTTGCACATCTTGACCGTAGACTTCCAGCATGTAGAAGAAAGCGCCGAGCGCGGCCAGAGCGATTGACATGACAACACCTGAAACGAGGAGGAGAACTCGTCGACCGGCCCTGTCCACCAAAAACATGGATGCGATCGTGGCCAACAGTTGCACGATACCCACGATCTTTCGTTCAAAATAAATAAGCAATTAAGTCAATTTGAAAAAAAAGTTCAATAAGTCGCTTACAATGGTGGCCAAGTTCTTGTCCATGCTGCTACCAGCTTTCTGGAAAATGAACACAGTAAAATAGATGATGGAATTGATGCCACTAAACTGCTGGAGCAACATGAGGGCCATCGAGAGCAAAAGAGGTTTGAGGACAGATCCTTTCAACAATTCTTTGGGCTTGATCTGCTGCGAATTGGTACCTTTGGCCATGTTAGCCTTCAAGCGCTCGAATTCGACATTAATGTCAGTGTGCCTAAATATTAAATAGTAACGAAATTAAAATTAAGAGCTAATTATCTAAAATTGTAACAATAAACAAATGGTGGAATACTTACACTCCTCGAAGGAATTGCAGGGACTTCCTGGCTTCCTCTTCACGATTATTGGACAGGAGCCAGGTTGGCGTTTCGGGCATGAAATACATGGCACCGAAAAGTAGAGCTGGAAAAGCACTCAAAATCCATGCCAATACGTTCCATGGAACGAATGCGCCAATGACGTAGGTGATCAAAATACCCAATGAGAGAAAGATGGCAGTGAAAGCTCCAAGGGCTCCACGTACTCGAGGTGATGCGCACTCACCAATCTGTTTAAAAAAATTACAAAAAATGAAAATGGAATCTCCATTTGAAACAAATCGTTGATACTCACAAAAATTTGTGCTGATGGTGCGGTAAAGCCAATCATGCATCCATCCAAAATGCGTCCAATGTAAAGCATAGAGACGTGAGAAGCAAAACCGATCAATAAGAATCCCACGCTATATGGAATGGAAATTAACATCAACGTTCTTCTTCTACCAAGATAAGTCAGACAAGGTCCAGCCAACAAACTTCCAAACAAAGACGCAAGCGGCGGGATGCTACCTGTTGTTGGGAGATTTACAGTTAAAAAAAAAATTACACATTATTATATTTTTGGAATTTGCAGTTGTCCAAACTTACTAATCCACGATACGTCCGATTCAGTGAGAGGGATTGCCTTGGAATTGATCAATGACGGCATACCTGGACTAGACCAGGCTCGCACCATACCCAAAATCATGAACGACAGTGAGGCAGAAGCAGCAGCTCCCATCTAGTCATAGGAAAAGGAATCAATTTTAGACAGTGTGAGGGTGTGATATTTAAGTATTAGAATAATCAGACGTCTATTCTATTGGGGATATTAATAATAATGGACAGCTAACTTTGCTAAGCTGTAAAAGAAACAAAAAAGAAAGACGTGGTTACCTGAACCATAACTTTGCGAGGATTCCTGAATAAGCGTAGCATGATGGCGGCTGTTCTCTTTTGTCACGTTAATTTGGCGCACTGTCCTGGCGCAGTGTTGGTGCTTGAATGGTGGTAAGCGAGTAATTGTTTTAATTACCGGGAATCAGGTGCCGACGATCTCAGCGGTGCACCATCTGACGGATTGGCGCATTGTCGGCTTTTCTCTATATCATTTCAATTATTTCAGCTATTTTGAATATCGCAAGTGGCAATGTCGCAGATAATTTGATTAGGAGTAGTGGAAGAAGCGCAGTAGCGCACTTCCAAAATCTCGGTTATGCCTGTTCAAAATTGTAAGTTGCGCCGTAACCCGTAACCCGTAAGACACCAACCTAGATGGCTTTAATTTTATTTATTATTAATAAATATTATTTTAAAATAGTAGTTTCCATTTTTAACATTTCTCATTTGAGAAATTTTAGGTTATTCGATTCTTTATCGAAATTATTTAACGGAAATAAAATGAAATGTAAAATAATACTAAAGCATAAATTTAAAAAGCAACGAATTCGACCATTTGACTTATTTTCGGGTTATATTAATTATTATTTCAACTGTCCTACCTATGCTATAAAATATGTATGACTTAAAAAAAATGACTTCGCTTAAAAATCAATAATTAGGTAGGTAAATAGTTTACAGAATAATTAATAGAATCATTTAGCCAGGAACCAGGAACGTAATAATATTAGCGAAACTTAAAAAAAGGGGACAACAATAATGACAACATGTAATATTGGCGATGCTCATCTAATTTGGAATAACAATATTAAGATGGGTCCGGTGAGCCAAGGTCGATTCAGACTTACCCTTTTGTACTGTTGTACATGGTGAAGTTGAGCTAGGAAGAGTTTTTACACGACGAGTTGTGTGTATATGTCTGAGACTCTGAGCTAGCGTCGAAGGTCCCCCCATTTATACACGATCATCACCACACCCATCCCAGCCCATCTTTGCAGAGCATCGAGTTTTTTTTAAATAAAAATAAAAATTACAACGTCCAAATGTCACGCCACCTTCTTTCTTCGCATTTTGCCACTTTTTTTTTTCATTTTATATTTGATGTATTATGACTTTTCCGTTAGAAACATAACGTATTCCGTTAGGACTTAGAATGACTAGCAAATCAAAAAGATAGCTTAGTTCTTTGAAGCCTCGGTGTAGTAGGTTAGGGGTTACTCGGGAGCATTAGTGGTGCAGCTTTGGGCAAAGTAATACTTCGGGGCTTTCGGTGTGGTAAGATGGAGTCAGCATAAATTAAAGGCGGAGCAGCAAAAGTGGATTACTTCGGCACGTCGGTGTAGTAGCAAGTTGTGGTATGGTATGTCGGAGCAGTATTAGTTTTGGTGTAGAACTAGGGCGCCGCGGTGTAGTAGGTCGTAGCAGCATAAGTTGCGGTGTAGTAGGTCGGGGCGGCGTAAGTTGTAATGTAGTACTTGGTAGCATCGGTGTAGTAGGTTGAAGCATCTAAGTAGGTCGGAGAGGCATACACTTTATGGTGTAGTACTTGGGCATCTCGGTGTAGTAGGTGGAAGCAGCTTTTGGCATTGCCTGCGGACTTCGTCGTTATTCATCCCCTTAAAACTGCACTGGCAACCATTTTTTGGAAGTGGTTGAACTCTAGAATCAAAATTGGGTGTGGTCAGCAATAATGACACCCAAAGTAAACAAAATTCTGTTTTCTTTATTCAAATGTAGCCACAAATACAAAGGTATTCCAATACCAAATCCCAATTTTGATTGTTATGAGCACGCTTATCACATAATCTCAGAATTCGAGACTATTTGAACACGGGAAACGAGTCAATGTATGGAATAGGATCGACAAATTCACTAAGATGGATTCGCGGGAATGATCGATATTTGAGCAGTTCTTGTTTGCCAATGCGATGCCAGAAACACGGACGAAGAGCTACTTTGTCGTTGGTCTTCGGATTCCAATTTAAATTGCTCAGAGAGTTACGCATGCCGACGATAGTTAAATAATCAAGCGGATAAATTAAACAGAAGGCCACTAATTGCGGCAATCGATGGACCAGGTCTTCTAAACAGCCGGGCAAAAAAATTAGAGATTCCTCATGCTGATCTAACCCATTATGGTAAATCATCAAACGCTGCAACGTCGAGCACGATCCAATGCTGGAAAACAGATCCTTCAAAACAGATTCCGAGATGTTATCTGTCTGAATTCGGAGATCACGTATGTTGGTCGCCAACG
The DNA here is from genome assembly GCA_030770115.1 of Daphnia galeata. Lineage (NCBI taxonomy): Eukaryota > Metazoa > Arthropoda > Branchiopoda > Diplostraca > Daphniidae > Daphnia > Daphnia galeata. Next base: position 1,954,955 of record CM061118.1, read on the forward strand.
GAATATATTTTGATAAATCCTTAAGGAATTGGAATTTCTCGCGGTTGTGAAACGCGCCGGCGATGTGGAGACTTTCCAGCTTTATGCATCTCTCTAGCACCTTCATAAGAAAATTTCATACGTAATTATTTGTGAGAATTACATCTAAGAAAAAAGTGAAGGCGCACCTGCGGGAGAAATTCGCCACATTTCAATTCAAGACCACTGAGAGTCAACTTCTTCAGATGCGTTTGTTTTGATATAGAACGGTAAGCTTTGTGGTTCTCCTTGGGTTTTGATTTCATGCAGCAATTGTACGTGGGGACTATTGGTACTCCAATATACAATTCTTCCAATTTTGAACACGAATGCATGAATTTGCTTAGGATATCTGCATAATCGGATAAAGGAGGATAAGCAGGGTTTTTATTCAATTTTTTTGTTGAGAGAAAATAAAACAGAAAAGGAATCAATCAAACCTGGGTAAGGGACGTGGTCAAATATTAGAGTTTGCAAATGAACCAACGCCCATTGACATTTGAAGGACATTTCATTCTCTACCCTACAAAAACCATCGAAATGCAAATGCTCCAATTGAGGATGACTAGCACAAAATTCATCCAAAACCTGAATTACCGGTAATGAAACGATATAAATTTTTGATGACACTCTTTTACTACAGTATAAAGTGGATGGACATTTCAAAACATTTTTCTTACCGAACATGACGAGAATTCCGCCCGAAGGAATCGCAATTGCGGTAATTTCAAATCCGAGTCGACTTTAATTCCGGACAGATGAGTCAATTGTGTAAAATCAAGTGATGTCAAATCGAATCCTTTGCCTAAACTGCCTATATTGAAACATTTTAACGAAGGCCCCGATTTGAATTTGCTAGGAGAAAGACTCAATTTGGTGGATGGAATCCACAACCTCTCCAATTTGGGAGGATTTATTTCATGTAGTAACCAACGGCAAAACTCATCAAAGCAACAATCCGGCTCGTTAATCAAGACACACAATCCTTTCAAAGATATCATCCATTTCAAACCATCGTAGAGATTCCACTCGGAGAACAATTTAATCACCGTTTGAAATAACTAATAGTTTTGTTGTTCTAAAGAACGATTGACGAACAATTCCATATGGAGATGAACACAATCCCTGCACCATCTGTAGATAACCAACACTATAAACATGAATTTTCTTCACAACACTCAACAAAAAATCTAATGTAGTGTCAAATTAATGTTAATATAGCTTTAACCAATAAACTCACCCTAAAACTTTGAATAAAAGAAGCCAAATGTAAGGATTGCTGCCATCATTTAAGAACAATTTCAAATGTGTTATTTTCTTGAAGTTTTCCTTATAGGTGTCAGGAAAACCTTGAAGATCTTTATTTAAAATTCTCCATGTTTGCTCAGGGATATCAACAGATAGCTTTGTCAAACCCTGGCATAGAGGCATGACTTTCAGCAGAACAGAGACAAACGAAAGCTGGGTATCAAGAACATTGAGCTCTATCAAGTTTTTCATTTCGGAAGAAAAACACCCTTCTAGCAGAGTATCCTCAGGAATCCAGAAGCAGTGGCTAAGATCAAGAACACTGATATTGGAAGACACCACACATTTGGAAAAAAATTGTTGACAAATATTAGGGTTTAAACCAAAGCACCGACTTAATTTCCAAATCCTGAATGTGGTAATGTCAAATGTCAAGCTATTTTTCGAATATAAATTTCATTGTCAATATTTTCTGATTACCGTATTTTGGAATAGAAGGCTGTAAAGCCTGGAGAAACACCAGATAAACAAAATGACATACAATCTACTGGATTTAAAAATGTAGCCAGAAAATGGAATACATCATCGGGTATCAATATGTTTTCCATATCGAATTAGTTGTTAACTTTGAAGCTACAACTTGATATCGAAGCACGATGTTTTTATTTAGTGCAATAGATTTTACCTTTTATTCAGGAATAAAGGATCCCCCTTGTGACTCCATTAAGAATTGAATCGAAACACAACGACGTTGTCAAATGGTATTAATTTTCAGCAGAATAATTTAGATAATTTTTTTTGTTTTTTATTTAGAATTTTTATTTTAAAAATCATGAAAATATTGATAACATTTGATAGCTACATTTCCGATCCATACATTCCATAGAATATAACATAATGAAGCTACTGTATTATTTAATTGACAGTTATGAGTAATACAAATTTTTTTACCAATTCTTTATTAATAACTTTAATAAGGATCAGTTTCCAATTGTTTTGCAACTGTATAAGAATATATTCCACATATAAGCCTCGGACAGTTTTTGGATATTTTACTTTGACGCAAGACTTTGAAAAAAAAAACAGAAAAAATAGCAAATAACGACGTCCATATGTCACGCCAGACGCCACCTTCTTTCTTCGCATATAGATTTTTTCATTTAATATTTAATGTATTGGACTTTTCCGTTAGAAATAGAAATATTCCGCTAGGACTTAGAATGACTAGCAAATCAAAAAGATAGCTTAGTTCTTTGAAGCCTCGGTGTAGTAGGTTAAGGCAACGTAGGTGGTAGTGTAATGTAATGTATTCCCTGTCTTTGTGGTGCAGTAATCGGTAGCATTAGTAGTGCAGCTTTTAGGAGAGTAATACTTGACGGGGCTTTCGGTGTGGTAAGACGGAGCAGCATAAGTGGTGGGGTAGTAGTGTAGTACTTGGGCACCTCGGTGTAGTCGCAAGTTGTGGTATGTCGGAGCAGCATTAGTTTTGGCCTAGTATACTTGGGCGCCGCGGTGTAGTAAGTCGTAGGAGCTAAAGTTGCGGTGTAGTAGGTCGGGGCGGCGTAAGTTGTGATTTAGTGCTTGGGAGCATCGGTTTAGTAGGTTGAAGCATCAAAAGAAGGTCGTAGCGGCATACTTTATGGTGTAGTACTTGGGCGTCTCGCTGTAGTAGGGGGGAGCAGCTTTTAGTATTGCCCGTGACATTGGTCTTGAATATTTTCGCTTTTTGTTGTTCTTGTTTTTCTTTCTTCTTTGGTTTTTGTATTCTTTGAGCATCGCCTAAAGATTTCGTCGTTATTCATGCCTTTAAAACTGCATTGGCAACTACTTTTGGGAAGTCGTTGAACTCTAGAATCAAAGTTAGGTGTGGTCAGCAATGATGACGCCTAAAGTAAACCAAATTCTGTTTTCTTTATTAAAAAGGTAGAAATAAATACAAAGGTATTCAACACCAAATCCAAATTTTGATTGTTATGAGCACGCTTATGACATAATCTCAGAAATCGAGACTATTTGAACACGGGAAAAGAGTCAATGTATGGAAAAGGATCGACAAATTCTTTAATATGGATTTGCGGAAATGAGAGATTTTCGGGCAGATTGTGTTTGCAAATCATCACATCATATACATTTGGAAAAAAATTGTTGACAAACATTAGGATTTAAACCAAAGCACCGACTTAATTCATATCAAGGTGACGCAGAAAATTATCCATTATTTGCAGGGAGTGTTGTTGGGAACAGAAATTACAGAATCGATATCCCAGCAGCCACTACTAGATCTACCGTCGAACTCGTCCGCCCTCCTATCTGGAAGACTATTGCCCTTGGGGCTACCGCTAGGTGCCCCCTAAGGGTATGTACCATAACCCTAAAAACTGTATTGCACCCCAATCCAAGGCTTTATAAATCAGTGTACAAGAAACGTCGAGTCCTACAACAAGTGTCATTATTTCTACTCATCATTTATCTGGTAATGTAACTAGTCACTCTTACATTTCCAACATGATCCTTTGAGCTAAACTTTGAATAAGGGACTCATTTCTTTTTCACTAAAAAAATCTTTTTTTGTTTCCTTTTCTAAACTAAAGAATTATTAGCAACTTTCATCCTCCTGCGTTGAAACGTTTTCAATTCGTCTAAAATTCTGTCTAAAAAAGTAGAAACCCCTCTCTAAAAGTAAGTTTTTTCTTGAATAAGTGGGGTCCGAGAAACAAACCCCTAATAAATCTCATTTCGTGCTTAAATTTATCGTGAAATTTTTTTCCTCTCTCAAAAAGAAAGGGGAGGCCATCTTGAAATTTGTATTTATTCTACCTAGTTGGTTCGCGCGAAAATTTCTTTGTCCTGTATTCTCTCGCTATTAAAACGTTGGCAACACGTCCATGCTTTTATCACCGCCATTGTTTCCAATCCTCTTTCTTTAACATCACGTGTCATTTCGGGTAGGAGGCAAGGGAAAGAATTGTTTGCTTTCCCTCTCTTTGCGTTAGCATTAGCATTCTCTTAGCTCTTACCATTCATTTATAGATTTTTTGTGCAGCTAATAACCTATTTTTTTTCTTTCGGCAACAGATTTAAGTGGAACACCGTTGAGGTCCTCCTTTACATTTTCCACCATGGGCCACAAGAAGCAAAGGCAGGAGAGAGCGGAAGCTCGTGCCCGTGGGGAGTTACCCCCTTGGACAGGGCCTAGATTGCCGAGGGCGTACCACAACACGCCTGAGGGTAGACGCGAGGCAAATCTAAGACCACCCGTGGATCCAGAGCTCCTGCTACCCCCCGTTCAAAAAACTGCTGAAGAAATAGAAGAAGGGAAAAGGCAACTGAGAGAACATCTCAAGGCAACAAAAGAAGGAAGAATAACTCCTTTTGAATCGCTCATACAAGCGGTTCAGAATAGCTTGACGGTTGGACAACTCAGAGAGGCGCTGAAACCCCGGTATTACGGAGACTACCGGTATAAGCCGGTAGAAGGAGCACCACCTGCAGGAAGTGCTCCATCACCAGCCGCTCAACAGCTGAAAGGCGCCACCAGCAAACAAAAATCTAACTCGGAAGTAAAGATCGTAGAGGGCGCCACGTACCATCCAGAAACAGAGGGCGCCACCCACCGGGCAGATTCGAATCCAGAGAGAGATTTCGTAGAGGGCGCCACCAGCCGTGAGGAGAAGGAGAGTTTCGCTCAAGAGGGAGCCACGTACCTGATGGAGCCAATAACATTGCCACTAGAGGGCGTGAAAAGGAAGCAGACGGCAGTCCAGTTGGTGGAGCGTTCTGCTACGATCCCGATAGAAGAGAAAGAAGAAGAAGAGGAAGTGCTACAGCTACTTAATCACAGCAGTGAGGAGTCTGACTATGATATAGACTATATAGACTCCATCCCATACCTATCAGAATCCGAGTTGCACTTTTTCCGTCGATCACCGCCACCAGTAGGGCGCGGCAGAGCTGCAATACTTAGAAGGGAAGAGCGTTGGCCTTAACAAATCTTTCTCACTTTCTTAGTTGAATCATTGTATGCAGGCAGGGAAATAATACAATGAATTAAAAAATTAACTTTGTTTAAAATTAAAAAACTTTCTCACATAAAAAAACAAAAAAAACATTTTTCATAGCCTTCTAGTGTTTAAATAATCAACTAAGAGCTAGTACTTAGACTAGCTCAGTGCATTTTTCTTTCAATAATTTTTAATTGAATTTCGTGCATCATATTGGCAGCGCCATTTTTTGACGGAGTGCTCTGACGCGACAAAGACCGATTTGAATATATACCAGCCACCTTCTGGAGTTATGGGTATATCAACAAAGAAAAATCGTCCTCTCTCCAATACACTAGTTCTCTACAACACCATACCAACCATCTTGTGTGTATGATCTAAATTGAAAATTCAAACAAGCCATCCTGTGGGTAAGGTATTAAATCAATTCCTCTTCACGTTGGCAAATAGAATTCAGGTTCCCCTGTGATTTTAAGAGCTAGATCTCGGAATAGCTCCAAAGTTAACGTTTAATCAGTGTGTTAATAATCCAGACATCTTCTGGAAATTATAAGTGATCAAGCCGACTCATTTCTTCTTTCTTAAAAATAAGAAACCGAATCCACTCAAGCAAAATGGCTTCTGACTTGAAAACAATTGTCGAGGAATGCTACAAAAACTAGCTATTATAATAAAACAAATTAAATTTATTTTAGCCCAAAAGGATGAAACAATTATGCGAAGAATAATAAACGAATTGGAAACGGCTAGATCAAGGCTAAAAACGTACTTCGTTCGTGTTGTTACTTCGAAAAAATTTAGAGTGGACGTCATTTTGGGAGACTTTCAATGCTGCCATCCACACATCAAACATTACAGCGGATCAAAAATTTGATTATCTTAAGGAATATTTAAAAGGAGAGGCCCGCTTAATTGTAGAGAATCTAAAACTCTCCGATACCAACTATCAGTTCGCGATAGACGAATTGAAAAGGACGTACGGAAAGACAGGAGTCTTGATAGAGGCTCACATGGAAAAATTTGACTCTCTGCAGCCAGTGAAAGATCCTAAGGAGGTCGCTGAATTACGTCACCTCCAATCGACGATCCAGTCACAAATAACAGCACTGGAAGGCCTAGGATATTCAAAGACATCCTACCGAAGCCATTTAGGACGAAGGCTTATGAAACTTCTCCCAAATAAGCTTCAAGAAAAATGGACAGAGGAGGTCACCAACGATATAACAGATATCGAATGCGTGCTAAAACTCATCCGGTTGTAGACGGAAGCGGCCGAAAGGTTCAATAGGCCAAAAACAGCAAAGAAAAGAGCCGCTCTATACCCAGCATCCAGTAAACGGAGATCACAACAGCATCACAATTGGCAATAGGAGCCAAATCACGTCCATCTCCATCAACAAAACCCAATTTTAAACAAAAAACAATTCTGCTTCTGGTTTTTTAGATCGGTATATATGCACCAGAGAGTGCATATTTTGCAACGAGTGGCATTTTCCAGACACCCGTCTGAAAACTCTACCGCAAAGAGAGACAGCATTATAGCAGATATGAAAATTTGCACTAACTAATTAGTTTGAAGCATGATAACAAGGACTGTATTTACGACAAAACTTTCTACAAGTGCGACATCAAACACCGTGCAGCAAAAATATCACATTTTCCGAAAAAGGAGCAACTGGAACAAGTAACTCCACAGGAACTGGGAGCTCAGCGATCGTCACAACGGCATGCACCAGTGCATTCGGAGAGGTGATCCTGAAAACTGCAACCGTATGGGTGATTGGTCCAGACGGAATGGAGACGAAGAGAATAATAATAATAATAATAATAATGTATTGCATTTAATATTGAATAGCGCCTTTTCCAAATCATGATCAAAGGACAAAGGCGCTATCGGCTCCGACAATATACATGGGGAAACTCAATTTTCATATGCCGTTCGGAACAAGAATGTTTTTAGCTTACAACGAAACTGTGTGAGAGAGAAAAGAGGAGAGTAAGGAAAAAGAGCTAGTAAACGAAGGTCAGGGGGTAACGAACAGTGATCGGCCGAATCAATGATTCGAATCAATTTTCAATGAAAATTTTACATTAGAATTGATTCGAATCATGATTCGGCCGATCACTGCTAACGAATTCCAAATTCGAGGAGAGGCGACTGAGAAGGCTCGGTCGCCAAAGCTTTTCATGTGGCTGCGAGGGGAGAAGAGTAGAAGCTGGAAGGAGGAGCGAGATTCACGACCGGCATCACGAAGGCTGATTAGTGCACTGAGGTATTGTGGCGCGAGACCAACTAGGCAGCGGAACACTTGAAAAGCAATCTTAAACTCGATGCGCTGACAAACTGGGAGCCAGTGCAAGGAGCGGAGAACTGGAGTGATGGATTCACGCCGGCTTACACCCATGATGAGACGAGCTGCTGAGTTTTGGACACGCTGCAACTTCGCCAGGCGAGTTGCGGGAAGCCCAACCAGTAGAGCGTTGCCGTAGTCAATATAGGACAAGACAAAAGCATGCACGAGCTGTAGGGCTGCAGGGAGAGAAGGGAGAATACTCTTCTTTGACAAAGGAAGCCACAGATGATGGATCTTAGACTCAATATCGGAAGAACTCAAGTTAAAAAGAAACAAAATTTAAAATATAGCCAACAAGAGTGTTTAAAGAAAATAAAGAAAGACCGGCAGAGCCGACTAACTGGATGCAACTTAGAGTTAGGGGCAACTTTCAAGGAACCCCAATAGTTTCAATTCTTACTCTTAAATCTGACTATATTTTGAATACAGGTCCACACATCAAGACAAAATTTGCTGAAAATCTGGCTAGAAAACAAGCCGCTAGCAGGCGACAGGTACGACAAGATACAGTCGGACGAGGAAGAGCCATCCGGCATCCTTATCGGCATGGACCAAGTGAATTTGATAATAGAGAATAAGGTGGTAACCCAGAGTCCATGTGGACTACGAGCCTACAAATCACCACTAAAACTCATAATAGGAGGTCCATCACAAGAAATGGCTCGGTAGCTCTTTGTTGGATAAGAGGAGAGCCGAATTGATGGAGACCGTTAGTAAGAAAACAAATGGAAATCATTTGTTGCAGACGGCCCCGTCCGCCTCCTTACTCCATCTATGAGCCCCTTTTCTGTATTGTATGGATGCCCTGAGGGCCCTGTGAGACCGCCAGTGGGCGCGACTGTCGTGTGACGGCCGGCACACGAGAGAGTGGTCAGATCTAGTGTAGCAGTTGAGACAAGTGTGTGTCTCTGTAAGCCTTACTGTCGTAAGCAAGTTTGAGAGAGAGCTTTGGCTAAATACCTGGCTCACTCGCGTGTATCCTGTTTCCCGTGAGTAATATATTCGTGTAAACACCCCTAGTTTATTTGTCGTGTATTTGTTTATTCGAGTAACGTAACAATCTGATTAGTCGAATCCGCTCGTCGGCTGAGCAGATTGCAACATTTGGTGTCAGAAGTCGGGCACGGGCCATCGAATAGTTCTCATTTTTCTTTTTTTTGTTGGTTGGTAAAATTTTGTTTCTTTTTTTTGTGAGAACTGCCCGTGCGATATACCGATATTCACGTAGTTTTTTCTTTTTTTTGTAAAGCCCACTAAAGTTCTTTTCAGTGTTGAGCTTAGTTAATTATTTCATTGTGTTTTCTTTTTTTTTTGTTGTTCTGTCTAGCATTTGGGTCGTGAAATTGAGATCCGTTGTAGTAAATTCGTAATAATTCTTTTTTTTTTTTTTTTTTTTTTTTCTCTCGTGTCGAAAACGCCCCCACCCCCACCCCCCCCTTACTTTTCGCGCGTAAAACCACGTGGCCCGTCGAGACGTTGGAGTAATTCGTTTGTTGGCTTAGGGAATCTTCGTGATAGCCGCCATTTTCTTTTTCTTTTTTTTTGATTATCTTTGGCTCCAACAGTGTTGTCTTTGTGTTTCGTAACGACGACCGCCACCCGTATCCGTATTTCGTTCATTTATTTATTTATCTTTTTTTGTTGGTACTTAATCAACATTTGGCATTGTGTTGAGGCCTATCGATACGTTGTGTGTAAATTATATGCCGCCTAAGCGTGGAGATTCTTCAGTGCCATTTCAAATAGCAACGCGTTCCAGTACCAGGTCTGCAGTCACGCCATTGGCACGTGCACGAGTAGTAGTGCCGACAACTCCAGTATCGTCACCGTCACTGCGTGGTCGCGCGAGTAGGCTCACGTATAATTTGCCAGTTTCGGCAACTGCAGCTTCAAGGGTACCGGAAATGGCGCTACCACAGAACCTCATTGATGCTCTGGCAAATCTAGCGACGGCAATGGCCCAAGATCGAACAGCTGCCCAAACTCAGTCAACAGCTCTTTTGGACGCGTTAGACCAGCAGCGTCTACAATCAGTGAATTTAGTACAACAACTTGCAGACAACGCCGCGGCTGCAGCGGCTGCCCCAGCAGTAGCCCGTGTAACAGCTGCAGCTGTCGACTCGATTCCATGCTTTGAAGGTAAGCTGATGGATTTTCCGCAAGATTTCATTGATTTTGTTGATAGAGTAGCCGTGGCCGAGGGCTGGACAGATGCGCAGCGAATTCACGTAGCAGCAAGGCGTCTGCTAAAAACAGCGTTAGACTGGCACATCCATATAGGCCACACCCACGCAACTTGGAATGATTGGTCGCTGGCATTCACGGCGAATTTTTCACCTCGATTGAACGTGAGTGAATGGCTACATCTAGTGGAAGATAGGCGACAGAAACCCGGAGAGTCGGGTATAGAGTACGCTTTGGACAAGCATAAGGTATTGCGTGTTGCTCCTATCCCAATTAATGAAGAGAAGATGGTTGCATATTTGATAGATGGCCTCGCAAGCTGGCAACATGTGGCCGCGATGACAGCCAACCGGCCAGCCGACGTCCCGGAGTTTATTCGGAGGATAAGAGAACTAGAAACTCTTGGCGTTGCGTCCCGCGTGGTACCTCCACCTGTACATGTACCAGTAGCCCCACCAGTGGCTCCACCAGCAGCTCCGACAACAACCCCACCAGTGGCGCCACCCAGCGCTCCTGATTTGAACGCCACACTAGCAACATTTGGCAACCAGCTGGTTAACCAGCTGACTGCACAGCTCAACAAGATGACGATTGGGAGTCGTGGAACCGGTGGTGGAAGAAGCGGAGGTGAACGCGGAGGAGGAGGATGGGTTGACCCAAGTAAGCGGAAATGTTACAGCTGCGACGCGATTGGACACATCGCCCGTCACTGCCCAGCAAAGTCGGGAAAAGGACCAACCGGAAGTTAGGAGCAAGGCCTATGCTCACCGGTTATGCACACCTTCCTTGTCGTCCCCAGCTTCCACTGGTTAAGGTATTCATAGAAAATATTGGTGAAGTAACTGGCCTGGTAGATTCAGGCGCTAGTATGTCTGCTGTAAGATTAAGTGTAGTAGAGAGAATTTTGGACCCTAAGCGTGAAAAATCTTTTTTGAATCTAACTGGGGTGGATGATAAAAAAATTATTGTCGAGTCCTTTTGTTCGTTAAAAGTAAAATGGGAAAATAAAGCGGTTGAGTTAAATGAAGTAGCTGTAGTTAAAAATTGTCCATTTGCATTGATTCTTGGGGCAGATTGGATTGTGAAACGTGAAGTAAATTTGATTGTAGAAGATGGTAAAATTGTGTTAAAATCTCAGGAGTCAAACCAATCAAAAGTTAAGAAAGTTCGTTTTGCTGGAATCGAAGAGCAAAATATTTGTAGTAAAGAGGACGATGAGAACGATTTTTTTGTTTCTGACGAGCTGATTGATTCTTTAGAGGCAGAGAATAAAACAAAGAGGTGTCCTCGTGTGATAGGCACAGAAGTAAAAGTTATGAAATCAGCTGTTATACCAGCAGAGTCTCTTTGTTTTGTAAAAGCTAAAATTTCTAAGAAGTTCACTGGTAATGTTATCGTCAGGCCAAATATGTGTGCTCATCCTGGAATGGAATGGATTATTCCATCCTGTGTTGTAAAAGTGTCAGCAGGAAAACTTAAAATCCCCGTATTAAATATGAAAATGTCATCTCTGGTGTTACGTCGTAAAGATTTTATAGCGTATGTAGATACAGATTTCGATAGCAACATGGTCGTCGTCGGACAAGAAGAGCAGCCAGAAAATCCCGTTTGCTCCTTCGTCGAAAATGCTGTTGAATCCGAAGAGAAGCTGAAGATCTTGATGGACGCTCGCGTAGGCGAAAATTTGTCGGAGGAAGAGAGGAGTACCGTTTTCGAGCTCCTGAGCAAATATCTTCGGTGTTTCCCCTCAGCAGATGGCGAACTTGGATTTACAAACATGGCGGAGCATTTCATCGACACTGGCGACGCTCAACCAATCAGCTGCGTCCCGTATCGCGTGTCAACTATGGAACGTAAGATCATAATTGAAAAAGTCGCCAATATGCTGAAACAAGGTATCATTCGTCCGTCATTTAGTCCGTGGGCAGCACCGGTAGTGCTAGTTAAAAAGAAATCGGGTGACTTTAGGTTCTGCATCGACTTTAGACGTTTAAACGCGGTGACGAAAAGAGACGTCTACCCTTTACCCCGATTGGATGATGTTTTTGATCGTCTCGCTGGTGCGAAATATTTTTCGAGTTTAGACTTAATGAGTGGCTATTGGCAGGTACCCGTTGCCTCCGCTGATACGTGTAAAACAGCGTTTGTCACTCCAGATGGATTGTATGAGTTTGTGCGTTTGCCGTTTGGACTGAATAATGCACCGTCCACTTTTCAACGTTTGATGGATCGAGTGTTAGCTCGCCTCAAATGGCAAATGTGTCTTGTTTATTTAGACGATGTGTTAGTTTTTGGAAGAACGTTCGACGAACATCAGAAAAGACTCGAGTGTGTGCTAATGGCTTTGGTGGAAGCCGGATTAACCTTAAACGTGTCTAAATGTATTTTTGCGACCAACAGAATTTTTCATTTAGGTCACACCATCGATGAGTACGGAATCCGGCCAGACACAGGAAAAAATTAGTGCTCTAGTTAACTTTAAAATTAATAACGTTAAAACGTTGAGAGCCTTTTTAGGCCTCGCATCTTTCTATCGTCGTTTTGTTCCAGATTTCGCTACAATAGCACATCCGCTGCACAGGCTCCTGAAAAAGAATTCCGTATGGAGCTGGACGGAAGCACAAGAGTCGGCAAAAGCTGCGTTGATTGGCCGCTTGGTTTCGTCCCCTGTACTGGCGCACTTTGACCAAAACATCGAGGTAGTTGTACAAACAGACGCCAGCCTGGTGGGCCTTGGGGCCGTTTTAATGCAAGATGCCGGTGATGGACCACGTCCAGTCGCGTTCATCAGCCGAAAACTTACCGACGCGGAAAGCAAGTATCATGCCAATGAGCTAGAATGCTTAGCAATTGTATGGGCATTAAAAAAATTACGTTCGTATGTGTATGGTAGACGATTTTCTGTCTGTACAGATAGCTCAGCGGTTCGCTGGCTATGGTCTAAGAAAGAGGTTACTGGCAAGTTCGCCAGATGGATTTTGGCTCTGCAAGAGTACGATTTTGAAATTCGCCACATAAAAGGAGTTAATAATTTGGTGGCTGATGCCCTATCGCGAAACCCTGATGAATCCTGTATTGGAACCAGCGGCTCCGCGATCGGACATGTAGTTTGTGTGTAGATGGCCTGTGGGCAGGAATAACACAGAATTGGCATTCCAACAGCAGCTGGATAGCCAATTGCGTCCCATTATCACCTGTCTTAATTCAAAAGTACCGGGTAAAATTGCAGAACAGTTCAAAATTCACAGTAAAATTTTGTATAAAAGAAATCCCACCCAAGGGCGTAAATTTTTGCTTTGTGTCCCGTCAATTTTAAGGCGAAAGATAATAGAGTTTTCGCATGATGACCCCTCCTCTAGCCATATGGGGATAGACAAAACAATTGCAAGAGTGTCCGAACGTTATTGGTGGCCGAAGTTTCGGTCAAGTGTCCGTAAATATGTTATGTCCTGTAATTATTGCCAGTTTTATAAATGTATCCCCGGATTACCCGCTGGTCAACTCCAGCCCATACCACCGCCAGATCGTCCATTTCACACCATCGGCATGGATCATCTCGGGCCGTTTAAGGCAACGTCGGAAGGCAAGAAACACATCATTATGGCTATCGACTACCTAACGAAATATGTAGAAGCAGCCGCAGTGGCCGACACGTCGACAGCATTGGTTACGAACTTTGTGAGGGACCAAGTCAACTTTCGCCATGGTGGAACAACGCGAATAATCAGTGATCAAGGCACTGCCTTCTCCTCGCATATGATGGAAGAGAAAATCAACGAATGGAAGACCCAGCACGTTTTTGCATCCGCAGAGCATCCGCAAACATCTGGACTCGTTGAGCGAGTCAACCGAACGATGACCCTTGCGATAGCTGCCTATGTCAATACTGACCATGACGACTGGGATCGCCATTTGCCAGCAGCAATCTTCGCCATCAATACTGCAAGGCAAAGTACAACCGAGATATCGCCGTTCCAGTTGGTGTTTGGCCGCTTGCCCTTCACTGCCCTAGAGAACGAGTTTCCGTGGCCAAAGGAGCGACCAGAATCATTCGACGTCTTTCTGTCTCGAGTCAAGGAGCTGAGAGAGGCGGCCCGAATAAAGATAGTGAAAAAACAAGAGAAAGTGAAGCGCCTGGTGGATCTTCGACGCAGAGTAGTAAAGGATCTCTGCCCTGGAGAGTTGGTGCTTGTTCGTAGGAAGTTGAAGAAGAAAGGAAAAACTAAGAAGTTGTTACCAAAGTACGTTGGTCCTTATCAAGTCGTTAAAAAGGTGTGCCCGACTACATATTTGGTTGAAGACCTGCCGGCTCGGCGAAAAAAGAAGAAGTTTCGTCGTTTTAACGCGCATGTCGTCCAAATACGTAAATTCCACCCGAGAGAAGATCCTGAATGGGACGATTGGCCAGACGAACCGGATGATCCGATGCCGGACGAGCAAGATGACAGCTTTGTCCAGCAAGCAGCTGAAGAAGATGATGCTGTGACACCATCACCCGCTAGTTCAACAATCGGTCCGCCGGATGAAGTGGTGACGCCACCTCCTCCAACGAAAACGAGAGCTGGAAGGACAATAACCCCCCCTAGTTGGTTGAAGAATTTTGTAAAGTAACAACGAAGCAGTTCATTTTTGTTTTCTTGGCTTCGCCATTATTGTTTTTATTCTGTTTTGTTTATTAGCTCGACAGCTCTTGCCCGTCTATCCCCCCCTCCATCAATCTCCATAAGTTGAGTTCTTTTATATTTATTTTTTTTTTGGGTGAGGTAGAAGCAGGGGAATGGAAAGGTTAGATTTAAGGTCCCCCAATTGACTATTTATTTGTCTGTTTCGATTTGACAAATTCCGTGTGTTGTGTGTAAATAGTTTTTTTTTTGTGTTGTTGTCCAATTTGAATATTTGTGTCAAATCGAGTCAGGAAGGGCCGAATGTTGCAGACGGCCCCGTCCGCCTCCTTACTCCATCTATGAGCCCCTTTTCTGTATTGTATGGATGCCCTGAGGGCCCTGTGAGACCGCCAGTGGGCGCGACTGTCGTGTGACGGCCGGCACACGAGAGAGTGGTCAGATCTAGTGTAGCAGTTGAGACAAGTGTGTGTCTCTGTAAGCCTTACTGTCGTAAGCAAGTTTGAGAGAGAGCTTTGGCTAAATACCTGGCTCACTCGCGTGTATCCTGTTTCCCGTGAGTAATATATTCGTGTAAACACCCCTAGTTTATTTGTCGTGTATTTGTTTATTCGAGTAACGTAACAATCTGATTAGTCGAATCCGCTCGTCGGCTGAGCAGATTGCAACACATTCAAAATGTTTCCAGGAAAGAATGGTGCAGGCACTGTCCGGGACTCCAGAATCAAGCCGATCTTGCCTCACTAGTAGCACCAGGGCCAGCGCTAGTGATCTCTCAGCTGTGGTGGAACGGACAACAGTGGCTAAGTTTAGAAGGAGAGAAATGGCCTGATCCTCCTAATCTAGAACAGCAAGATTCGTTGGTTCAAAAGGATATCAAATCAGAGTCAAGAGGTGTGTGCCAACACAGCTGCAGCCATCACAGTAAACAAAACAATCGACTGGAGCCTGGAAAGGATCTTATCATGGAATCGGCTGCTAAGGAGAAACGCCTGGATATTTAGATTTGTAAAAACATGTCGGATAAGGACACGCGATCCTTGGATGGGATTCACCGAAGTAGTTAGGATTTAGGATTTTAACAGATAAATCCAAGAGAATAGGGTAAAAGTAGTTCGATGTGGAAACTTTAATAAGCGCCTCTAGTGAGTGTGTCAGTTACTACATTTAAAACCAACCCATCAGGAAGGGTCTATTGAAAATTTATCGGCGAATAACAGCTTACTTTTCTACGGAGCTATGGATTGAACCAATTCCAGCAATCCTAGATGGCTCTTTTTAACGTTTCCACTTCACAACTTCTGACGGGCTCCGCCCTAAAATATCTGAAAATCGGACTACTTTTACCCTAAAACCTGGAAAGGGAAGCCAACACAGTCCTGAAGCGACCAGGAGTCTATAGCTCTGTTTTTTTTTTCAGTTCCATGAAATGGGAGGTCTGTCAACTCCATAAGACGGCGTCCTTAAGGCCACGGCACAGAGATTGCTACAAAAACACTGCTGCCTCTTGCGGGTGTGTGGTGAACGTTGGTTTTCCTACATTTTTTCTCTAAGTCCAGTATCAAAATTAAAAATCCCCTAATTCTACCAAAAAACTTTACAAAAGTACATATCTTGACAGAATAATGTGATTTATCAGTTTGCATAAAAAATGAAAAAAGAGTAAAAACAAAATAATAAAACGGACCAGTAATCGTAATTGTGGATTGGCAGGGGAGACTGGGGCCAAAAAGCTCAGGTGCAAAATGCGCAAATTGATTTTTTGTGTTACTGAATAGACCTAACAAGTTGAAAAAATTGAAGGATATAGTGTGTAACAAAACAAATCTTGTTCAAAATAATTGTTTAAATACTCCGATTGGTTCTTGAATGAAAACTAAAATAAGATAGTCAAAAATCTTGAAGTCCGTAATCAAGTTACGAATCAATTATTGGGTATAATAATTTGAAAAAAAATTTGAAAATATTAAAAAAGATTAAGTGTTATCTTGTCTTCTTGACCATACACATTTTTTAATAATTGTGTAAATATAAAGTACAGAAATTTTAGCATTTATATCGACCCCCTTTTTCGGGGCGAGATGTGATGGCGTCATATGGGCATAATTTGGCGGATGAAAAGCGGTACAGACGCCATACTGACGCAAAAAAAACTTAATTTTGTTTTTTTTTCCAAAATAACCGTTACTTAGACCAACTTAATTGTATTTTTATCTATGTAGTCATTAATTTATCAATGTAATATTAAAAATTTGAGTTAACTGAAAAGTGTAGGTAGGAAGTGTATTTTCCATAAGCAAAGCAGGAGCCAAAATACCTCGATGGTATGGGCACTTTGCCTCAGGTATGGGGCGATTTGTCCACTTTTTAAATTTTCTAAATCTTAAATAACTATGCCCGGTATTGTTGCATGACTTTAGAAAAGATAGATGGAGTTTAATTTTTTCTCTTTTTAATGAGACCAGAACGAACTAAATCGGTTGAAAAATACCGGAATGCCAGCCGTTTTAAAAAAAGTAAGCCATTGGACCCCCTCCCCTACTTTGGCGTCCCGGTGCAGTTTGAAGGAGCAGCATAAGTGGTGGGATAGTAGTGTAGTACCTTGGGCGCCGCGGTGTAGTAGGTCGTATGACGTAGCAGCTTAAGTTGCGGTATAGTATGTCGGGATGGTGCAAGTTATTATGTAGTGCTTGGTAGCATCGGTAAAGTAGGTTGAAGCATCACAAGTAGGTCGGAGCGGCATACTTTATGGTTTAGTACTTGAGCGTCTCGGTGTAGTAGGTGGGAGCAGTTTTTTGCATTGCCCGTGACATTGAATCTTGAATATTTTAACTTTTTTTGTTTCGGGGTTTTTGTTGTTCTTTTTTTTCTTTCTTCTTTGGTTTTTGTATTCCTTGAGCATCGCCTGCGGATTTCGTCGTTATTCATGCCCTTAAAACTGCACTGGCAATCAGAGTGTTAGTATCGGTATCGGAATCGATACCGATAGTAGCGCCACTAGCGATACTATCGGGTCAGTATCGGCGTTACTTTTAAATAAGAGTACTGGGATTAAGGAAGCGGTATCAACTGATACTCCGATACCGATACTTCATCTCCCGTACGCGACAGATAGCTTAAAAGTACTTTTTCAAGCTTACAAAAATCGCAAAAATCCCTTGTTTAATAAACTTTTAGTCAGCTTAACTTTGCAGCACACAGAACCATGATATTAGTAAGCTAAACATAGCTGTTCCCGATGTTAGCTAAAAATTGCTCTTTTTTTAAAGCTTGATTCAGCTTACCCCGCCTACCCTAGAAAAGAACGGGTGGAAAAAGGAAATTCGCGTGCGTTATTTTCTTTCATGGTTTACTGTTGTCTTTCTATACTATATTATGCTGTTTTACGCTATTATATACTATATTTTTGGGTCACATATCCAAACACTGATGTGAATTGAGATGCTGCTATAGTCATTATTGTTGGTCGCTGGTGGTTCTGCTGTGGTATCCTTTGATATTATGTTTCGAATCTTTTTGAAAATGAATCTCGGCAGCTCATACTTATAATAATATCCTTCCAGCAGATATCTTTTTCTCATTTCTTCTCTTTCTCTTTTCCTTACAATAAGTCATCGTAATAACACTAAGTTCTGTTTAATATTAAGTTCTATTGCACATGATGGCTTGATATCATCATGAAATAGATTTTTCCATTAATTAGCTTATGACTTTTGTTATGCTTTTGCAATGCTGCAATCCGCCATTTGTAGTCCAACTTTTCATTTTGTTTTGAGTTAAAATAGGCTAAAACGTACGATATTCTACACGAATTTAATTTCTCGTAGAACAATTAGCAAGAGAAATCGTTCCTCAAAGTTTTTTACCTATTTTAACTTAAAAAAAAATGAAAAGTTGGACTACAAATGGCGGATTGCAGCATTGCCGGAGTACATTAATACTGCTTTCCGCACAGTGAAAATGGTCTATTGCACGATTAAGCAAAAAAAAAACTTTTTCAAAGTTAAAAAAGTATTGGTTCATAGTTAAGTAAATTAAAAGCAAGCAATTCTAAGCTTAATTCTCCTTTATTTAATTTAATACAAATAAAACTAAGCTCGAATAAGCATAGAATAGCACAGCATAATATAAGAATAAAAAAAAGAAAGGAAATGTAAGCTGTTTCCAGCTTATTAATTTCCTTTGTGAAAAAAAGCAAGCTAGTTAAAGCTATAATTTCGATTAATATGATGAGTTTTAGGAGAATTTAGGTATTTTAAAATCAACTAAGGAAAATTAAAACTAATATCAAGCTTGCTAAAAAAAAGTGAGAAATAATCTTAAGAAAATTTAAGTAACTTTTAGCTGAATCAAGCTTCAATGATTGACAGCAACGACTGAATTTAAAAAAATAAAGCTTGCTTAAGCTAAAATTACCTAGCTTTTGCACTATCTAATGAATTACAAGCTATTTCAAGTTAACGTAAGCTTGCGGGACGGATAAAAAAATTAAAAAGTACTTTTAAGCTATCTGTCGCGTACGGGCTGTGTTTATTTACAGTGCCGGTCCAGTTATCGGGCCACCTGGTGCAGTGGCCCCATGAGAGGGTGGCTCTATAACTGGGCACGCGATCGCAGTGCCACCACGTTGGGGCTGTGTGAGACACATGCAATAAACTGCCATTGTACCTGCACTGTACTATATACACTATACTATATATCGATGGCCGTGATGAACTCAATTAAATTTATTATTAGCAATACCCACCATAGTAATACATATTATATGGCTGTATATATATCCCCCGAGATTTTTATTCATTAGAAAATGAATTCATTCCCATTTGTATCGCCAAAATCGTATTTATGCTGTTTAAACCCCCCAATAGCTTCTCTCAGTTCTCTCATGATGGCGCTGACCTGGTGCAGCCCTTTAGATGGCCCGATAACCGAGTTGGCCCGATAAGCGGGTGGCCCGATAACTGGACCGGCACTGTATATTTTTTGTGTACAAAAAAATGACGTCGCAAATATTTATGTGGGAAAGTTTTTCTTATATCGTGGTCCAACGTCAAAAAGTGGACATGCCACCGAAAATACGCCACAAAAACCATTTGAAGATACCAGTCAGCATTTTAAAACGAAATATAACAAATAATTTTGTGTTAAGCATGCTGGTTTAGGATGCGTTCTAAGAGGACATGCATAAAGAGGTATATGTAAAAATTATTTGAAGTTTGCTACTAATGTGCTTTTAAAAGTATCGATATCGGTATCGCGGTACTTCTGAAAACCAGTACCGGTATAACGGTATCGGCGATAGAAAAAATCCCGAGTAGCGGTTCCGATATCGCCGGTATATCGCCGGTAACATTATTGTTGATTTTTTGCTTAAGGTCTTCAGAGAGAGTCTTCAACATTGTTTTAAAATAGAAATTAAAAACAAATACAATAGGTTTAATTAGGAGCATCACCTCGATGGTCATAAACTTCAATCATAAGCTCCTTGAAATTTTGGTTCAAATTTTTCCAAACTTTGTGGCTTTACCAGGGGATTTTAAATAAAATTATTGTTGATTTAGCTTATTGGAGTCCTCATCACTGTTTTAAGCCAGAATTTAAAAACAAATACCATTGATTTAACGAGTAGCATCACTTCAAAGATCATCAAGTTCAATCATAAGGTCCTTGAAATTTTGGGAATTAATTTTTAATTTTTCAAAATTTTGTGGCTTTACACGGGGAGTTCAAAGAACAAATGCCATAAAATTATTTATGATTTAGCTTAATATTGGAGTCCTCACCATTGTTTTAAGCTAGAAAATAAAAACAAATATCATAGATTTAACGAGTAACATCACCGCGAAGATCATGAAGTTCAATCATAAGCTCCTTGAAATTTTGGGAATTTATTTTCTTATTTTACAAAATGTTGTGGCTTTACCAGGGCATTTTAAACAAAAAAAACTATAACCTTATTTTTCATCTATCTTAAGGGAGTCCTCAACATTGATTTAAGCTAGAAATTAAAAAACAAATCCCATTGATTTAACGAAGAATATCACCTCGAAGATCTTCAAGTTCAATCTTAAGCTTCTTGAAATTTTGGGAATTTATTTTCTAATTTTCCAAGAACAAACACCATAAAATTATTGCTGATTTAGCTTAATGGAGTCCTCAACACTGTTTTAAGCTAGAAATTAAAACAAATCCCATTGATTAAACGAGCAACATCACCTTGAAGGTCATAAAGTTCAATCATAAGCTCCTTGAAATTTAGGGAATTTATTTTCTTATTTTTCAAAACTTTGTACATACTAATAAGAAAATAGCAAAAAATATTTTACTTGTCACATTACTATTGTTATTCAAGTCTAAACTGATCAAAAAATTTGGTTTTTTATATCGTTTAAAAATAAAATACTCAGTTTGTCTACGACTGAAATCCCTTAATTCTGTTGTTCATTTTAGTTATTTTACATTTTGTCAATTGTGTCATATTTTTATGACCAACTAATTTAAATAACAATATTTAGTTACTCGGATGAACAATAAAGGGAGGGGAAAAATGCAAAGCGAGCACGAAGATTACCTATTCTTTAAAATTAGTCAGTTATGAAATGAAATAAAAAAATTTAACAAATGATCTTCAAAGTTATGGGTACAATTAATATGTTTAAAAAATTAAAACTTGAATTGGCTAATTTACGTGCGATTAACACGATGGTAAAGTCATATCAGATGTCATTGCGGTGTGAGCTACGGCAAAGTATATACTGGGTGGCTGTTTCACTTATATTATTTCGCTTAAACTAGGTTGGCTACTTTTTTAAAAATGTTTGTAATGCTCTTATGAGACTTGAAAATATTTGGGAGAAATGGGCCCAACATGTTGTAGAAATAGGACCGCTTTAAAAATATTTTTTAAGGTGTGCCTATTATGTAGGGTCCTAATTCGTTTGGTCCTATTTGACAGGGCTATTTCGTAGGGTCCTTTTTTGTCCAGGCCTATGTCACCGGCTTCCGGAAATCTGACCCTCCTCCCAAGCTTGTCCAAGTCAAGCAAAAATTTCAATCCAAGTCAATCAGAAATAAATTCATGTTCAGAATTCTCTCTTAGAATTTTGTTTAACTTGGCCAGGATTAGGATTACTCAATACAAGCTTGGGATCCAATCTCCTTTGAATATCAAGCCAAGTTCGTAATACGGCCCCAGGACCATTATTTTTAATAATACAATTTTAAGGATGCCTGGGGTAACAAACACTTATAGAAATCCAATAAAAAATTTGATCTTAAGATTTAATTGTTGGTTTAAAAATTTAACATTTTTGTGGCATTCCACAAATTTTAATATGCGATCTATGACTTGTTTAAAAGTTGTTCAATAAATAATATATCCTGAAACATTGGTTACTGCTGTATTTCAGGGGCGCGTCAAGTGAAAAATCTGACTATCGGATTTGAAGGATTCTTCACTTGACGCTGGGTTTCGGATTCAGCTTTTCAGTGAGATGGGGACATCTTGCGGCATGATTTTTAAATGAGCAAAGCGGTAAGGGAAAGGGAATATCAACAACAGGGAATTAAGAAGGTGACAAACTGTCAACCATTTCAAACGTGAAAATATTATTTGAGAATTGTAGCAGTGACAGTGACGATTTTGTTCTCAGAAAATTACAAACATGGCAGAGTTCCCAATTATGCTTGCAGCAGTACTCGAAGCAATAAATGACGACGACATTGAGCTAGATTTATTAGATAAATACGCATTCCCAAACAGGATCTCTGATGCCGTAGTAACCCATTGCCATTTATTTGACCCTTTTCCTCTTGTTGCTATCACTAATTATATCCAGGAAACTGTCTGGAGGTATCCAGAAGATGTATTCAAACAGAATTTTCAAATGAGTCGAAATGCTTATGAAGTATTTTAAATCATTACATTTAAACTATAATATGTATTCAAAAGAACTCATCATGTAATGTAGGTTTGGTTGCAGAGATTCACACTATACTTGACAGTGCCAAATAACACTCTAGTTCATGGCACAGCCCTTATACCGTACGTAAAGCTGTTATTATTTCTGTGGACCATAGTTAACCAAGACTCCTTCCAAGCCATTGGTGATCGTTTTGGCATGTTGAAAGGTAATAAATATTTGGCAGTTAATTTTTTGCTCTCTTTTGTAGTTACGTAATAAACGTAATAAAAGTTTATTCCTCCAATAAGGTGATGCACATTACATTTTCCTTGCTACATGCAAAATAAAAATTTATCACGCTACAGATTTCGTTTTTTGGCCCGACCGGAACGAGTATCATGCCATGAGTGAAAAAAATTCGCCTACCATATATAGGTAGGCGAACCATTTTGGTGTTCTGTCACAACGCAAAAATGAAATATTGATTCAGAATGTTTTCGTTGTAGGAGTGCTCGACGCCACGCTAAAAAGAATTGCGCAACTACATGATCATTTTGCGGCTTACACTTGTAGGAAAGCGTATTGTGCAGTCATCCAGCAAGCCACTTGCACCCAAAACCTTAAATTTACATCACTCAGCTGGCCAAGATCGATGCATGATGCCCGTATTTAAGAAAACAGCGATTTAGGGCAGACACTCAGTGACAAACTTGCGGGAACTAGTTACCACATAATGGCAGATCTTGCCTATCCTCTCTCTGACTGTTTGTTAAAGTCATATCCAAGAGCAACTGACACCAAGGTGACATTGTTGTGATACCTATCATATTGTTTTGGGCTACACCAAGGTAAGACTGGGTAAACGATTGCTTTTATTACAGGAACAACTACTGTTCAACTGCACTCTGAATGGTGATAGATCTCATATTGAGCGAGCATTTGCGCGCTTTAAAAATTGTGGTTAAAAATTTCTCCACATGCTTCGACTAGATTTAATTCCAATTGTCATTATTGGTGCTGCGTGCCTGCACAACTTTAAAATTGCCCTAGACAGCCTTAAAGTAGACGACTTTGACGATGCTGACAACAGGGATGAAGAAAATAATAACCAAAATTTTAATGACGAGCCAATAAGTGGACAATTTAAAAGGAACCGAAGCTTGTCCATGTTGTAAAACAAATATTACATCAACAAAAGGTTGTGCTATTGCATCAAGTTTTCTGACATCTGGTTTCATTATTTAACGCGTTTAGTTGAAACGAATTTTAGTTGAATCAGGATTACAGTGGGCTTTTTTAGTATGGTAGTTATTTAGCTGTTTTGTCTTATAACATTTACCTGAACGTAGGCAATGACATCGTCATATTCTTTAAACAAATTGGGTTAACTAATAGGTATATTCAAATTCTTAATGAAAGAAGCTAAATACATTTTTTTTACCTTGTAAAAAGTATTTACATAAAATTTCTCATTGAAATATCATAATATTTAAAAAACGATCAGCTCAGCTGTATATCTCCACTTCCTTTTTTCTAAATAAGAAATATGTTGAAAGAAAAGAAGGTAAAGTTCACAAAGTATCTGAAGCAAAAGGGAAAAAAAGGATTTTTTATACTTCCGAGGAAAGGAAGGGGTAGGAAGAGAAGTTTAGGTGGAGCAAGGATCAATGATAAAAATCTCAGTAATGCAGAATCGTTACAAAGAAAACGACGTACTTATAACCAAGTCTTCTCCTGCCGTTTTCCAAGTCAAACCTGGCTACGCAGTTATTCACTTCGAGTTGCCTTGTGGACCTAAGGTGTCGAAGCAGGTACAAGTATAAACGGAAATTCCTAAAAAGTAAGAAGCCTTCTTTTTAAATTGTGAATTTTAATGAAGTAATAATTGTTTTTCGTACTGACTCCTATCTGGATTTTCAAGAAACTGTTATTGCCATGGCATCTGAACACGTGCGTAAAGTGAGATAGATTGCAAGTTCGGGACAAGAGGTCTCAAGTTTCCAGACAGCAAAGGTGGAGACGCAAATCGAAGACTGTGATGAGAGAGAAAGAAAAGATAGAGAATTCACTGAGAAAGAGTCGGCAGAGAAAGCGAGGTAATGGAAGAGAGGGACAGGCAATGGGCAGAGAAGGAAAGGGGATTGGCCAAGAGCGAAAGGGATCTAAGAGATGCGAGAAAGAATAATGTGCAAATAGATATGTCCAGCGAAGACGAAGAAGTTCCAATAATATCTGGCGGTGAATTTTCCAGCAGTGCATCGCCTAAAAGAAGTGGAGCATCGGGAAGAGTCAAAGTTAGAGTGGGAGAGATCTACGTGGAACAGAGACAGGTGGTGAATGGGGACATAAGAGAAATAAGTAGACGCACCCTACCCCTATGGTGAAAAAGAGAATTTCTGATTTCAATAACTTTGAAGATTTAGCGAATTGAGTAGTAAATTCAGATGAGGAATCAAAAGTCCCCACAAGAGCCAGAAAGTTTGATGATGTAGATATAAGAAAAGACAGGCGCTTTTGGACGGAAGAAGAAACTGATTGCTTGATTGATATAATGGAAACAATGACAAATGTCTTTGCCACGGCTAACAAGGCAAAAAGACATCTGTGGAAAAAGGTATTTAATTCAATTCCATTACTACGTTGTTAGCTATTGTTATTTTTACAATTTCCTTTGGTTTGTGACATATATCTATCTACCTCTGCTGTTCACTAGGTAGAAAAACATATGAAAACAGCAGGGTACAACGAAAGATCCAGATGTTGTAAAGTGTCTCTGTAAAGTGGAAAAACCTGAAACGACAATTTTTAAAGCTGTACAAGCCCCATAAAGATTCCTTAGTTACAAAGGAACGGCTTCTTGGCCACATATGGGGGGCATTTAAAGGGTTCCTGGTACTAATCCGACTGTAACGCTCGAGCACGTCACTGAGGTAGTGGATTCATTCAAAACAAAGGTAAATTACATTCAACTTGACAACATACAATTTTAACCGCTGTTATATAACATATGGAAACTGCAGTGTCCAAGTCAAAAGTTTAAAAGATGATTACAAGAATAGGCTACTTGCTGTAGAAGAAAAAAGAGCACAGTCCCTTGTGTAAAGCTTCTCTCCTTTCGGAGGCGGGACTTTACAATATAGCGATAATAAAAGAATGAACTCGGAGGCTTTACCCACAATGTTGATGTATTGAGTAAAACTATACAACTAAGAGCTACAGAGAAATGAGAACATACCGATCGGGGTGTTATCCAAAGTGAGAACAAAATAGGTAAAAGGGGAAGGGGCACGTATGGAAATAATCACTGAATCATACACAAGCGTTACCAAAACGCGAGATCACGGGCCACATGGTAGCGTAGAGAAAACATACTTGCCACACAACTGGAAAAGACGAGAGTGAGAGGAAAAAAGTGGTTGGTGTGACTGAGAGGTGAAGACTGCTTCTCCGTTCGTCTCATTTGCGACGAAAGTTTCCATACATCTGCCCATCTGGTCCAGCACAAAGGCACATTAATCAATATTAATTGCCCCTGTGTAAAGGGTGCCCCTGAATGAGTTGACGCGTGAAATGGACACTTTTCAATATTATTACGGGGTAGGCCTAACACTATGGGAAACTAAACATTAACTAGATTTTTGAATCGCCACTCTACACTACTCTAATTCTTAAAGCAACTATAATATTACTGGCGCCAGATGGCGTCAGTCGTTACACTTGCTATTATATCTGGCAACGCTGCAACATTTTTAACTTTAACAAAGAAAGCGCGGGGAGAACGGGTAACCTGCTACGACAAGCTTCACCCCGGGGCGGAGGGACGAAGAATTGCTGAGCTTCTTATTCGTACGTTCTCCCCACACTTTTGAAAAAGGTTAAAATTTTTGCTGCGTTGCCAGATAAAACGGCAAAACAAAACAGATCCCGAAGAGCCCTATAGCACGCAAAAGCTATATAACCCGCCCGCTTGCGTTGTATAGCATGTTAGTCATTATCTACTAGTATCAGTGTCTACATGTGCCTAATTAGGTCTACAAAGTGAAATTTCTTCTTTTTCTCCAATTCACAAATCTCACATTTAAGTCTAAAAATGTAAAAAAATCATTACACATAAGCTAATACCCACAAAAGGTGTACTATAAAACAAAACACACTTATGTTCCATCACCTCATGATGTGTCAGTTCCTCTCTATTGTATCAATAGTAGTGCCCTTTTTTACCGCATTCTTCGCAAAAAAAACTAAAAGGCATTAAAAAATATGTATAAGACTTCAGTACCATGGTTAAAATAAAAAAATCCTACATATTTTCGGTAGTGTGAACTGATATATAATGTGCTACCATTTCGTCTCTGGTTACGGTAGTGTGCTCACAAGTCAGGCACTTCGCCCGCACCATGATTATAAATATTTTATACGTAATTGTAAAACCTAAAAATGGAAAGAAAAAGATATTATCGTAAATTTACGATATAAAACGAGACGAGTCACGAACCAAACAAAAAGTGGGAACCATACTCTTTTTTGTTGTTGATTGTACAAGATACGATGGTCCCCTTTTTTTGACACAATCTCGCTTCTTATTGTATAATGTTCCCTACCAGCCCGGCAAAGTATTCCTATGGTCGTCTGCTCTTCAAACGATCCCGTTAACAGAGTTGAGGTGGTAGGGGGAAGAGAAATCTGATCCATTGTTATCTAACTCCACCGATTGCTTCTTTATACTCTTTGTTTGCAAGACGCTGTTCAATGAGATCAAAATCTTCGTCGGTAGTAATGGGCAGGTCGTTTTCTTCATCTATTTCAGAGTTTATGAAAAAGGCAAATTTTCCTGGAGCATTATCTGCTTTTGATTGTTGCCACATACCATTTCACCCAAAAGCAACAAATCTTGTTCCATATAGAAACTACAAAAAGTTTTATAGCTTCAATTTGATGGCTGCTGCTCTTCCCGATCGTTCGTTTTACTATGTTAACTGTGGTTTTCCTGGAAGTGTCCATAATTCAACTGTTTTCCAAAATTCGTCACTTTTTTAAAAATTGGAAGACCAAGAAAACCAAATTTTCAATTCACAAACATATCATATTATTGCTAATTCTGCATGTAAAACTCTTAAGCGCGAGTTTCCTTCTGGGTTTGCTACCCAGGGGTTCAAAGGTTGAAGTTCCCCTTGCCGACTAATGCTGTCTCTGCGAGATGAAGAATAGATGGATTGCCGGATAACTCAATGGAAGGTAAAAAATCAATCAGGCTTATGGAATTAGAAAGATACCAGGAAATAACTGAAATGGTCCGGTTGTTGAGCAAGCTAATCTCCTTGATCGGACAACCTATCTCTCTGCTTACGATTCCCTCTTCTAGCCGGGCCAGCTATTCCTTTCTGTCGTTCACGGGAGTCAGTCTGAGCTTCAAGCGCCTTGACTTGACGATTGAAGAAAAACTCGAAAATTTGAAAACAATTTCCAATCATGCCATATCGTTCAGACGTTTTTACTTGAGTTCAAAGAGAACTTATTTGGACGGCTATTGCCGGCTTCCGGGTCCCGGCTGACCACCAACTAAAGTCGCAAGACGCCATCGTTCCCCTCGGCCGAAAAAGATCAGTCCAACGGATTTTTCTCAGCAGTCTGAAGACTCACGAAATCCCCGCTATCGAGACTTCTGAATTAGATTCCCTGAATTGGAAACACTCCGACAACTAAATATATCACGTATGCCTCTAAGGGCTTTTCTCTCTAAGGAGTTCAGCTCAACGGCTTCCTATGGCGCGTAGCCTCTAACTCGGAGTGACGGTCAACTCCAGACTGGCGTCCCTTCACTGGGTATTTGGTTTACAGCCTTGACTCTGTCTCGGGTCCGAACAGCTCTACTGCACATTTTAAAAGCTGAAACTGAAACCTGTAATAAACAAAACCTGTAATAACAGAGCTATTATAGGCAGTTTCAAATTGTGTGCATAAACAAAGATCAACAACGCGGAGTACGGGCGATCCTTATCTTGCCTCTGTTGAAGCGAGGTTCCGGGGAACTGTCTGGTGAGGTTATTCCTCGCGTCCTTGTCGAAGTGGGCTGAGGTGACTTGTCTCGTGCTTGGGCGTCTGCCTCGCTGGACTTGTCTTTAGTACTTCGGCTTTTCAACGTAGTAGTGAGCTGCTCGTTGTCGAGCTTAGTTAGTTTAACGTAAGGATTGGGCTTGTCCTTCTTCTTACTGTCCCGCCTACTGGCTGACTTAGCCTCCTTGGGGCTTGAAGTCTTGTCCCGTTTGGATCTGCGCTGTAGTTCTTCGTTCACCTTGTACCACTCCTTGCCGGGGGTCTTTGGCGGAGTTTTGGGTCCAAAAAAGACTTGATTTGAGGTGGACGCCACTGGCGTATCACAATAATCTTCCTTCTCAAGTTCCAAACAGAGGATGTCCTCGCTTGGGGAAGGTTTTTCGGCTTTCCTCTTTCGTGATTCAAGTTTGCTGTTTGACTCGGTCTGTACGACTCTGGTCTTAGGTGCCGTTGGAGCGGAAGCCTTGATCAAGTTGACCTGAGCGTCCGAGTGAGATTGCTGCTGTCGTTGAAGCAAGGTGGCTTCTTTAAGTTGCGCGGATAGCAGGATCTCTCTTTCTTTCTCTGCTCGCTCTGCGGCTCTGGCTTTGACTTGTTCAATCAGCTGTTTATCGTATGCGGTTTGCCGTTGGAGAACCTCCAAGTCACGCTGATCTGTATCGTCAAGGAGTAGGTCTCTCCGTGGGCGGGATGGACCGCTTCTGTACGCCTCTTCTTCTTCGTATGTTACGCTTCGTCTCTCGGGTGATGGACTACGGTATCTCTTTGGCCTGGGCGGGCTGCTGTATCTGACGAGTCTGCTCTCGTCGTATGGTCGAGGTTTGGTGATCTTTAGCGCGCGGCAGACCGTATCAGTGAAGAGGTGTCGGGCCAGCTCCCAAACGTCTCTCACGCGTCTGTTAGCTACGGCTTCGCTTGAGTAGTCTCGGAGCTCGCGTATCGCGTCTCTGAGATGGCCAGGGGGTTGCTGGGGACCAGGCACTGTGATTCACAAAAAGCAGTATAGAGAATTACTGATTTGTTTCTAGGAACTTCTGATATCTTAAAAAACGGCTCGAAGGACCATGTGAAATTCTTTAGCGCGAATTTCCTACTGGGTTGGTTACCCAGGGGTTCAAAGGTGAAGTTCCCCTAGACCAACTTACTTTTCACTCAGTGGTGTTTCGTCGGTCAACTTATTAGTCTGGTCTCACAAGGACTCGTGCTGGCCTTTGGCTTGGGTAGACGCTCGGTCGATGACGGCTTAGGTCGATGACTCTCGGTCTTTGGACGTGGCCTCGTGGGCTAGGAATGGTGCTCTCTTGGGCTCGATTGAATGCAAATCCCGTAGTATGAAGTATTTCTAGAAAAGAATGGCTCAAGTTAGATACTATGGCCTTAACTCGTTATTAAACGCGGCGTCAGCTAATGCTCTCTCGACGACAGCCAGTCAAGCCGCATCACAGCTTACGACATCCACTTCTAGCAACAGTCGGTTAACTCACGGCGCACGCTCTATTCGCCTTGTCTTCCAAGCGACTATGTTCTCTGGAGCCGGGCCAACTCCGTCTTCTGAACCGGTACACGGTTAGATATCTCCAAGATACTTCGAAATTTCCTTTCAAGTTAGGGCGAGATAGCTCTCGATGGGCTCTTGGTTCAACTAGCTCGGGGATGTGTCTGAGAATCAGACTGAGAAGGAACGAAAAAGAAGTTCCAGCCGTTTCTATTCTTCCAGGAGGTCTGGTTTGGATTGCGTCCTACACTGCGACTAATCCAGAGATTTCTCTCTCACTTGGTTATCAAGATGGCCAAAAAATTAATTCATCCAGATGGAAAAAAGGCCGTCCTGTGTGTAAGTGATCTCCGTTTCAAATCTAACTGCTCTGGACGATGTGCAGAAAATGTCGAAGAATCCACCAACTATCCTCGCTAACCGGCGTGTCTGGAATTCGTATCTCCTAACACGCCTCTAAGGGCTTCTGTCCCCGAAAAGAATCCTACTGCCTATTGCTCACAGCCTCTGTCTTCGGAGTGACGGTCTACTCCAGGCTGTCGTCCCTTCACTGCTTACGCCTCTGCGGACTTGAAGTCTTTGACTCTAGGCCTTGACTTGTCTCGGGCTCACTAGCTCTACTGCAAAGCTCTAGCTCAACGGCTTTTCAAGATAGAGGTCCGTAGACCGAAGAAAGAGAAGAGTCGCTTGTAGGTTCGCAACACACAACAAACTGATAGAAAGATCGCAATCTTTAAAACAGAAAAATGCTCTTAGTCCACAAATTTAGGGACTTAGAACTAGTACTCATTGAAAACTTGGATGATGACACCGTTTAAGAAAATTATTGGATATTTGCAGCCAGCAAACAAGATTTTTAATAAGAAACTATCGTCGACCAGAATGACTATGGAACTTGCTTTCGGTGAATTAAAAAACCGATTTGAACGATGTATTGATATTAACACAACTATAAAAAAGGGAGTAAACATTGTTGTTACTTGTTGTGTTTTGCAAAATATCTAAATTCAGCAAGGCGATGTGTTCTTTGGGGGAATACTACCCGAAAACAATCTGCACTGTAATTTAAATCGTGTGCCATTTCATGGAGGTAGGATTGATCGTTTGGCTGAAATGAAACGGCAACATATATGTGATTCGTTACGAACAAGGCGCCCTGTCATTGCCTTTCGTAGACCTCGTTGATGTAAATGTTTCTCCAAAAGAAATAAAGCTATGTTCACAGTTTCAGTATTCATGAATACTGAAATCTTTTCAAACTGCAGTTTGAAAAGATCCTGTATTACAATTTTATGACTAAAAACGGTAATATAACGAAACGATATCCACCTTGACAGTGAACTCCAAGTTACAATGACATTGCTATTGATGTATAGAAACCATACGTCAACAAACAATGTAGTATTAACATCATCAACGAAGTGTCTGAATATCATCATTGTGGTCCTAAGTTAAAGAGAAATTTAAATTTCAAAAAAATTTAGATAACCATAAATATGTTTACAATTAAGTAAAAGATGAAGAGGAATATTGATCACTAGATGATGTTGATTCTTTCCGACGAAGGAGATCGGCTTCTCTTTTTGGAGGACACATTTTCGCGAGATGAATATGAATTTCTTTGATTGTTTTGAGACTTATTTTTAGATGACTTCCTTGTTTTCTTTTTCTTTTTAGAAATAATTGAAATCAGGCTCGTCATAACATCAATCATTTGATGACTTTTCTCCATTCGCTCCTTGTGTCTTTTTTCCCTTTCATGTCTTTCTTCACGATGACGTTCATTGCTTTTATTTCTCATATCTTTGAATACTTCCAAGACTTTATCAGCTTTTGAAGCTTTGCTACTTCTTTTTTTGGGTTGGGTGATTCCATCATTGGATGATTTCTCATCTAGGCTATCGCAGTAAATGCCATGATCTGAAATGCGAGAATTACTACCTCCATCCATTTCCTTTGTCGATTTTTCGTTTTCATTGGTGGATGAATCTGCCAAATAATTGTAAAATTCCTTATTGTTTATTATTTATGAAATAATATAGTTATGAGTTATACCATTTTTTTCTGTTTCTCGAAATTTGCTCGGCTTTTGTATTTGGGGTAGAGAATCACCCGTTTCTTTTTTCGAGGTTTCTTGCTCAGTTTTTGTGTCTGTGAAGTAATGATTATTTATTTACAATTGTGTAATAGTTATAAAATATTTCAGTTTTACCCTTTTTTCAGTGTCTCGAAACTTGCTGGGATTTTGTATTTCTGATAGAGAATCACTCACGTATGGTGGCTTATAAGAATGATTATTTGAACCTCCCCGGTAAAAAAATTACATGTAATTTTATGTAGTTTTTTACATGTATTACTGCATAGATTTTTCATTTGTATGTAGCACTACATGTAGCATTACATGTACTGTGACATAAGGCAATATATATATTCATCTATATTAAATAATATAAATAAAAATCATCTAATACCAGATGGGTCACCCATCCGTTTACTTGCCTTCACCGATATCTGCTGCGCTTCGATATTCATAGCTGCAATTCAAACTAAAGTGGTATTATTACTTAACTACAATATGAGGTAAATGAGGTACAATTAAAGGTAAATTAATAATATGCTATTAGCAATTTACAATTCAGCACGATAGTAAATTTACATACAAAAAATAATTTTAATTTGTTTAAATTGTAAAAATTTCTAATATAAAATTACGCCAACTTTTCTAATGATATGTTTTTTTTCATAATAAAACATAAATATTATAAGGTTGAAATAACTGAACAACAAATTGCAGGAGGGAAATAGTATCTTGCTATGGGTAATGTTTATAGATTTATGATTTCGTGCAGACATGTATACTACATGTAGTACTACATGTCGTTACATAGCGTACACTATGTTTTACATGTTTCAAAACATGTCATACATGAAGTAAATGTATGTTACATGTTTCACTACATGTCATTATATGAAGTACACTATGTGTTACATGCAAACTACATGTAATAACATAAAGTACACTATATGTTTACATGTATCAATACATATCAAACTTTGCCTCACGACGAAAAAAACCTTTTTTACATGTAGGATGATATAGTTTTACATAGTATTAAATGTAATAATACATGCAAATACATAAACTATTTTCACCGGGGCTGTTATAAAAATTTAGAAAACGAGATTAAAAACAAATTAAAATCTATCATAAAATTATTTCGTTGAATACCTAAAATTTTCTCAATGGCATCGAAGAATTTTGGGTGTCAGAGGCACTACTTCCAGTTTGTTGGAATTTATAAAGGTATGATCTGTAGTCTTTCCTTAAATTTTCCCATTGCAAGTTTGTCCTTGGTCAATACCTCGAACTGTGAAACCGGCTTCCTCCAACCCATTTGCAATAACATCCCATATTAGCTTCTTAGTAGTCTTTGTGTCGCTCAATGATTTCCAATTATCCTCCAATAAACCTAAAAAAAACATCCTTCGTAAGCTTTAAATTGAGAATACCTAATGTAAATTTAAAAATAAAACTGACTCAAAAAGATTTCAGTTGCTTCACTATCAATGGCAATTTGACTTGCAGTTTTTTTCCCATTCCTACATTCTTTCTTGATTGTCGGTTCTTTGAATCGGTGTCCTCAACGTTATTTTCCATTTAAATCCACTTGAGTTGCAATTAATTTAATAAAATAGTTTGAAAAGTTTGAATTATTATGAGATAATTTTTCTCAATAAAACTGTCTGCTCAAAAAACAAGTGAATGTCATAGTTGAACTAGAGCTCAACGGTGCTCCAGACCACCGTTGACGCAATTCAATTTTTTCAGTTCAACTAAAAAATTTGGTTGGCGCTAAAACGGATATGTCAACTGACCTTATTAGAACCCTCTACTGGTGGTAGACAGAAAAACAGCAGTTGACCCAAACAGTTGACAAAAAGTTCACGCCAAAATGCGCCCAAGATTGAAATGTTGAAATCGAAAATCCAAGATTCCCTCGAAAACTGCAACAGCGAAAAGGAATTTCTTGAATAAAGATGGTTGATTGAGAAGGGCACCTTCAATAAAGCTCTCACTCTGTGTAGAAGGAATGGATTCCATAGTTTTTAAAACCAACATTTGCCAACGGACGAAAAATCTTTGGAAGTTCGATTTTTTTCTGTTGTGTTGATCCTCTTCTCTTCAGCTAAAAGGGTAGCTGAGGAAATTTCTATAACTTGAAAGATACCAAGTTTCAAAAAAGCAAACTAAAAGAGTGGGCAGCAACACTGCGAATAGCATACAGTCAAATCCTTAGGACCATAAATGTACAGTTCCTTAACATTGATGCTGCGTGTCATCTTCGCTGAAATATCTGATTCCCACACAAAGAGTATGTCAAAAAAGAATTTAAACCAAGTTACTTCAAATCCTATTCAATTTCTTCCCATATGTCAGATGACATAAATTTGTGCAAAAGTTTCAGTTGTGGTGATAATCACAACAGCCGGAAATCTCATCAGTAGAAACTTTTTGCATGATGAAAGATTTCACAATCGAGTTTTCGGCGAATTAAGGGAAGAACTTCACAGTATTGGTTACCATTTCTCGACTAGCCATGACCATTGACCATTACTTTCTCTTTCATTTTTCGCAACGAAACAAACATTTTAGGAATAAGCAAAGCCTTTTCTGAGCCTACATCAAGTACTTCATCAGGATATTGGTAAGGATCTCCATCAGTTCTTCTAACCCGAATTTTGGAAGTACGCCATAAATCTTAGACGCGCATTGGATATTCCAAATGAGTCTTCAGTCCCGTTTGCATGCAAAGCCGGATGCAACTTGACAACATCGTGACAGGATTTTTGGCATCCGAAAGAGTTCTTTTTCTGACCCAAGCAATCTACCAATGAAAGCATTTGATTTACTACTTTGTTTCGATGATGTTAATAATTCACAGATGGGTGACGTCAGAATTTTTTAATAGATAATTTGTTCAAGAATTTGAAGTTTTCAGGAACTTCTATGACAACAGAGTTCACTTTCAGAATATACAAATTTTTAAAATTAATTTTGTAAGATTTAAACTCCTAACCCCCGTCTGCTACCAGAGACCGTCAAAAAGGTGTGAAACAAGTCCATAGCGAAATCTTCGATGTTAAGGGTGTACATATTGGGTCAATAAGTGATAACATCTCGCAGAGTAGCAAAGAGATTTTTTCTACTGAAACAACGTTACGATGGCTTGGGCTACTTCTTCGTTTTTTCTCGAAGTTGACTGTTTCATTTGTTTCAAGGAACGAGCCAATTGCTTGCAAAAAAAGACCATCTTTACCTGCTTGAAAAGTGATGCAAAACCGAAGCAAGGAAAGTGTTAATTCGCCCGTTTTATGTGCACACAAAATGGTGTAAAAATTTGTAAAAACTTTTTATATTTAACAAAAAATCGAAATATCCGAGGACTAGGGTGCGCCAATGGGGGCGCTTTGTTCTAACTTTCACAATTAATTACCGCTATCAATAATCATCCAAAAAATAAAACAAAATATCATCTAAATTGGTACGAGTTCCATTTACCAATAAATTTTTTACAAAAAAATGTTTCATGCCATAACCCTATTTCCAAAGAAAACTCATGAATTCAAGAATAATGTCAATTGGGAAAATAATGAGAATAATGTCAATACTATTGAAAAACTACATTTACCATTTAATCTGTTTTTGAGGAATTTAGTCTTAATTTACTCCGAACTTGCTCTTCCGACTAGAGTTTTAAATTCTCTGTGAAGTTGAGAGGAAACAAGTCTTAATAACTTTCCAGTTTGGTTTCTTTAAAAATTCTGACATTCTTCCCCATAGTCGCTATTCACAACTCCTACAAACAATAAAAAATTAATCACACTGATCATCATGAATAATATGTAAAGAATGGAAGGAAGAAGCTTAAGGGAAGGGGTGCTTTAAAAACCCATTCGAACCTTCATCTCCCCCTTTTTTCTTTCTTTTCTAAATCTAATGACAGAATTGAACTAAAAGAAAATAAAGAAGATAAAGAATGAAAGAATGAGACTTAAGAAATTGCGAATAATGTAACTGACGCCCAATAAATTTTTTGCGAACAATTAAAATCATGTCTAACCTCACATCTTGCACTATCTATCCTTCGGATACTAACGTTGCCATAATGTTTAAGCAGGAAAGTTTGAATAGGGTGGTAAGTTTGAATAGGGTGAGAGGTTTCGGAGGCAGCGCCTTAATAGTTCCGTGAGCATTCAGAATTACATGACCTGGATGATCATCCCTAAAAAAGAGCATGGTAACATTTGACGTTTTAAGAGGTTTTTTTTTAATGAATGGAAACATACATAAACTTTTTTTACTTCACTGTATAAGCTTCTATATTCGCCAAATTTGTTATATACATCCTTTTCCAGTATCCTTTTTTTGTACATTATCTTCCAAATCACACCCAACTTCGGCTGTTAATCTTACGACTTCATGTTTACGACATGACATTTGAAGGTGGACGTCTTTTTTCGACATTCCCGTAAATTGACCGCATAGCTCGTGAAACGCATTAGTTCTTTTTAATTTTGGGGAGTAAATTTTTGGCATTATTTTTGTTTCAGTGTACGACTACAATTGAACTACCAATATTTGTGTAAATGTCGAATTTATTGTCGTTGGATTCGCCGACTTGTAACCACCACTTAGGTCAATTTTGGAAACCGATGACTCGTTTTCGTATGTCGTAAAAAAATCCCAAGTCGTATTTAAAACTCAACGGAATGTGACATGATAGTGCATTCCAAGTCACATTAAACTATTTTCTTTTCTCCTCTGTATTGATTATCATTTTACATTACTGGGGAACATTAGCAAAATTGTCTGGAGTTTTTTTTATAAATAAGGGTTGAATATGTAAAATTGTAATTTTTTAACTTGGTCGTAAGATATTGTTGGTTCAAGATTTCTTCTTTTCCATTTCAGGACTATGCGAACAAAAGAGTTCCAAACCACTATGGCTAAAAAAACAATAGGTTCGTTTACATTATTTGCACAATTGTGTTTCTTTTATTATACTAATACATTTTTCAGTTCCAGATTTTGAAAGGAAAAGGTCCTCGGTCAGTACAGGACCAGATGACAAAGGAGAAAAAGTAAATTTTTGTAATAAATTAATAATGACTTCGTTTTGTCACCATTATGTTTATTTTATTTTACAGGATCAGCCCCCTGATCTACCAAAACCATCTTTGACTGTTTTTAAGATTTACGGCTTCCAACATGACGCTGCTCATAAACCTCACACCCTATACAAAGTACCAAGACCATTACAACTTTTCTACAAAGGCACTGTACCAGCTTAAGTTTCCCAAGGATTGACATTGAAGGATGCGAGAGGTTTGATTTTCATTTTTCTTAAAAAATTAATTGGGCGTCAGTAAATAAATAATGCGTTTTAGAAAGCGATGTAAAGGCGAATACAAAGTGATGGATGACCAAACAAAGGTGAAACGGATTCATAAAGCTCTGCAAAATGAATCTGTAAAAGAGTAAAAGTAAGTTAATAAATTTTTTAACGCTGTTAGGCTACATCATTTCTAATTATTTTTTGTAGGAGCAAGTGAAACGATTCAACTCACAAAATCCCTATTGTGTGCTCCCGACTCGCCGGATCGAGTCGGGGAGCGGATGAGAAACGGCCGCAGGATCCGCATTGTTTCAAGTGTGAAGGTGCCCATCGGTTGGAAGACTGCCAGTTCTTTAAAAATCTTCCAATTAGCGAGCGGATGAGCTTTGCCGGCTTGAGCGTTGCCATGCTCCAGGTAGCCGTGAACTATGAACAGAATTCTTCTGGAAGAGTCTAATCCGCTACGTTGAATCTATTTCACGTCTCCAGTCACGAGATTCTACACTTTCCGCACGGTCCGATTGATTATACATCAATATTGCATTAATAGAACACCGAAGAGATACAAAGCTGAACTATGTAATGCGCTAAGTTGCGCACGCTGAGTTACGCATGCGCTGGCTACTGTCCAGATGTTCATTCTTCCCCTCCTCTCTGTCCAGACACTCTATGATGGCGTCTCTGTTTATACAAGACGTCTCGGAGCTCTCAGCCTTTCGATGTCTCAAAGCCTTTCGAGCTTCGATCTCTCAAAGCCTTTCGAGTTTCGATCTCTCAAAGACTTTCGAGCTCTCAAAGCCTTTCGGGACTCTGAAGTTAACCCTATGTCTTCTCTTACACTCAATTGGTATATAAACACGCACCCTCACATGCATAAGGCAGAGGCCAGTGAGCGTGTGCGTGTGAGTATCTTTTCAAACCCGTTTGTCTGTTTGTGTGTGTGAAAGTAATAAACTGTAGATCGACAATTTGCTTGTGTATCATTAATTATTGTAAGCGCGACTTCCTCGTCCAGAAGCGCGCCTTACATTTGGTGAACGTGCCAGTTTTCGATCCTGCTAGGCAACAGTAGTAACAAAGGCACTCTGTTAGTCCATCACTCATCTGACCAGATAAAATTCGAAAGGATCTTGCTGAAAGAGCTGTCGAAGTGACTCTTTCAGGCAAACCTTTACCGCGAGAGTAACAAAGGCACTCTCCGGTTTCGAGAAAGCAGTATCTTCACATCACAACAGAAAGAGCTGTCGAAATGACTCTTTCATCATACCAATCTAGTATTCACCGGTCTTCAACTGTAAGTGATGAATAGACTCCCAAAATTTTTCCGTTAAGCCTAAAACACAAACAGAAGAAGAAGTGCAGTCCCCGACAAAAACGAAATGGCATTAACTCAAGCAACAGTAAATGCTTGGCGACAAGCAGTAGACCGACAAGCTACAATCTTAGAAACAGGACTAGGACTATTGAACGCACAAACAGCAAAGACAGAAATCCCGAAATTTACAGGAGAAATCGAGAACGAATTAGCAATCGAAGAATGGTTCAAAATAGCAGAAAGAATAGCTACAAATGCAGGATGGAACAACGCACAAAAACTTCGTTTCTTTCAAGAACGAATGGTCAAATCCGCAGAAAATTTTAACGACTCATTGACACAAGCCCAGAAGGCAAATTACCAAATATGGAAAGCTAATATACTGGAAGGTTTGGCAGATAACACTACGAAGGCAAGAAAGAAAGAACAACTAAAAGACCTCAAGCAAGAAGATGCTGAGAGAGTCAGAGATTTCAAAATTTGAATCGATGACTATTATCAAATTGCGTTCGGCATGGATGCAGCAACGAGCGAAAATGCCACAGTAGTAGCCCTAAGAGACGAAGCGAAAAAGGACGTATTGTTGAACGGATTGAAATCAGCAATTTCAGATTTAGTTTGGAACAGACCGAATATCCACAACGCAACTTACGCGGAAACAATTGACATTGCCGAAGAATGTGAAAAGATAGTAGAAATCAAGAAAATTGCAAAAAGTAAAGATTTGTCTTCTGCTGTTACGGTGATTTCAAAGGAAAATGAGAGAAACACCGAGGAAATCAACAACCTCAAGGATATAATCAAACAATTGGCGGTAATCAACCGACCAATTGGAGTCGAGAATATGTAACGACCCAGCCATTACTTCAGTAGTGTATAGTAGCTTAGAAGTAGCAATTTAGTCAACAAAGAAATAAGAAAATGAAAAAAAAAAACAGAAAATTGAACTCTAAATTCAGAAATAAACCTCTCACTCTACATCACAGACCCGGAAGAATTCAAGCGTAATCGAAAAACAAAAACTGAACCATTTAAACCACTTTAAAAAAAGTTTTCTCGGACTAGCCAGACATTTTTATTTAAACTTTTGCTTTAGCGTACATTTATGAAATTTTGCCATGGACAAGAAGTCCATGAAGGGGCCCAAAAGAAAAAAAAAAAAGATGACCTATTTTTCCGAAGTGCCTTGATTATCCTTCAAACTTACGCTATCCGAAACCAACGCGTGGATTTCTTATTCATTGATGCGTCAAATTATTTGGAGATTTCAGTAGAAAGCCAGTAAAGAAAGAAAACGGCGTAAAACAATCGTCGTTGCTTACACTTCCATCCTTTGGATGTCAAAGAAAAGGTTCAAGAAAAAGGTTACACATGAGACTATGTATAGTAACCGAATGTACGTTAACGAATTGAGCAACCAAGCCGTTGAGATTGAGATTAATTGAAATTATAAGCAAAAGTAGCTAGATGGGCTTCATGCCTGCAAGGATATGACTTTGTCATGAGCGACAGACGCTTGCTAGAAGAAATGACGAAAAGAAACGCCACCTGAGCGATCCGCCAGAGATTTTCGCGTTTACAACATAAACTTCGCAGAAGGACAAGGGCTAAATAGAAAGAAATATGAAAGCGCGCGAAAAACGAATTGATCAAGAAGCCAATATAGATACGTCGATTATGGACAATGCAATCGACGACAGCCCCCGAGACGGTGACCAAGGATATCAGACAGATGGAGATAATGCGTACAGCGATGAAGAAGAGATCGTTGAACTTGACAACGGTCTCATTGGAACATCTGCCGGAAGTATCCTGGTACCGGAATCCTTAAAAGAGAAAATTTTAAAAGATTTCACGACAGTCCGTACGAAGGACATTTAGGAGTTAAAAGACAACGGCAAGGATTCAACGATGCTAAAACGGAATTTTATAAATGGTAATCAGTTAATTATTGAAATGTGGAATAATCACCAATACCTAAGGAACCTTCATGAGCGCGAGAAACGAAAGAAGCCTACATGAATCGCTGCAAACCTGATCCCTTCCCCAATGCTGTCTATTGGCCATGGTTATCATGGGTGCTTTGTTGGAATCAGAAAGCGGAAGAAGAGTTCAAAGACAGTGATTACTTAAAAGGAAAATTTATTATATTGGAACGGAAATGGAGCCTCAAACCAACCACAAACGGATATGGATTTGACAAACTCCATCTCCAGCGATAACTCCGATCTACATGAAAATCTACGTAATTTCAAAAGTATCTATGTTTTGGGTGTATCCGAGGAGTAGCATAGATCTATACGAGGGTCTGCGTTGTTTCGCGGATGCATTTAGAATATAGTATTCTACCCGGAATAGGACAAATAGACACCCAATGGACTTCGAAGACAACGTCCTCTCCTTTAATTATCAGTAAATTCCCTAGTAAATTTCAGTGTAGTTTTGCATGCCACCTGCAAATTGTTTTGAATAATTAAAATACCGCATTGCCGACGGTTAATGTAGTTTTGTTTTTATCCCAACATTTTTTTTTTTGTTTAGTATGTCTTTTCTTTATTTATTTATTTTTTTTTTTTTTTTATTTTGTTTGGTTTTTCTCTCACCTTATTACTATTATTATTATTTTTTTTTTCTCTCTCTCTCTCTCTTTCTCTCTCTCTACTTATGTCCTCTTATGCTACCTTTATTTTATTTTCTTTCATCGAACATGTACTGTTGTATTCCCTCTTTAATTTCCCATGTAGTTATTGTCTAAAGTAACTCAGCGTAGACCCGTGGGCGGGTCTTCTATATGATGGAGGTTTGTAATGCGCTAAGTTGCGCACGCTGAGTTACGCATGCGCTGGCTACTGTCCAGATGTTCATTCTTCCCCTCCTCTCTGTCCAGACACTCTATGATGGCGTCTCTGTTTATACAAGACGTCTCGGAGCTCTCAGCCTTTCGATCTCTCAAAGCCTTTCTAGCTTCGATCTCTCAAAGCCTTTCGAGTTTCGATCTCTCAAAGACTTTCGAGCTCTCAAAGCCTTTCGGGACTCTGAAGTTAACCCTATGTCTTCTCTTACACTCAATTGGTATATAAACACGCACCCTCACATGCATAAGGCAGAGGCCAGTGAGCGTGTGCGTGTGAGTATCTTTTCAAACCCGTTTGTCTGTTTGTGTGTGTGAAAGTAATAAACTGTAGATCGACAATTTGCTTGTGTATCATTAATTATTGTAAGCGCGACTTCCTCGTCCAGAAGCGACGCCTTACAACTATCTACTTTGTTGGTAAGCATGCCCACTAGTTGAATTTTATCCATCGTTGAATGGTTTTGTGTTTTACAATTAAGCCTGCTTTCTGTTTAAATCCAGTGTTGTATCCAGTCTGTTCAATGCTTGACGTATCCCGGACCAAATCCAGTTCACAGCCTACTGTTACCCAGAGTAAGCATCTTTTCCCTCGTCTCATTTTTCAGCATCTCTTTTATTTAATTTTCTTTATTTTAATTTCTGCAGCCAAACTATCGTTGGCAAACATTTGGAATCCAGTCCATGATTATTATAAATGTACCAACTATCAATCAGAATAATCTGCAATTCAACATGGTCGGTCCTCACATTGAAACTTAGCTACTGGGTAAAGAAACAGGGAAGCGTCTTTTAAGAGATCTTTCCGTACTGGTTTCAAAAATTCCATGTAAATAATTAAATAACATTGTCCATTACTTACAAATATTTTTTATATCATTGTTTTCCATTGGGCCCTGATCCACTGCCCAAAAACCTGTCTGATCTACTGACGAAACAAGAAAATCTTCATTAGAAGAAAAAAGCTATTGCTTCTGGAAGTCAACCACCTGTCGCTCAAGTGACATCAGCAGCAAGAAATCAAGCTGGATTTTTTAACCAAATTTCGTTTTACGGTCTTAAATGCAAATTATATGTGCCCCAAGATTTC
The DNA here is from genome assembly GCA_030770115.1 of Daphnia galeata. Taxonomy (NCBI): domain Eukaryota; kingdom Metazoa; phylum Arthropoda; class Branchiopoda; order Diplostraca; family Daphniidae; genus Daphnia; species Daphnia galeata. The sequence goes on from CM061118.1 coordinate 1,997,488, forward strand.
GTTTCACGATCTAAACTGTCACAATGTCGTTTGAATACAATAATCGAGGTAATTCTATTATAAAAATGTATTTTCCTTGGTGTATGACAACAGAAAAATCCCATAACAACCGACGGACAGACAGTGACTAGTAACATTTCAAAATAAAGAGTACCTTCTTCGTATTAAATTTACAGACTAGATAATTATTAGATTTGAGATCCGAATCACCGAATGATCAATACCCTACGATACAATTAAGCACTGCATACCCTAGGTAACTTGATGTATAATCGCAATTGAAACAGGGCACTGACATAAAATTACAATCTGAAGTACTGAACTCTCCAGTGTTTTTATTTCAAGATGCTCGAAGAAAGGTTTTGCAAAGAGTTAGAGTGCCGATAATGGCCGACTGGTCAGTTGAACAAATAATAATCTTATATAAACATATAGTAAATGCATTTAAACAGTAAGAAGTATAAATTCATGCCATTGCCTTACTGAATGAGAGTATGAATATTTTAAAAAATGAATGTATATTTATATTTATTTTCCCGTGAAATGTTTCTCCAAAAAGAATAGTACCCTTTCATTTTCATTTCAAGTTGGTACAGAAATGGCGCAAAAGATGGCCGATTATTTTCTCGTGAACGATCCTATGGGCATCTGCCAGGTGGCGTCAAAAATCGTTCAAAATATAAAAAAAAAACCCTACTAGCATTTCTTTTTTGCTTTAAAATATTATATATTTTTGCCACCAGTAGTAACTCTTTTTCCCTAGCGTTGTACACCTTGAACATCACCCACCTACGTGAGATGCCCTTGCTCATCACTTTGGCGAACGAAATAAAAAAATAAAAATCCAATTGGCCTTTTGAAACCCTGAGGCGAAGAGATCTATAGTTAGACAAGAAACTCACTTTAGCATATAATTTTAATTTCATTTGTTGTACGAGCTCGCCCTTTTAATACGACGATGTCAGCGGGTACCCACGTCCGTCCATCATCGAATAAATTGGATGCTGCGCAATTGGCTCTGCCCTTGCGTTTCCAGTTTGAGTTTCATCATGTTTCATCAATTTTCCTTTTTTCTTTTCTGTTTTTGTTTTTTTATTAGTATAAAATTCTCCATTCCCGAAGTTAATGGGTCTCGGTATATAGGAAATAATAAGGGGAAAAGATTTAGCGCCAAGCTGATGTAGCTAGACGGTGCGCAGTGATCTATGATATATACGGTATATGACGGTATACGATATATGTGATACGGATCTCCCAGCGGCTAATAAAAATCGGATCTAAATTTTAAAAACAAATGCGTCGCTATATAGTGTTGCGTTGTTTCGAGAGAACGCACGGTAATGGTATCAACGATACGAAGAACATATTTCATTTTATGTTTACATTTATATTTATTTTACATTATTCCATTTGATGTAAAGTGTACGGCGATTCAGATTCATAACAATTGGCTGATCCCAATTGTCTTTCTATTCTATAAAAATACAACGCATTTAAAGATTATCACTTTTATGAAAAGGTACACGGAAAATTGATTTAATTTGTTCAAAATCAATCCGATAAATCCAAATTATGAATAATTAAGTGTGATGGGGGGCGGGCAGGCGTTACGGGTGTGAACGGGCAGGCGGATTCATACCCGTTAGAACAGAGAAATCTGTGTCCGCCATTTGCGGTTGCCACACCCTATGAGTTGTGGGAACCCAGGTTACTTTTTAGCAGCATTCCCTTCTCTCTCTACCTTAAAAGCGTGTTCTCAAAGAAGACCTCACTTCTCAACTGTGATACCCAAGTAAATTATTTTGCTTCATTGCTGCTTCATATCAGACTTCGTTCTAGTGTCATGTTCTACTATCTACAAATTGTTTAAATAGTAAGTAGGTTTTCTCTAATAAGAATTTGGTTTTAGTACTTTTTTGCAGTGTATTGGATTTTGTGTTTCAAATCAAATCCAAATCCTCAAATGAATTGATTTGATTTGGATTTGATTTGATTTCCCCATGTTAATTTTTTTAAATCAAAATCAAAATCCGAAAAAATCCGCAAATGATTTGGATTGATTTGGATTTGATTTCACTTGAATCCCAAAATCCAATACACTGCTTTTTTAGGCTACTCTCTTAGAATATAATCGAAAAAAACGACAAATATCGGTAAATATCACGGTTTTTGTGATATTTCCGATATTTTGGTGCCCTTTTCACGATAACATTTTAAGCGAGTAGTTGATGGCGTTTTGCTTTCGTGCTCTTTAATGTTTTTTGGCCTACTCTAAATGAATTGTTTTTGTGTGTGTACGCAGTGCCTTGCAACGATCCGGACCCGACCGTCTGTGATCCTCCGCCATCATCAACGTTGGCGGTCACGGAGCCGGACGTTTTGGTTTACGGTTTACGCAACCGTCAAATCTACCGGTCATCATGCACGTTGGCGGCCACGAAGCCGGTCTTTCGAGCGACCAAACGAACCCGGATTGTCTGCCCTCCCCGGCCATCATCTACCTTGGCGGCCACGGAGCCGGTCGTTCGTTTAACCCGGATTGTCTTCCCTCCCCGTCCTTCATCTTCTTTGGCGGCCACGGAGCGTGACGCCGCTGGTCCGTCGACCGTCCGTCAACATAGGACGAAAAACCCGCCCAGCGCCCGCAGACGTCCGCAGACGTCTGATCAACCTCAACGAATGCCCGTCTCCAAGGAGCCCAATCAGCAGCACTTCTGCTGGACTTGTTCCCGCCCGGATTGCAAAAAAAAAATGCTCTTACCCTAAACTCTATGGAAAACTAACGGGTATGGCTTGGCCGCCGCCGCCGGACGTGCCACCTCCAGTAAGCGGGACTGAGGCATCAGATCGTGAGATTGGGGATTGGGTTGCCAAATACCGAACTTCCCACCCAGCCACTGTAAGTTTCCGAGAGGCAAAGCGTAATCAGAAGTTGCAAAAAATGACGGCACCATAGCTCTAATTGTGTAATTCGATATGAAATTGTGTGATTCGATACCAATTCTGTATGTCGATTGTGCATTTTGTCATTACAATACAATCAATGAGGGTGCGTTTTGTGTAAGAGTCTGTTTTTTGTGTTCAAGTGAGCGCACGCTCTCAATTGGCCGCCAGCCGGGTTAACGGTATAGTTTGGAATAAACCGCCTAAAAAAATGGCCACCACTTTTTTTCAGATCGTTCCTTAACTTTTGCGAATCAGAAGGAGGCAAAGACTAGAAAAGATGAATTAAAGGATCGTCTAGGCCAAAGGACTGTCAATAATCAATGGTGAGGTACATAAAATTGGAGGGTACAACACGCACATTGATCATGTAGTATATGATCTTTCTGGGTATTTGATACATGCGAGACGAAAGAGGATTGAACATTGCAATGAATGTATGAACACATTAATCACAAAAGAAGATATCCCAAATGATTCTGAATATCCAGACAACCTCGTAATTCTCATAGATATTGGGTGGGCTAAAAAAAAGTTACCCAGATTTTTTTTTTAATTTCTTGTGTGGAGAATTTGCTGATGAAACATTTCGAGGGAAGTGACAGTTACATCAGAGATTCTTTTGAGTCGGCTATTGAAAAGGTGTCAAAATTCACCTGGTACTCTGTTTGCTGCAAAACACTATCAGCATGTTATAATTCCATTTCTTGTTTACGAATACGTTGTGCTTCGTTTTGTTTCAATCAGTGCCTTTTAGGACACCAAAACTTGCAATCTAATACTCAAACTCTACAATGTGTTCGGCCGGCGAGCGGATTCAGCCAAACACTTGTACTTAATAATTAAACAATAAAAAGAAGACACAACAGATAGGGTGTTACTCCCATATATTATACACTTACGCGGAAGTGCCCAGGCAAACGCCACGACCCCCGCCTCAGACAAGAGACAGGACAAGTGACGACAAAGGGACAAAGGGACAAGGGGACAGAGTGACTGCCAAGAGACAACTGACTGACTGACACCTGTTCGTTCGCTGGCCAGCTTACTAGACCGTCACGCCCTCACACGGCAACTACAACCACACAGGCCCTCAGGGCACACACATACCGACACATAGATGGGGTGAGGGGAGGGACGTAACAAGGGGTATTGAGACGGGCAGTCTGCAACAGTTTTCGCTTTCAAGCGAAGTGGAAAAAAAATCAGCTGGATGTCGCCAAAAAGTCAAGTATGCGACACAAGTCAAGAAAACTATCGAAATTGTGATAAATATTGTGATTTGTATTGCATTTTTTGGTTGTCACATTTCAAAAGCAAACTAAAACAAAGAAGGATGAACAATTATCCATAAACAAATCAATAAATTATTACTGATTTCTTTATCAGCAACTACCCTTGTGTTAATTTGATTGTTACTAACATAAAACACCTTTAAACCAATATATGTTCTAAACTTAGCGCCAAATCCTGGGCGAACTCACCACTAGAGACATCTAGCGGTAAGGGGTGACTTAGAATCACCAACTGGCGTTTTTTTAGGGGGAAAGCCCTACTGCGTTTGCCCACCTCTCCTGGTACATCGTGCTAATATATTTAATGGCATGTCTAGAAGCGTACAGAGTAGAGAGCGTTGCTTATTTTTAAATTAATTTTCACTGATGTGGCAACTATGTTAATTACACTTTCCGTGCCATGTATTTACTGGCATGGTCGAGAATTCAAGGCATTATTTATCTTATTGGGTAAAATGCGGCGTCACGTGACTTTTGGCAACGTCTATTGGGAGTTTGACTGTGTGCAAACTTAACGAACCCCAAGTGAGCCATCATTTCCTCTACATGCTCTAAAGTTAAATTTATTAAAGTAATTAAACTAAAGGGTTATATCGATGACCGGCCTAGTAGTCGAGTAGGCCATGCAAAACTATCTTTCTTCTCTGTCCTTCTCTCTGAATTTATCGGAAAGGTTTGCCCATGCACTTGTAAGATGAACAGCTAGGTGGCGCTAGCACTGTTTTTTTTATTATTTTAAAATTCCAACGATAGATGACTTATTTTTCCAAAATCGAGTCGTTATATCCTATTTTCTTGAATTGAATAAGACCTTTGTTAGCGAAATGAATGAATTCAAGAATACCCGATTACTGGTAATCCAAGAAGCAGATGACAGAATTAAGGTGTAGACGGCCAAGCTCGGACCGATATTAATACGAAGGACCAGCTATAATAAAAGCGCTGCCAGCGTGAAGTCATTTGTCGCTGTAAATTTATAGTGTTTCATCCGGATGTTATTATGTAGACCTTATACGTGGGAGGAGACGATGAAGAAGTTGAACGTGCGAAACCCAAAAAAGAAACAACAGCATATATCTCCCATTCAGCACGGGAAAAAAAAATGGCCGAAATGAGATGGGAGAATACAGCAATATCCTCCAAAACCACAAACAATCCTGCTACAATATATATATATAAATATATAAGTAGGTTACATTATACGACAGCTTTGATGGCCCAATAAGTTATAGCCACCTTATAGTCTCTTCTTTTTCGACGATATGTAACGAATTTATAGCGACGAATTTCCTTGAAAAAAAATATCGTCATTTGGTGGTTTTAGGTTTTTTTATTTTATTTTTCCTCCGTCGTCATCACTCTTGCGTGTCTGTAAGAAATTTCTATTCGATGTGTCTCTCATTTGTTTGCAACGTAGCCATTAGGACGTGACATCTATTATACGTCATTCTCGTTTGTTTTGGTATATTATATATCTGGCCATATGTAACCGCATCATTCGAAACCTGGCGTATAGCCAAGAACTCGCAATTTTAGGCCATAATGACGACTTGATGGCCTTTTGAACGATATCAAAGTCCAGAGCCAACTCAAATATGAAAAAAAATAGAGTTGCGCTATATCCAAATAGTTGTGAAAATTCTTTTTTCTGTTCTTAATTATCATCAACGACCGGCAATTAATAAAATACCTTCGTGTTGGTGATTATTAGTTGGTTTTAGCTTTGTATATTCACCTGCTGCCGCTTCGATATTCCAAATTGAAAATTTCGCGGCGCCATTTCTCTCTTGCGTGTGTGTGCAATCATTTTAGAAGCCTAAATGGGAAAATTCACTTAGATCTATTTCTTTTCTTTCAAAAAAAGGGGTTTCTACAAGACCAGCGTATAGAAGAGCTTATATACCCCATCAAGGGTAATATAAACAGGTTGGGGGGTATAGAGGGTGTTATAATTCCCATACATCTACCTGTTGTTAATATTCTTCGTTAATAGATGAACGAGAGGGCATAAAGTGTTAGCTATGAGAGTTATTATTATTTTTCTTTTTTAATAAATGGACTTTTATTTTAAAAAATGGTACGGAGGGCCTATATAATGTCAGTTGACACCAGCACAGGTATAGACCGAGCGTCTAGAACCTATAATAAATGTCTATAGAGTATTCTGACCGAGACTGATGATTAGTCGCTATTAAACTATACACACGGACTTGCGTGCCGAGCTCCGATTGTCTTTTTTTTCTTCTTATATTTTTCTTTCATTTTATTACTTGAAAGAAAAAGGAGCCAAAGAAAATTGGAACCCAAAACTTCCCCTCCTTTTTATTTTTTATGTGAATTTCTTCCTCCTTCTCTTCTTTCTTTGCTGGGTGCGCGCTTCATTATGAATTTAAATTGATTTTCCACATAGAACGAAAACGACGAACCCGCTTAAAATAATACCCTACCTATATACGTATAGTGTAGCCTACGTGTGTGTGTGTAATATATATAACAGCTCGGAGCGCAGCAGCTCACCTGCTGGTTACTCAAGACCTCATTAAGGCATCGTAAACCATCTGATTGGGCGTTGGGTGTATATAGTTCCCTTTTCTATTTTCCTCTCTTTCTTGTTGTTGTTGTTTATTCGCTTTTATATATCGCGTAATTTTTGGCTTAACATTTTCCTCTTCCTGTTGATTGCGAATCTTTATCGATTTTGGAAATATTTTTATACAAATTTAGAAAAAAAAATAGGGAAATAAAACAAATGGAAGGAACGTAATAAAATCACGTCCAAAGACAGAGAAAAAAAGGGTTTAACTGATTCTACACACACACACGGACAAAAAGGTGTTATGGCCTTGCTGGCTGCTGCTGCTGCTCGGTAATTGAAAGTTAATTGAAATTATTTAAGAGGGGGTTATTAAAACCGTTGACGTGGTGGTCCAAGAATGTTTGAAAAAATCCTCCTCCTCCTTCTATTCTGACGGAGCCGGTTCGCCTTTTTTTCACTTATATATTTTTTGGAATATTTATACATAAAAATGTGCCGTTAATATCTGTTTCGTCGCCATATTAAACGAGCGGGGCGCGCTATACTTGCGGACTCCCTGCCGTCGCTATATCTAACAGCGGGCAACTCCACAACACCCTTTAGTATATAAAGATGATGATGAGGACCCTGTTGATGCCCTGCTGGTATCGCCGTCCTATCGGCGGTCAGGTGTGGGCCTTAATAGCCTTAAACTGTCCTCTGCCTTCCATAGTCTATCCGGTGGTATATATTAGACATAAAATAGCTGATGATGCACAGCTCTCACAGAGGCGGCGGCGGCGATCATTTTTTTTCGTTGTTGTTGTTCGCTCCTTGTGCCCTCCCACTTCTTAATAACTGTGCTGGAGAAGAAGAAGAAGAGTAGCTCATCCGGCAGGCGGGTCCAGCAGCCACAAAACATTTCAGAATCTTATATCCTATATGCACAGCCAAAGGTAATATACTATTATAAATAATAAAGCGCGCGGTTCTTCTTAAAAACTATTTTTCTATTCGTTTTTTTTTTTTTTTGTTTTCTCATTTGATCATATAATACGTGATGGTTAGCTTTTATAAGGCCATATAGGATAGAAGAACAGTGAGATGAGACCTTGTATCTACACTGCATAAAATACAGCGCTGCAACCATAACTAGAAAAAATAGATAAATATGTAATAGCTTTTTTTTTATTATCTATTTTGTTTTTTCTTTGGCTTGGAGTCTTATGCACTAGATAGAGCGAGATGACCGGGCGTGTTGTACTCATATAAAACAGCACCAAAGTAAAAAAAAAAATAAGGTGTTTTTTCTTCTTCTTCTTCTTCTATTTTAGTTTAAGAGCTGTTATTATTTGTGGAGAGAATATAATAAGACGAAAGAAGAATATTGAAAATATATATGGGAATAAACCCGACGGGGATATGGTGAAATATCCATTCAAAAAAATAAAAGTCAAATCGTATAAAATATACAAGCAGCGCCACACATCAGTGTATATAATATTAAAAACAACATCACACACAAAGGCCAAAAATAAAATAAAATAATAACTCCTGAGGATGATGACCAAAAAGTGCTCAAAATCAATTATCTCCGCGCAGTTTTAAATAAAAATCGCGCAACTCTATTTTTTATAGTTGCACATTAGGCCGCTCTATACACATAATCGCATTTGTATCTATTGATTGTTTTAATTCTTTTTCTACATTCCATACAAGATTTGGATGGTGAAATTCTTGGCTATTAGAAGAGAAGAGAGGTCTTTGTGTGTTATTTACTGTGTATATTATTTAATACTATGTCCATCTCCTGCGACCTGCGTAATATCCGTTCTAATGTATCCTTATATGCGTGCTGGACAGAGTATTAGGCTACAACAACAAACGCACAGCGCTATTACATAGTCAAGAGAAAGAAAGAAAGAAAGAAAAAGAGACGACGTCGGTGTTGTGTGGGAAAGTGTCCAATTTCCCGTTTCGTCAACGCCCCAACGCGCCTACCTGTTTCTCTCTTCAGTCGGTTACCAGGCCGCCATTATTATTATTATTTCCCTTTTTTTTTATTTGATTTTCTCATCCAGTGAACCTTATAAAAATCAAACAAACGCGTATACACCGTAATCATATACACAGAAATACTTAAATTTCGCTTAAAAAATAGCATCCAAAATTCAGCAGCAGCCAAAAAGGAATGCGTCTAATAATCAAAATGCGCATCTGAGCATAGAATTTAGTCTGTTATATACGTTGATTGTTTTAAATGACTCGATGGCGCAAGTCGACTCACATCAGGTGGGCGCTACACATGAAAAAGAATGAAAGAAAAGGCTCCCCAAAAATGGGGAACGTAATCTCTCAGCGGGTCTTCGATGCTCGTATAAAAATCTCTCACCTATTCTTCTTTCTTTCTTTCTCTTTTCGTTCATTGTTCATTCACTTAAAGGATATTAGAGTCTCAGGAATAGATCGAATCGTATAATCATCACTATAACCCCTCCACTTCTTCTTTTGGGTTCCTATGCGTGTGGGGCGTGACTAACAATGGCAGGTAAAGCTCATCATAGGCGGCATCTATTTTAGAAGCTCCTGCTCCTGCCGATAATATTCATTCTCCTTTTTTATATATTTTCCTATATCGAGGGGGGTCAGCCAGCTCATTAGTGAAAGAAAAAACTTTCGATGGATGCGCTTTCATCGTGTGTCGCTCAACGGGGGATTTTTCGCCATCAGAAAAAATCAACCGAGAACCGCGTCGTCCGTAACAACAATCAAAGGAATATTAGAAATAAATAAATACGGTGTGCTGTTTCACACAAGCAGATAGAACGATAACCTCTTACCTACCGCATATATCCACCACCAGAGTGGCCAAAATCTTTTAAGTGTCTATTGTCTTTTTGGTGCAATTGCAATCCGAAAAAGAAACGGTTTTAAAACGGCAACCGTATAGGAGGGCAGCAGCCCATTGTGTTGTGGCCAATTGTTTTTGTTTTATTTTCTTTAAATAATTACCATGTACTACAAGGCAGTTAGAAGTCTTTACTACTTCAAAACTCTAATACAGTCTAATCGTATTTTATTAGAGAGCCCACACACGCGCAGAAAAAGACGACAAATGGCCAGCACCTGAAACACATCCGGTCTCACCAATCAACCAACAAGAGAACAATTTTTCTCTTTATTTCTTCTATTTATAAAAAATAATCACACATTCATCAAACTACTAAAAGTTGACACGCTACAAAATGTATACAGGTAGAATATAAGTTTAGAAAAATATAAACTATATATATATAATATTATTTTGATTCAAAACTATATTGTATAGTACCTACCTTTTATATGTGGCTGTGCGGTTTCCAATTACTATATATACCCACAGAGGATCGCAGGCACCGCCCCTCTTTTGTGTCGTTGTTGTTGTTGATGTTGTTGCGTTTTTTTTTTTGTATTTTATTTGTCTCTTATCCTCATTTTTTATTATATTATACGCGTATAGACATTTCTCTCTGTTTCTATTTTCTATTTTCTTGTGTACCGCAGTCCCCTCCCCCTCCGTTCCTTTTTAACCCGCAACAACAAACAACACAAAACGTACAACATCGAGAAAGAAAAAGAAGAAGAAGAAGAAAAAGAGATCAGGTTCACTTCGACAGAGGATCTCTTCGGACGACCGACGACGGTATCTCGTTACCTTGACTGGATATGTCGTGTTGCTTCTTCTTATTATTATTATTTTTATTTATTCCAGTCATCTCCCCCCTTTTTTTAAAAAAAAAATAAATTTTAAAATTGATGGCCAGCACGCAAATATTTAAATGTATTTACTCACGTTTGATTCGTTTTTTTCTTTCATTTGATATCGGTACATTTGTCTTATTTTTTTTTTACCGTTTCCGCTGAATAATGCCAAAGGGGACGATATTATTAACGAAATTCCATCTAACCAAAAGAAAAAACAACGCTTTATATAGTTAGATATTATTAATAATAATAATAACAATAAGGACGACCCGTTTTGTTGTTTTTTTCTTATATATCGGCCGCGAAAAAAAAAAACTAAAGAAGAAGGAAAGAAAAGATGATAGTACAACAGGAAACCGCATCGTTGAGACTCGTCGTATACATATAAATATATATCCATCCAATCTATCTATTAATAAAAAAAAAATATATTATATGAAATTATATAGAAGGGGAGAATTTAAAAGACAAAAAAAAAAAATAAAACCGCATCGTTTCGATGGCGTATCAACTGGCCGGATAGACTCGACTGCGGTAGAAGGTCGCCCACATTCAAACTATAGTTATACCCAGGCTCCATTTTATTTTCTTCTTCTTCTTCTTCTCTTTAGCTGCTGGTAATAACAATATAATGATACACCTATAGTATTTTGGGGGAAAAAAAAAACATATGTTTTAATAATAGTACACGTTAGTATATATCTCTCCTATATTTTTATTTTTTTTTTTCAAAGTTTTGTATTTCCAATTTCTTCGGTTGCTGCTGCTGCTCCTATCGGCGCTTCATTACATATAATACCCCCTTCTTTTTATAATACGAAAAAAAGGCTTGTATATATATACTATTTGGTTTTCTATTTCTTGTCTATATTAAAACATTTCAAATTTTTCTAAAAAAAGTCTTTAGCCAGCAGCCAATTACCAAAATGGTATTTCCTCATCTTTCGTTTCTGTGGAGGGTGGTCGATTATAAAACATCTCGGTAAATTAAAGAATATAGTCGCCCCTTGATTGTTGTTATTCATTTATACGAATATTATATAAAAGAGAAGAGAGAAAAACAGCACCTGAACCGCCTTCCCTTTTATAAGAAGAAGAAGATAATAAGAAGGTGTGGAGAGTTTATTACTAATATCACCTCTATTCTATAGCTATAGTATAATCGCTGCTGGGTCTTTTTTTTCAAATTCTCCATGATGTCTGTTGGGGGATCTAATAAGAAGGTCGCGCGTCTCTTTCCTGTTCCTCATAGTAATAAACTTCCTCTCTCCTGGTCTCTCTCCAGATAATTTTCACACCTGCGCACCGGCTATTATATAGGCCTACTAGGTATCAAATGATGATTCTACTTTTGCTTATTGTTTGTAATCAACTTCCTATAAATTAAGTTGGGATTATACGTCTCCGCTAGTTGTTTTATGTGCGACCCCACCAAAAATGGAATTCGTAAATCATTTCATTTTCTTTGACTGTTTTACGTACGATACGTTACATATAGAGAAATCCATGTATACATTACGTACGTACGTGTATGGGACTAATCAACGTCTATAGCTGCGTCTTCTCTACTGTAATGTTTAAACTTGGGCGTGTTACAAGACGTGGGAGTCTGATGGAAATTTAAAAAAAATATACGGCAAGGGTCGTCCTTGTATGTGTGGGCACATTTCCCACGATGACGAGAAATAAGGAGACTGAGAGAATACATTTCAAAATAACACACAAGCATCACAACATCGTTTTTTTTTCTTTCTTTTTCTAGAGAAAAGAAACCCCAAGTTAAAGAAGAAGAAATAACAACACAGATTGGGTTACCTTATGTTTTTTTACGGGGGGGTTTGGGGGGGGGGGGGAATAATATAACAACCTGCGCGCCTATACGTATCATCGTGTACACTATATTCTATATATTCTATACGCACGGCACAGCATATGTAACCAACAGTACACGGAGAAACGAAGAAGTTAGAGGAAGAATAATAAGGTGATGAGGGTTGGCAGCTCTAGTAACCCGATCACATCGACTATGTATAATATACAAAACCAAAAAGAATAGAAAAAAGAAATATTTGACATTTCTCATGGAATAGACGAATTTTGTTTACATTTGTCCTCCTATTTTTTCTTTCTAAAAAAACAATATAAATGCCGAGTTGTATAATCATCAATTACTGAATATCATTTCTGCATAATTATTTTGGATTTTGGTGCATCTCTCAAGGGAATAATAATAAACTTGTTTATAAACTTTAAAGTAATTGGGTATATTCAAAGCGAAGAGCATCAGTCAGTTAGAAATATGAAAGAAAAGGTGAGTTACGTAATCCTTTTATTTTTTTCGGCTCCTTATGATAATAATAATCATCATCATCGTTGTCATGAAGAAGAAAACGATTGTAATCACATCCCCCAAAAGACTATGTGATATAACCTGTTGGTAAGATATAGTCTCTCCCCCCCCTATTTTTTTATCTTTTAGTTTTTTATGGGTTACGGCATTCACCCCCCTGCGTGTATTCCGCAGCAGCCACCCTTGGAGAAATATTAAAAAATTAAAAAAAAAAAACGGAACCCCCTGATGTGAATTTTCCCTTTTCTAATTTTTCTTACCCGCCATTTTTCAAATATTCAGGCCTATTAATACAAACACTAGAAAACGTTGGTCGTCATCATCTTCCAAAGCAGCAAATAATAATAATAATAATAATAACCTTATAATAAACCGCCCTAGCACTCACTTTCTCCATTATATCTAATCGTAGGCTACTATACGGTACACATTGTGTAAAGGCATGAATGAATTCCACGTACTATTATAGAGGGTCTCAAATCTCTTAATGGGTTAATCCTATTTAGAATTTATACCCGCCCCGAAAAAAAAAAATAAAATGGTTCCATTCAGTTTATTTTTTTTTTTGTCAAATTCCTCGTAGGAATTGAATCGTTTTTAACTTGATGGTTAAATCTATGTTCTTTTATAATGTGCTGACGAGGAGAATCGATCGATGTTATACAGGTGATTGCCAGGGCAACGGACGTTGTTATGTTTATACATAGAACATAGATGCTCTCTGTAGTCTCTCCTTCTGATAATATCAACATATCATTTGATACCTTTTAGAAAATAGATGGCTGCTGTACGTATGTGTGTCTGGGCTTTTTCTATAAATATAATAGAACATGTACCCCTTTTAATATACTCGGCTGTTATATAGCCATCTATAATAATATTCAGATATATATTCTGGCGTTATTCTATCGCCGCACACGCAAAAGGGAACGATAACAATTGAACTCTTGATCTCATTATCGGAGTTATTGTATATCATAACATAATACAGGAACGAACTATGATACGTTACATGACGTATAGACACTGCAGCACGGCAAAATAATAAAACAATGGCTCGCATAGAACTTTCTTTTGTACTATGTTGTACAGGTGAATGTCATATTAGGCCTACATTACAAACAGCTGCCAATTTATTATTAGGTAATATAATAAATCTAGTATACTTCATTCAAATGAAATTTATAAATCGATAGAATTCGTCTATACATCAACACCTATATATTTTGTATTTCTCAAGTTCTTTTGTGTTATTACATCATTTGGCGGTTGTTTGTTCTATTTCAAATGTTTTTGTGTGTGTATACCTGAGGAAAGTGAGGATGGACGGCTGGTGGTGGTAGATCATTAATCAAACGGTTTGTGTGTTTGGACGAGTGGAAAAAAGGAAAAGGTCCATCAGGGTCTCGTTTTGACGGTTCGATTCCCTTTTTCCATTTATATAATAGTGTTCACGGATCATCGCTCATTTGACGTTATACATCCTCAGCTGGCATATATACAGACAGCCGATGCTGTGGTCTATAAGGTCATGCAACCGCCAACGCAGATGCACAAGAAACTCTCGTCTAGTTCTGTTTGATTTTCAAAGGTATTTCACATTGGGAATTTTTCGAATGTCCACTCTAAATAGTTGCGTCAATTGAGTATTGACGCAACATGTTTTTGTCCAAAATAACTTTGTCTATTTTTAGCGACGGTAGTATATTTGATCGCTGTGTGTGACATAATAGAACCTTCCAAGCGGATTGGCCTTTCTTACAATAATCTCAGAGAATTCTATTGTTGTATACAACAACAGATGAAACATCTCTGTAAGTCTGTAGTATATTATTTTCTCTCCTGGAAATAGTCAACCGAAAATAAAAAGAACAGCGCGCACGCCAGCGCCGATATATCGTTGTGTCAACTTGAATTGATATATTCTTCTTTTTTTTATATAACTAATAATAAAAGAGCTGCGCTGTTATAATATAAGTGACGTCACACATGTTTCTCTGTATATACATCATACGTACATACAGTACACACAACGGCTAACTATTGGCGAGTATTAAATTTCGTCTTGCCATGGTTTCTCTCTTTTATTTTCTTCTTCCACTGCCGGCCCCATCCGCATCGCAGAGATGGGCATACACATCCCCATGGCATCACTACATATATATGTGATGGAGAAGGGAAGAATATATATAAGAATATAAGACAGAGAGAGAGAGGTTGAAATAAGCACAAAGTCTTCCCCCCAGGAACGTCCGAACGCTGGGCTGCTGGGGGTGGTGGTGGTGGTTGTCGGGCATATCGGATGTCGTTTGATTGGGGCGGGGACATATGGCGCTGTAGTCGTCAGTAACTCGATCTCTTTTTCCCCACAATATTTTCTCTCTCTCTCTCTCTTTCTCAGGCCTTTTTTTTCTTTTTATTTTATTATTTTTCTTTCGTTTTTATCTGATATAGATCGACGTATAGTAATATATGATTATATTTATATAGAAAATGCGATTAAGTGAGAGCGCTCAGAGTGCTGCTCAAGTGCTCATCACCCGTGTTTTTTATTTGATTATTTATTTAAAGAAAAATAAAAGTTGAAATATTTTCTTGACTTTGACTTTTCTGAGTTTTAGGACAAATCGTTAGACATCGCTCACCGGTTATTCCACACTCACTCACAGTCTCACACAGCACTCAGTGGGAGGTGTCGTTATGGAAACTGTCTGGCCCTCTTCTATTCCTTTTGTTTTTTTCAACATTTTCTTCTTCTTCTTTTTTCTTGGGTAAATGTTGTGGATACATCCGCCCTCATGTATTCTAATATTTTATATTTATTATCGAATAGAATAGAAGAAGAGTCAAGTCAAGAAAACGACCAGTTTCATATACAGTTCATTATCGTTTTCTGTTTTTTTTTTGTTCCAAGAAGAAGAAGAAGCTGATGGAACATGTCAATAAGAATGTACGTTATTTCGTTAAATGTCTTTTTTTTTTTCGTTTGTAAAAGCGTCCCGCTTTGTTTCAAACGATCTGCTTCAAAGAAACAACATGTTGTTAATATTGGCCATCAAACAAGATCGATGGCCACCACTTTTCATATGCCTATACATAACGTCTCTCTATATAGTCTATTTGCATACAAACGTCGACACGGACGTCTATAACTGATGAACTTTCTAATATTTTGACCCAGCGGAACTGACAGACTCAACAAAAAAAGAAGAAATAAAGAAAAAGTCCGTTTGTTTTGGATACATACGCCGTGTCGAAAAGAATAAGAATATAAGAAAGAATAACATATTTGGACAAGAGGTGTGTCTCGTGCTGTGGATATATCTTTTTTCCGACCCATTGGTCGATATATATTCTATACTGAAGGGGGCCCCTTTTTTTTCATTATTTAGATTCCCATTTTCAAGGTATATAAACACACCTTTAGTCCCCCCTACATTTTGTGTCTTTCTTATAGTCTATACATCCACGCCCACGACTATTGTAAAGGTCTATTATCCTCTCTACCATCATTTTTAGATATACATTGGCGATCTATTGTCAAAACAAACGGTCAGCCGTGCCCCCAAAAAGACACAAAATAAAAAGAGGCCATCAGGAGTCCCAACTGTTGGAACTGGCCAACATTCAGAGGTAAAGAAGATGATGTTTCATATATAAATTTCCGTCCGTATTATTGTCGACACAGTTATGTAACTATTTTCATTGATACATTTGTTATTTGCCATAGTCTGTGTTGAAGTTCTCTATTTAAAAAACAAAACACGTCAAAAAAATAAATAAGATAAAATTTCAAATGGAGAATAGGAATCTCCCAAATATTCCCGCCACGTAAAAGCCATTTACTCGACGAGCATGATGAACAACCCCCTCGAAACTGTAAAAGAAAAAAAAAGGGGAAAAAGAAGAAGAAGAAGAAGAAGAAGAAGAACTGTTTGGTTGATTCCTTTTGAAAAAGACACAAGAGAAATAGGAAGAAAAAAAGACAACCATGGACACACATATAGACACACGCATAATATATCAGTCAGTAAATCACCTTACCCGACCATGTCAAGTTCCTGCCGGGACCCACTTTATTCTCGGCCATAGTTTCTTCTTTCTTTCTTCCATTTCGTTGTGTGTTTCTTGTCTATACCCCATTCATTTTATCTTTTTTTGGAATTTCTTTTTTCCTTATTTTTTTACTGAGTGTTTGTCTGTGTGTGTGTCTGAGCAAAGTAGAAGAAGAAGAAAGAAGATAAACAACAGGGAAATCATGTTCTCCTAGTGTGATTCAAACACGGATGATTTCAAACACTCTTTCCATCATTCCAGCAGGATCCCCACATGATGATGCGGATCTAATACGCCAATTCTAGTTATAGAAAAATCAAGTCAAATAGAATTTCTTTATTATTCTAAAAAAAAAATAAAGTTCGTATAGTTTTAGGAGGGGAGTAATTTTTTCTTTTAAATTTTTTGTTTAAACAAGAAGAAGAAGAAGAAGATGGAGCTATACACAGAAAGAAAGAGAGAGAAAGAGAATGAGTGTATATATATATGGGGCTTCTCGGGTGTCAGTCTGGTTCGTGACGTCACTGCAAAGACGGAGGCGTAGTAACCTGATACATCCTCCCCTTCTCCCATCGTCCGCCTCCCTCTTCGGTTTTTCCCCCCAGCGTTCGGTTTTTTTCTTCTTCTTTCCCAAGGCGCAGCGCAAAGAGAAACTCAACGACGACGACACGACCCCATCGAAAAAAGAAAAAAATGCGCAGAGAGAGAAGAACAACAACTCTTGTCTCTCTGTCTAAATGTAAACTACGTTGCTATGGCCAACGGGAATTGTTTTGAATCATAGAATTAAAAAAAAAAAAATAGTTTTTTTTATTTTAATTGTTTTGTTTTTTGTATATTTATATGTCGAAGATGATTGGATAGCTATGAACGACGAGCGCGGGAACATTTGTAATAATACAGTTATTATACCACAAATAATAACACCTTTGGAGATGTCGTTTTGTATCATTAAAAACCTAATACACAAAACAACAACAAAATTAACCGAAAAAAAAAGAAAAATAATTTCGGGGGGGGGGGGGGGGGACACGGTCGACGCGGCATAGTCGCCGTGTTTGTTGACGTTGTTATTTTCCGTTGCGCTGTTATAAACATCGTCGCCTAGGCGCTAGAAGAAAGAAACTAAGCGGCCATCTCATCTCAGGCGGATCGACTGTTTTATTTTGTGTATAGAGACTGGCGGCAAAAGTAGTTAGGACTCTATAAGCTAATAATATAATAATATAACAATCTTCATTCTCAACTGCCCAACAAACAGCTGTGCTGTTCACACATTTTCTAAAAAAAAAACAAATAAAATACAAAAAAATCTTTTATCAATTCAATTCAAATTCAAATACGACGACTCAGCTAATAGAAGAATAAAAGACTTTTGAATCAAAGATATTGCGCACTATCCACTTCAATTTGACACACCAAACCAGCAGCATCCAGCAGCTCAGTATTGTTTGTATATCTAATTTACAAATGAGCAGAGAAACGATGATGTGTAGTAGATATATATTTTTATATAGGCTAATTCAGAAAGAAAAGAAAAGACACGCATGTGTTTAAAAGTGCGGCGATCCATCAGGATCGAATGGCTTTTGGCTGTCGTGATGTGTGTCAACAGTCGGATGAATGGCCAGAGTAAAAAGAAAAAAGAAGAAAAAGGGAAAATTGAGTTAAAGAGGACGACATCTCCATACAACCACGACCCACAACGTCAACAACCTCCCAAGTAGAGGGGGTCCCTTTTCTTCTTCGACAAATTTCTTACACCTCAAGGCGATTAGAGTGAAAATCAATTACATCATCTCCTAACACTCCATTAAAAATTTCTTTTTTTTATTCAAAAAACGGCCGTTTCAAACGCAAATACAAAATAGAATCAACTTGCTGGTATGGACTATATAAGAAAATCAAATGCTGCTGTGCTGACTATGCGATGTCTTTTTTTTTATCAAAATAAACGCGCAACCGACGACCCAGTGCACTTGACTTGCGCTTCTTTTCCTTTTTCCTTTTTAAAACATCGCGTCATCCCCTTTTTGGATATTTTTATTTTTTGGGGGGGGGGGGGGGCTATGTTTTTCTATTTATAACACAGCGACTAACTTGACTTGACTGTGTGTCTTTTCGCGCTCAACGTATTTATCTTGTCTTTTTATTTAACAACATCTGATCTGATTTGTTCGGATATGGTCGCAAGATTTTTCTCGACACCCGTCCGTCAAAATTCATCACATGAAACCAATCAAGTGTTTTTCTCTTTTATTTTCATGTTTAACGGACTTCATTGTGATGGAGGGAGGAGGAGGAGGAAAAGGGGCTGAAACAAGGAGGAGGGATGTGAAAAAAAATAGGAGATGATTGACTCCAGATTATTGAGGCATATTGGAGCCATCAGCAATTCAGCAGCGCAAAAAATACAAAACAATTTCGACATTCTTTTTATATTACGGAACGTTGGAATGTTTTTCAGCTAAGAAATGCCAAACTATTGTGTCTAATTTAGATCTATTATAGGCCTATATAGTATACTTAGATGTGTTGTAAATAGTTGGCATTCCACATCATCCATTGGAGCGCATGAAAATGATTGAAAATTGATTTTTCTTTGCAATTATTTTGATTTTTCATTTTCAAAGACACAAACTTCTGATTGGATTTGATTTGATTTTGGGAGACTTGAAACCAGATGGTGGCCCCCAACGGCTTTTGAGTTTTGACGGTCGGATGGAAACAGTTTTTTTTTTCGCAAAAAAAGAAGAAGAGGAACATGTGCGACCACTTAAAGTCTCTTATAAGCCTCGACATTTTTCGCCTTGAGCTCATCATCGTCTATTCTAGAGATGCAGTTGCTTGTCTTGTCTGTCAGTCACGAAATCAAAAACAGCAAAAACAAAAAAAGAAATTCCAAAATAAAAACTGCGCTCTGTACAGATGATGATGATGACCTTTTGACAAGTCACAAGTGTCAAACGCTGCACACACACAAATTTCAGTAGAAAATTAAAAAAAAAAAAAAAAATGTTTTCAACATGACCGGACATATAAAGATGAACTGGTGCATTTTTCTCCCCACTAAAATAAAAGTGAAGCTGAAGAGTTCATCATCTCTATGACCTTAAAATGTACCCCATATCCCAGGACTATCGTCGTCGCGTCGCCGCTCTTTTTTTTCTTATTTTCGGTTTGTCCTTTGAACTCGGCTCCGTTCTGTGTGATGGCCATCCAGTAAAACATCAAACAATTTCGAAATGTTTTTTTTTTGTCGATTTTTGATTATCTGAAATCAACATTTGATATCTATAATTTTATTCACATGTCATATATTTTTATATCGAGCGACTGCCAATGTCGCCAGTCCATTTGGATGATGTCGGACATTATTTCTTCTTTATTCTTCGCTATTGAAAATCGAACGGAGAGCCGATAGCCACGGGAGACTTTGTTCACCGCAAAACATTTTATAGGAAAAAAGAAATTTTGTTTTTCCCCGAACGTATATGTAACAAATGGAAATATCCGTTCGTCGTCTCTCTTCGTTATCATCATCAAACATTCCACTTTTTGATGGATTTCTCTTTTGGCGTTGCTGGTCGGATCGCATCAAAAGAAAACATCTTCCAACGCGGGTCGTCCGCTTCTATTTTTTATTTCATTTCATTTTTAAATTGTTTTTATATTCTCCACACAAAAAAAACAAACAGATGACGAGAGTTTGATTCGAAATTGTTCATAGCGCAACCAATGAGAAAGCGGCGAATTGGGCGTGGCTCAATTGTATTCGACTCCTCCCATTTGGGCATGAGCTTCTATCGCTTCTTTGTGTCTCGTTTTTGGGGGAAATCACAAAATGAAATAAAAAAAGACCATCGCGGGAATGGCCCCCAGTCTACACAGATATACCCAAAAGGGGTTGGACTATCCCTCTTACAAGCTCCTCCCATTGTGGTGGAAACCAAATTTCCCGCCTCCCCTGGCAGCCCAGCCTTCGCCCACAGAGAAAAGAAAAGAAAAAATTCTCCGTTCTTCGATGGGTTTTCTCTTTGCTGGCCCATCCAAAAGGGTTGGAGCCGGTCGGACGAGATGCGCAGTGCTGTCTGGACTCTTCTTGGCGCAACAGCTCATTCTCCAACGATCCGCTAAAGAGTCCCCAACAACAACAACAAACAACTCAACAATTATTATACGTTTCATCCATTCCAATTGAAATTTAGGCTCGTTCATTCCCCCGTCAAATATTTAGTGACAACCGCAGCCAAAAAAAAAGGAAAACAAAATTTGTGATTGTGTTTGTGTGTGTGTGTGTGTGTTTTGATTTGAAGTTGTTGTTGTTTGGAATCCGTTTTTCGTGAGCGTGAAAGCACGGCCGATTAATGACACGCTCTGGATTCGTAAAATTAATCAGTGTGGATTGTGCCGTGTGATACTGCCAGTGCGTGTCTGTGATTTTCAAAGAAATTAATACAACTTCTCAAACATCTGTGGATTTATCCCATTCTCAAATTACCGGGCAAAACTGTCAACCCAACAACTTTGAAAAATCCCGTCACCATCACCGAAAAAGTGTTTTTTTTTATTCATTTATAGGCTGCGGAAGCGGCTTAAATATCGAAGATTTTCTGGGGGATTTCCAGCGTGAGCCAACGGCACGTGTTTTGTTAGAACATCACGACATAAAAAAAGATAAAAAATCTAAAACAAAAAAAAAGGAGAAAATTATCGAAATTAAATAAAGAAAAAAGGCCGATCGATGATTATCGGTCCGTCAGCTGCTGGAGGCATGTCCGACCTGGTGGCTCATCATCATCACATGTCCGGATTTGCCGCTCATCATCACCACCACCACATGGGGCTCGGTGGAATGATGGCCGCCGGAATGGTAAATAATAAAATAAATTCTTCTAGCTTTTTATATATTAGTCAATTATTCCCAATCAACAACAATAACCGTCGACAAAAGGAATTTGAAAACATAAAATCTTTAAATGTTTTTAATTTTGTTTCATTTCTAAAAAAAGATGCCGGGAATGTCTTCGACATCGTCGGCTGGTATGACGGTCCAACCGTCCAGTCAATCGCCACCATCGTCCAACAACAACAACAACAACAACAACAACAATTCGTCTTCAGTCGGCGGTGGAAGTACTTTAAGTTCATCCGTTTCAAACGGAAACGGCGGCGGCGGAGCCCTGCCGTCGTTCGGCTTCACGCAGGAGCAGGTGGCCTGCGTGTGCGAGGTCCTCCAACAGAGTGGCAACATCGAACGTCTGGCCCGTTTCCTCTGGTCATTGCCGGCCTGCGACCAGCTGCACAAGAACGAGAGCGTCTTGAAAGCCAAAGCCGTCGTCGCCTTCCATCGCGCCAATTTCAAAGAACTTTACAAATTACTCGAAACTCATCCGTTCTCGCCGCACAATCATCCCAAATTGCAGGTAGGACATCAATTAAATTTCTAATTGATAGGCCTATTATTTGATCATTCACTTTGATTGGATTTTAGGCCCTTTGGTTGAAGGCGCATTACATCGAAGCTGAGAAATTGCGCGGACGACCTTTGGGAGCCGTTGGCAAGTACCGCGTCCGCAGAAAGTTCCCATTGCCGCGGACGATCTGGGACGGCGAGGAGACGAGCTACTGTTTCAAAGAGAAATCACGTTCGGTGCTGCGCGATTGGTACGGTCACAATCCATACCCGTCGCCCAGGGAGAAGCGTGAACTGGCCGAAGCCACCGGTCTGACGACCACCCAAGTTTCCAACTGGTTCAAAAACCGGCGACAGAGAGACAGAGCCGCCGAGCACAAAGACAGGTTCGTTTAAAAAAAATATATATTAACTATATAAATTTGAAATTTAATATTATAGGGCTAATTGATATCAGTAAATTGTTATTTAACATCTGGAAATTATAAAGAGATAGTTGTAGTTGTTGTAGTAGTAGTACATTTGATGATCAAATGAAGGGCCAAAGGACGTCAAGTTGAGGTTGTTGTTATGACTGGCCAGCTCCCAAAAACCGTTAGGAAAAAATCGTTGACTATTTCTTTTTTTTTTTATCTATCCGTTTTTATGCTGTCTTCATCAGGGCAAAACACTCCTCTTCTTTCTCTTAGTGCGTCTCTATACTATGTTGTGTGTGTGTATACTTAAAAAAAAAGAAGAAAAAAGAAGAAGAAGAGAAGGCGCCTATATTTCTATATTTAAACTCTTTTTCTGCGTTGTCGACTCTCGGGAACTTTACTCTCCTTTCTTTTAACGGCTCTCTCCCGTCTCCGTGTATATATACACACACACAGACAGACACAGATAGTCCTGACCGACCAAAACTGGACGTGACGAACTAGACACACACACACACACACACAAAACGGACTGAACCATCAGCTGAAATCAAGTCAACATTCTATACAGAAATATATACAGTATTTTTAGTAAATATATAGGCTGGATAGTCTTGTGTTTGTAAATGTTCGATGTAGGGCAAAATGTTTACGAAACTGCACCGATTGAGACGTTTTCATTTCTAAGAATTGAACAAAGATTCTGATAATGATGAATTGACTCTTCTGTAGGTAAAGAGAGAGTAAATGGGTCAAAGTATAGGTCTCGCAATATGTAGGACCTTTCAGCTGTGTCAATATTTGAAAATGAAGATGTTCTAGTCCCCTCATTTCTTTCTTTTCTGTGGGGCTTCTAGGCGACTGCTGGGGGTCCCACTGTCTCTCTCCTAATGTGTAATAGGAGCAAATATTGTCGTTTGAACGGTACTCCCTTATAACTCTCGTCGTCAGTCCGTCGCCCAGCACAAACAAAAAACCAAAAAATTGAGTCAAGAATAAAAAAGTGCTGATGTGTACACACATGTAACTCAATAACTCTGCGCTAATATCATTTATAGGCGGTTGATTTGACACAGCTGAGATATGTGACGGCCATGCATGTGATAAAACATTCCATCCTTGTGTGTGGAGCCTATAAATAGAGTTCTCTCTCTTCTCTTCTATTCCACACATGTCCCGCAATGTTACGACAAGTAATCCGCTGATCTTTTCGGGTCTTTTCTATGGCTTTTGATGCTTGATGGAGTGTGTGTACTACTACTCCATGTTTAGAAAGAACAACAATAGACTGAATTCAATAACAGACAGACAGAGAGGAAGCTAATACTAAAGGAATCAAGACAGGACCCCATAAAGAGAAAAAAAATTCCGGAGGCGCCCTGATGGTCTTTTTCTTTCTGTGTCTGCTGTTGTGTGTGTATTATATAAAAATGTCAGTCAAACAAACAGCCCCTCTCTTTCTATACTTTGCTCTGCGAACCCCCCTCGCCACTCGTTGAATGAGAACCAGTTGCCAGTCTGTCCGTCTCACTGAATGCGTCTTGTGTGCAGTCACAGCAGCAGAGCCAACGTATACATACACACACACACAAGAGAGAGAGAGAAAGAGAGAGAAAAAAACTCTTCAAAAAAAAGGGAGAAACCTGATCTGTTGTCAGACTTTTCCACCCCACCTACGCCCTTCTCTCTCTGCTCTTTTCCCTTTAAAAAAAAAAAAAAATATTTTGTTAGTTACTTTTTTTAATTTAACGAATGACGAATGAATATATTCAATTGTTTCTTCTTTGAAATGAAATGTTTTGAATTGATGAAATTTTTTCAATTTGATCAGAGTGTCGGGCGGAAGTTCTGCAAAGGACGGAGGAGACGGCGCCAACGACGCCTCGGCTCTCGACGAATCCGGATCCGAATCGTTGGACGGAGACGGTCCTGATGTTGCCATGGCGACGTCCTCGGCGTCGGCGCGTCACTCGGCCGTCCTGTTGGACACGCCCTCGCCGCCTCCCCCTCATCACATCCAGCACCACCATCATCACCATCACCACCACCAACAGCAGCAGCAGCAACAACAACAACAACAACTCAACAACATGGCCGCCGCTCTAGCCAATTCCTTGCCACATCACAGCAGCCAGGTAATATTTAATCGATTTAAAATCAATTGAAATTTTATAAAATTTGGTTTAAAAAAATTAGAAATTTTATCAAATTTGATAAAAATAAATTGCAAATTTTATTAAATTTGTCCATTTCTTTTCAAATTAAAAATCAGGACTCGCTGATTGGTGGCGGATCGATCGGTGATTTGTATCCGGACCTGAAATTGGCGTCCGTCTACCACACGAGCCACCAGTTGCAAATGGCATCGGCGGCGGCGGCGGCTGCGGCCGCGGCAGCCGCTGCAGCCGCCGCTTTCGGATCGCCCCATCACGTCACGACGCATCATCCGTCGCACGCCGATTTGGCTCATTCTCTGCTCCAACAACCGACGGGACCGCTGTCCGCCCAGCAGCAGCAACCGTCGGCTCACGACTACAACAATCCGCACGCCAATTCGTGACGACCACCGTAAATTCATTTGAAATTGTCCATTTTTTTTCTCTCGACATCTCCACATAGATTTTTACTTTTTTTTTAAATCCGAGCGTCTTCAAATGAAAATTTTGCAAAAATTATTTTAGATTTCATTTGCTATCGCCAACATATTCCATTCCAAAAAATAAAATGTGTATAATCAATTTGAAAAAAAAAACAAATTTAGTTAAACACAAATTCTATGGGGATTTGTCAGAAGAATGAACCCAGTGATGACATAATTTTTTCAAATAATTTCCCATCTTCACCAAAATAATTTTTTTTTTCAAAACGAAAAAAAAAATTAGTTACAAATTCAATTACAACAAATATAGACAATGAAATGATTTTCCTATTTTTTCTCTCGCTGGCCAAAATGGATCGATTGATTCGCTGACAATTTTTCTCTATTTTTTTTTAACTTTAAAAAAAAAAGAATATTTGCGGTCCAATGATTGACGATATATATATTTAAACATGCTGGGGATTAGATATATATATAAATCAACAAAAGAAATTTGTCTTTTGTTTTCTTCAATTGTTTTGTGTTACATACAGCAAAAAATAATAACAATAATTATAATCAATCAATCATAAACAAATAATATCTTTTTTTTTTTCAATCGTGGTTCCACATCCAAACCAAAATCGTCAGCTTTTTTATTTCTGAATTTTATCATTCTTCCCATCCCCTTTCTATTGAAAACAAAAATTGTCTTTTTCTTTTTGTGTTTATTATTATTTTTTTTTTTTTAAATTGAGTTTTCCAGTTTTTTTTATTCTGATGGTGGTCGTATTATCTTATATAGATGAAACTGTGAGTGTGTCTGTTGTTTTTCATATTTCATTTGGATATGTGTTCGTGTTGTTGTTTCTCAATACTCGACTCTAATTACTGAACTGGACGCTGTTGTACAAAAATACCAAATTTCAAAAGAAAAAAACCACATCAATGAACGCATCATTTTCTTATTACATCATATTTCATTTAAAAATCAAAAACAATCGGCGTATCATAAAAACGACAAATTTTATTTTTTTTTAAACGATTTTAAAATTTAATTAGTTAATTTAAACAAAAATAAATCTGTTAGTACGTGTGATGTGAATTGAAATCAAAGTTGAGATTTTGATATCTAAATATAATAGAATAAAAGGAGAAAGAAATGCGCAACGGGTGCGCCGTCGTCGTCGTTTTCGGTGTTCCGGTCGACGGACGCCGCGGCGCGCCGTCACCGCCAGCCAACCAAACAATAGACGTCCTAATTGGGAATAGAGAGAAGCAAAAAAAGGAAGGAAGGAGGGGGGGGGGGAAGGGATGGAAAATGGCCGGGTGACGCGCTCGTTATCGTCTCACGTACTACACAACCAAATAGAAAAAGGAAGCCGCTGCTGCTGATGGCCGTTAACAGCTCACCCTCTTTGCGTTCTTCTCTCTAAATATCTCACATGGATAATGTGTATTACATTGCTGCTCACCGATATACAGACGACATGAGCAGTACGAACCAGTTAGCGACTTTCAGGGTGGGAGAGCGACACGGCCGGCGGCGTTATTTTACCTATTGTACAATAGCGTTCGTCCAGTTGTGTAGTTAACAGAGTCTATACGCCCATATGTAAAGCATCAACAGCGGCAAAAGTAAATTTAGGAAAAAACAGAGAGAATATCAAAAGGTATGTATAGTATCAAAGGTAGGTGATGGTGATGAAATCGTAAGAGTGTTATATATTTATAAGAGCGTATCAGCAGAGTATATATAAGTCCCAGCGCACTCTTGTTGGTCTTTTGGTTGAAGGTGTTGCACGTTCTTTTGTATAAATAGCGCAAATGTTGATATAGAAAATCAAGTTGAACTCCGATAATATGTACATTGAATATTCAACGGATCGGTGAATACGAAATCACAAAACAAATTCAAATACGCAAAATCATTTCCATATATTGACCAACAACATTTTAAACTTACTTTCAATTATCACCCAATCAGCTGCACAACTCATGCTGTTTTACGATTATACAAATAATTTTAATAAGAAATGATATAAAATATATCAGAAAAAGGTAAATCAGCGGAATAAAAATAAAAAGGGCGGGAATATGAAAGGTATGAAAAGGAGCGAGGGACGCACGCGAGCAGCAGCCGGCAGTTCACCAAAGAATAGGATAACTAATGGAGGGTGGGGGGATGAGGTTATATAAAGGTAACATCAAACAATGAAGACCACAGCATATAGCCAACGATCCAGTTAAAAATCTATGTATTTTTCATCAGAATTATTTTTAATTATCATTATTATTATTATATACACTTTTTCGGCTGCTGCTGCTGCTGTCTTTTATATCTGATGAAATGAGCTGTCACTTTGTTCAAATCAATCAGAAAATCAGCAGTTTCACCCCCTCTCCCTATGTACCCATCAATAACTCACGTGCCCCTCTCCCACCCCAACGTACTATACGGCGGCGGCTGCTGTTCCTGCGGGTTATATGCACAGATTTTTTACAATTGATTTCATATCGTGTGATGAGCGCACCTTTTTTTCCACCAGTTTCATTTTACTCCCATTCGTCCATCATAGCAGCTTCGTCTGCTATTTATTATTTTATTTAACAAATATAAAAGATATAGTGAATATAATAAGCGGAACGTTATAATTACGTCATGTAAAAAAAACGTATCCGGTTCTAATCATACCTGCCGATTATAAAGATCCGAATTGATATTTTTCTAACATCCGTTTTGAAAGACTTTTGAATAAGATTGTACAAACAGGGGAACCTGTTATTATATATTATTTCTCAAATAGCCACTAACTAGATACATCCTGTTTATATTAAATATATATATACGGTATCAGACACGGTATTAGACTACAGTACTATACTGCTGCTGACCTTGTTACATGTTGTTTCTTTTCTCATACAGTCGACAAAGTGGATGAACGATTTTACAAGTTGAAAAATACCAGGCGAAGAAGTCATATATAATCAAGAGCTCCCCCGAAAGTCTTTAACTAAATACACATATAATAACATCGCCACATCACACGGTCCTCTACACTACATTTAAAGAGAGAATCTACTAGCCTGATATTCTCAATGTTTTTTCATTTAATGAAGCGCTCTCTGAACTGTGATGCCGCCGCTGTGTTACCAGGTGCTAATTAGGCCGCGCTACCTATACAATCCTACATCTATATACTTTAACCCCCTTATTATATATTACTTTAACCCCCCCCCCCCCCCCCCACCCTACCAGTTTTCCCCCTATTTCCCATTTGTTTTGTTTTTTACCTGCGCCTATTATATACTCTGGCGTTTCTTCTTCTGTGATTATCATTAAACATATTATACGCTAATATATAACACCGAAAGCGTGTAAAACTAGAAAGACACCAAAAAATTAAAAAGACGTCGTGTGTTACTGGGTGTGTGTGTGGCGTCTATTTGTTCATATAGAAGTTATTGCGGGGGGAGAATTTCCGGTGTTGAACTTTCAACTTTTGGTGAATCAAGTAACACAACTCATCATCATCATTTCTCTGTTATATATGCGACCATATCCGAGATTCTATTAATTTTTTTCACATTTAAAACACGAAAAGAAAAAGATCCCATGACACTTTTCCTTTTTTTTTAAAATAACGATTCGGTTGTTGTTGTTGTTGTATTTTTATTATTTATTCAATAATTAAATTTCCTCGACTATTTTATTTTTATAACGTGTGAAAATGTTTCACCCCTGTCTGTATATTATGTATAGGAAACTGGTAGTATCGTTATTACTCATCGTCGCAATCAGAAACGAAGAAAAGTGTTGAGAAAAAAACAAAGTGGATCCACATGCATCAAAACAGGAAACAAGGAGAGACTACTATAACCATCGTCCTTAATGGCTTATACCTTCTATTACAACTTTAATAGCTCATCCATTAAAATGCGCACAGGGATATATAGGAGAGTTAAATGGAATTTTTCTCTTTTCTTTTCCAAACCTATCTCATATCCTACACGTTATTAGAAGCGAATATATAAATAACGGTCGCCTCTGAAACAACAACAACAATCATTTTTTTTTTCTTATATACAAAAGAGTAATGATAGTCCTCCTCCTTTCTGCGTTGAGCTCTATTGCGGCTAGAAAGAATAAAAAAAATCCAATTTACTTGTGTATCCAATTATCATAAAACATATACACATGTGTGCTGTGTGTAAAGATGGTTACATACTTACGGATAGATTCATTCAAGTGGAATGAATCTATATACAAACAATCGCTGCTGCTCTTTTCTCTATAGTTGAGAAACACACAAAAGAGGATCGAGGGTTCTCCGCTTATATTATTTGTTTAAAAAGAATAACAAATATTATCAGGAGAACTGATGCACGGGTATTTATGTATTAACCGCCATCAAACTGCTGTGGATAATACGGGGCGCGTGTAGCTTTTTGTAGAAGAATATAAAAGGACCTTGTGATTTGTACAAAAGGGTTTTTTTTTTCCTTCTTCTTCTTTCTTTTGTTCATCAATGCAATCGTCTTTATATACAAACATAACTATATAGATGACTGCTTGTACATATACAGAGAGACGAGCTACCGGGCGCTCTTTTCACTGATCGCAGATGATCGACGACGGCGGCATCATCACTCCAGCCCACAGTCTGCTGCCCATTGAAAATGCCCACAGCAGCTATACACATTAGTACACACCTATCTATACTACTATAGGCTTTATTATAAAGAATATAGTCAAAGGTAAACAAGAGATTATCTCAAGGCGCTCTTCCATTCAAATCCTTTTCTCTTTTCAAAGTCTAAAAACATGTACCCTGGATGTATACCCGTGTCTATATAAAGTCCTATATGTACGTACTATTAGCTCGCCTACCATATTTTCAGTCCCTTATAACTACTATATAGATACTATAGCGTCTAGGAGCGTATTAGGAGTATTAAAGGATTTTTTTTTCCCGTTGTTGTTGCTTTTTGTTGTCCATCAATAACAAACGCTGCGGGGTTTTTGTGGGACGTGAAATCCGTTTCTTTTCTTCTTTTGTGGTCTGGTTATTACTATTATATTTATAAACAAATAGCTATGTGCTACCTGGTCACCATGGTGACAGTGAGTTCAATCATATAGTACATAAGCTCTTTTTGAACAAAGTTTTTCCTATTTAAAAAAAGGGTCAAAATATACTAAGCGACGAAATGTTTTGACAGCATGTTGATGTGTTATTTGCAAAATAGGTTGGATTGTTATTAGACCAATAACATAACAGGACTGTCTGTTGTTGACGCATTAAATTATTTTCTGTTATTTTCGGGCGTCTTTTAATTTATTCGCATTGTCATGCGCCTTCAACCGAAAAAATTGGAAACAAAATAAAAAGCGAATGATGAAAGCGGAATCGCGGAGAAATGAGTCAAACAAACAAACAAAAAAAAATAAAAATAAAAAGTGAAAGAAACCTAATAACCTAATAACGACTGCTTTACTCTTTAAATGGTTTCTTATCGTCGTTTCGCGTTTATCTTTTCAATTTTTTTGTTGTTTTTTCGTTTCTTCCACTCCACCAGACTTTGAATGTGTACCCGAAATGTACGGCAGCTCAGAGCCAAGCGGATTAACACAGACTGTGCACACTTGAAAGGACGACTATGTATTCCTATATACCTACATGTTTGTGTGTCAAATGGTGAAAATAAAAAAGAATTAGAAATTCGTCCGCTCTTTGAACAGAAAACACGACGAAAATCGTACATGTTACTGTTATCATTTGAAAACAACAAAAAAGAAAAGAGAATTGAGGTTAATGAATGAAAATCCTCTTTTGTTATTAGTTTTAGATTTCTCGTGACAATAGGCCAAAACAATGGCACACGACGAATATACAAGTCATTAAAAAAAAACAAAGACAATCAAATAATAATAAGAAGCTATAATCATAATTGATAATTAAACATCGCAGGAATCGGTCACATTTTCTATATTATTCTGGCTAGTCTCTCGATCTCTCTCCGATATTACGCTGTTCAATTGTTTCTTCTCATAGGCATATAAACGAGACTGTCTCTCTCTCGCTCTCACAGGATATACTAAAAAAACAGAGTTCAGTTTCAAAATTCCCACACCGAAATGTATCGAAAACAATGGGGATATTTTCTTCCCTGAAAAAACAAAAAAAACAACTAAAATTCTAAAACTCAACAAAAAAGCGCTTATCTCTGGCGATATTATGATGAAAATGACCATACTAGAAAACGTCTTCAGAATATTATATGATGTGAATAATCGAAGACATAAGACAATGGAGAATGGGGGAGGGCATTTCAGTTTTTCCTTCATCGTGACGACATAGATGCGTCCAAGTTTTTTTTCGAGCGGTCGATGTTATGTCTGCAGTATAAGAGATTATAGTTTTCTTAAAAAACAAAACATTTTTTGGGTGTTATTGACGACGACGGCGATGACAATCGCATATCACGCCGTTGCTCAGAGGGCGCGGTTAACAGAAACACGCGCCCCGGCTCCGTTTATAATAAAAAGAAAAGAGCAAAGAGAAACCGGACAACAACAAAGTGATGACTTCAAAACCTTTCAATGCACTGCCAAGGAGAACATCTTTCTTTTTATTTTTTGATCCGAGAAATGCTTTATGTATGTTTTCTATTGTCTATACAAAGAAACAGTCATAATATATATCCATTTTGAAATATTTTTGATCGGATAAACCGGCTCCAAATGTTTTTTTTTTTACCTTTTTTTCATTTTTAGATTCAACGGATGAAGAGAAGAGAGAGAAAAGTGTGTAGACGACGACATGCATTTCATCGCGGGACAAATCACCTTTCAACACGGTTATCTCTTCCATGGCATCCCCCCTCCAGCACACACATGTTGTGTATAGCCGATGGTGTGGCTTTAGATGTTGAAATCAAGATATAGATGTCGCGCCCTGATTTTCCCCTACGCCTCATCTGCTCTTTAGTCTTCACCACCATCAAACAAAACAAAACAAAAAAAAATTTTTTTTTTAAAAAGAGAGAGATAGTCCATCTCTTGGCGCCAATGATAAAAAGATGATGAATATAAGCTCTCTAGAGCTATCTATATTAAAATATAGCGCGTACGCCACCAAAATGTATATACTCTCCTAGATATTCTTCATTGGAATCCATTCAACAGTCTGATGACAAAGATCACTATAGAGAGAAGAAGAAGAGGCCACTATATCGGTTGATATGGAGCGCGTGCTTGTATGTTTAGAAAATCGGAGACAAATCACGGCGCACGCATTTCGAACATTAAGCGCATCGCAGCCATCACCGTTCCATGGACTGTGGCGACATAGGACACACAGTCCTTCGACTCTAATGTATTATTTAGACAGGGCACATGTATAGAATGATGGAGATAAGTTGAGTTTTGACTATCATCTTTCTATATATAAGAGGAGATGAACGATGGGACGGTCTTTTTCCAGCCGTGCCGCCGCGTGAATGAATAAAGCTCTAAATCACCTTATCGATAAGAAATATCCATCATTGCGCTCATTCTTCTCTCCTTTTCCTCATCTCTTCCTATTGAACAAGTCTATAGAAAAGGGGGAGGAGGCACACGCCATCAATAAGCTCCACCTATATATCGCTCTTTTTTCTACATAATAAACAAAAACGACTGGCGGGCGACGATGATGAGATTTGAAATATTTTAATATAAAATCATAAACTAATCGAATTTAAAAAAAAACAAAGTCACACAGACACATCACGTAGTCACAGTATTAAACGAATAGCAAAAGGAGAAACAAGAAATCTTCAAAAAGAAGAAGAAACAAAAAAAAATAAAAACAAAAAAACAAAAATAAGGGAAGACACGAAAAAGCTTTTTACACCTGAACGGGCTTCGAGCGCGCGGAGAGCCACACAGCGGGCAAGAAAAGACGCGCCCGGTGTATGGCGGAGCCAAGGGGAAACAAGAAAAATACAAAACAAAACAAAACAAAACAAAACAAAAAACAAGTCTCATTAGTCACCTTTTTGGCCAAAGAGTATAATATGCTGGAAACGAAAAGAAAAAGAAAAAAAGGAACCCGAATGCCTTTCTTTCGAGTGAAGAGCTTTAGAGCTGCACAGGTCAATTCCCGCTTCATTGAATCACTAAATAGGTTTTTTTTTTTATTTTCTCATGTTTCTCTCTTTCTTCTTCTTCTCCCTTTGCGCTGCATAATTTCTTTTTTAGCCTTTTGTGACTGTGTTAGTGACAAAGAAATAAGCTTTTGAGGAAAGAAGAAGAAGAAAAAAGGTGAGTGCTGTGCATATAAGAGAGCTTATAAGCAAATCAAGAAATAACACCATGAAACCCAGACACGGCTTGTAAACAACTTCCTTTGCCCTCGTTCGTCCTTAAAGAACCGAAAATAAATAAATAAGTTTAGAATTGTAAAAAAAGGCTCTTTATATTTTCCCATCAGAGCTATTGGTGGTGGTGTTTCTCTCTCTTGTAGATATTCCCTGTTGGCTATTATATAAGTGACATAGGCAAATGAGAAATGATCCACTGACGACGACACTTCATTCTTTATCATTTTCTATGCTGCGGTTGACATGTAACAAACAAACAAACAAACATTGAAAAAAAAAATCAAAAGTTGAGTTGGAATGAATCAGCAAAATTGGATTCAACACAACAGAAACTGAGAGAAAGAGAAAAATCCAAAAAACAAAACAAACAAGACGTTTGTTATAGACGTGGTCTCTATATACGACGGTTCCGGAGTCGGGCACAAGTTCCGGAACGGAACAAGAAGCAAAGAATGACGTTAACCATCAGAAAAGAAAAAGAAAGAAACTAACTAGAAATTGCGTAGAGAAGAATATATAAGGATAGAGCTGGAAAAAAAAGAAGCATCCGTCTGTGTATGACCTGGCAGTTCCGCGCCACATAACAATATCTCACTCGCACAAGTCACAAATTTCTTTCTACCGGCGAGGCCCCCTTATTTTTCTCCGGCCGCAACTCCGACATCATCAATCCATCGGATGGATCTTTTCCATTTTTTTTTTTGTGTGTTAAGGGGGTGAATCTTTGGCGAGAACTCGTTAACGAGCCGTGACGCAAGAACACACACAAAAAAGTAGGGGGGAGTCAAATAAAAATAAATAACAAAAAAAAAAAACCAACCTACACATAGAAATGATGTTCCACTGACTTCCGCCCAGTCGTTAATCTTGTCAATTTTTCTTACGACATCACATGACGTGGTACGCAGTTGAATCAATACAAATCATCGTAAATGAGTTGAATATTCATCGTTCAAATCGACAACGTCCAAGAAGAAATGTTTACCCGTGTTTTAATATCAGAAATTCATTTCTTTTTAACTCTTCTTTTTCTTCCATTGATGTTGTTATAGTCTGGATTGCCTCGCTTCTTATTTTATCGCCTCAACGAGAAGAGAGAATCACAGACATAGAAAAGAGGAAAAAGCGGACCCCGATGGCAATCTCGACACTCTTCTTGGGTTTCGGTTATGGGCTTTTGTATTTATATTTATATTTATTTTTTTTTAAAAAGGGCAAGCAAGCGCGTGTCTCCGGCGCGAAACAAATGCAGTGTCTCTTTCTTCTTCTTCTTTTTTGTTTTTGTCCGTTTTTGTCCAAAACGAGTGCGAGAAATTAAAATACAAGGAACAAAGAAAAGAGAGAGGAGACTCGGACGAGACAAATCGTCTGTCTCTTTTGCAGGTTTTATTTTATTTATACCAAAGTCCCGAGAGCTTTCAGAAAGACTATTCCCTCTCTCTCTCTCTCTCTCTCTCTCTGTCTTTTCTCTATATCCATCCGACCGACCAATTTAGGACCGGGCGGCAACTCATTAATATCAAACTCACACGCGACGAGCCCAGCGAGAAAACCGAGGCGACTTGAAATCATGTTTCGTTTTAGCCACAACACACATCCAGTTTCTTTCTCTCTCTTATAACCTCGTGTGTGTGTGTGTGTGTGCAATCGAAAAGAAACAAACAAACAAATAACAAAAAAAAAAAAAAGAAAAAAAAACGTAAGATTTTATCAAATTGAAGAATGAAGACCAGTTCTCTGAAATATTCTATCCGTTTCAGTTTCATTATGGTAAACGTCAGTGGATTTCTATATATCGCTTTCCGTTTCGACGGCTGTACATTCTGGTGATTGGTTTCAAATGAGACAAATCTATGAAAAATACAAAGTATAAAAGAATGCTGATGTAAAATTGAATATAAAAAATAAGAATGAAATATTCCGAACGAGAATTTCATTTTTCGTTTGGACGGGTTAGGTTCACTTATGATATAGATGAAAAAAAAAAACGATTAAGTTTTTCATGTTGAAGTAATTTATCCCTTAGCAATATTTGCCATTTTATTGTACAGCAATCGAAAGAGCCTGGCATTGAAATTTTCCATTCTCGTAAAATTATAATATTCCGAATTAAAATTTAATAGTTATTATTTGTATATCCGCTTAATTATTCTTTTTTTTTTACTTTGTTGGCGGAGGAGGGAGATTAGCTTACATTACGAAACTTTGGGCTCAGCATCGTTTATCCATTTCACTCTAATAGACCTGGTTAAAATTTATGCTGTCGTTATCCTTGTGTCACCAAGAACACGTTGATGCCAGCAAGCAAATGTTTTTAAAAAATGTGTTGTTTTATCCTTAATTTGTATAAATTCATTGACCAATCCCCGACGAGCACAATGGCGCCATTTTTTAACGCGGGTTTTTTAAAAGTCTATGAAACTGAAGGCTAGGGTATAGTATGTTTACAACTTTTAATTACTCTTTAGAAACCAACTCATTGATAAACAATTACAGAAATGAAATAAAAAATTTAATCACTTAAACGTAGGAAAAAAATTACAGTTTATTTAGAGTACTCTATCAACAGAATTTGAATACTTAATAAATAAAAATTAATTACAGTTTAACGAATTTGAGAATTTGGATGAAACAAATCAACTCACTCAGCTTTATGACTTCACCGTTTTGGAACTTGTTCAATGGGGCTGTGCTGAACACAGTTCAATCACGATATAATAGGAAAAGTACACGATCGCCCCATGCCTGACTGTTGGGGAACCGGTCCGTGTCTAAAAAGCGTTTCATAGATTCTCCACCAGGTTCGCTAGTGATAAGGGCCGAGCCGCCGAGCGCCTCTCAGGGAGATAGGAAAAATCTAGGAAAATTAAAATTAAAACTCCACCCAAATTACCCATAAATTTGTAAATTGTCGATGAAATTAATCAACTAAAACCAAAAATACGCATGAATGAATGTATTAAAAATAAAAAATTATACATGCATGCATATTTTAAATTTTTACAAGCTTTGATTACTGAGGGTAGGAAATTTATAAAAGAAAATTAATAAAAAGTAAGAAAGACTAAATTAATCAATAAAGTATTCGCTTAAATGTATTCATTATAAATAAAACCGAATAAATAAATTTTGGGAAGCCACTTCGTTGTTGTTTTATCGTAGCAATTTACTTATTTCCGGGGGAAAATAGGCCTACCATGAAATTGTACCCCGTGTTTTTTCGTAGGTGAGAATTCATTGGAAAAACACAACCGCCATTAAGATTGAATGTCTTTGTATCAGGGTATTATTTTACATATTTACTTTCCAAAAATACATTATTTTGTATATTAAGTATAAACTGAGTAATAAGTAACTGTTTTATTTAACGCGATATCTCTTTTTCTTTCAGAAAAATGTTGTGCGCCATCTACTGTCGTTTCTTACATTCTTACATTCAAAGCTTCATTCACGAATAGCACAGCCTAAGAGGGTAAAGACTACGATCGGCCATAGGGCTGAGAGGAATGGTCAAAGCTATGCTCGTCGCATGCCGTATGGTGGCGCGCGGAACTTTAGTTCTAAAATGAATTAATTTTTCCCTTGTCCTTACTAATCCCAGTCTTCACACACCGGATTTTCCCACTAAACTATGTAACATGAATTTTTTATTTTACTTTCTAAATTAAGATTAAAAATTCCCCATGTCGAATTAATAATTTCAGATTTTTAAATGCTTTCCATGGGTCTTTTCAAAAATACTACTTTCAGACGTTTCCCATGCTATAGACCATTTTCACTGTGCGGAAAGCAGTATTAATGTACCCCGGCAATGCTGCAATCCGCCATTTGTAGTCCAACTTTTCATTTTTTTTAAAGTTAAAATAGGCAAAAAACTTTGAGGAACGATTTCTCTTTCTAATTGTTCTACGAGAAATTAAATTCGTGTAGAATATCGTACGTTTTAGCCTTCACGTCGTTCACGTCGTTCACGTCACGCCGTTCACGTCGTATGGCACGACGATGCCATTAGAAAACACTAGAAAACACCATTCGAGAAGCTATGTACAGATGAGATAAATGAAGTATTATCAACATCAGCGGAAGATTGTTGAAAACCGGAAGAAAAATAATCTGCAGGACTCCGTGTTCCAGTTGAGTCTCGTCATGGGCCATATTATTTATATCTTTATAAAGAGATTCCCCTTTACGACTAATAAAAGAGTAAAAAATTAACAGTAGTTCATTGGTTCTGACATTTTCTACTAACTCTTTTGCTTCAGCAAAGCGGTAAAGTTTTCTAATGGCATCGTCGTGCATGCCGTGAGGATGTTCGTCACAAAGTTTGCAATTTCCGTGACGTCGAAGAACTTCTTTGTCCTTTAGAAAGTGAAAATATTCAAACTCCCTTCGGGCACGGTTAAATAGAGTGCGGTTGATGATATTAATCTGTTCGATAAGAAAGAAAAGTTTTAAGAAAATCTGAGATTGATATAAACTTAACATGTAAAGCTCACTCTATCATTCTCCAAGGAGATTTCCTGGAGAGTTTCAATGAATTTCCGATCAGAGGTTCCTGGGGTTTTATGTCTTAAATGGTACCACATACACAGCAAATCTTCTTCGATAAAGAAGGAGTTGTTAGACAATGAACCGGGCCAATATTCGGAACACAAATATTCTTCGTTGCTGGCCACGTGAGATGTCTTGCAGGCAGAACACACGAATTCTGTGTTATTTAAAACGAACCGGTCTTCCTTGGTAATAACAGCTACTTTTGTAGCTGTAGCTACATGAAGAGGAATCAGAATGTCTGAATATAAAGACAAAATTATTAGATATTTGATACAATAAAACTATAGTGATTGCTACCTGAGCCTGACTGCTTTTCGATGAGACTGACTTGATGAAGTTCAGTTTCAATTTCTTGTAGGATATTGAGAAGTTCTGACTGATCACCTGAAAAATGAAACAAATTATTTGAAGTTTCATGAAAACTTATAGTAATTTATTACAATTACAGTCTTGAGCAGTAGGGCACGGTGACAAGGAAGGTCCAGCTATGGGCTGGAAATCATCCAACGAGGTGGGATGTTTGACAGCTTCAGCAGTCAAGTTACCTTAAGTACATGTTAAAATTAGCAATGAAATAAATTTAAAAGTCAATCTGCATTTACTTGACTTAGTATTTTTGAACAGTTTGGATCGAATTCCATCAATGTAAATAATCTTTTTCACTCCAGTCTTCATTGATTCAGTACTAGGGATTTCAGATTGAAAGTTCTTCGTTATTACGAGGTTCACTGGTCACTTTCTTTCTAGTTTTTTTAGGAGGTATTTCCTCCCAGACAATAGTTTGTTTTCTGCTCTTTTTCTTTTCCAAAACGCGATAGAAATTTTAAAAAAAGCTTTCAAAAATCAAAATGTCTTATTTCAGGCGACGAAACTGTAACTGGAGAACCACGCCAGAAAACAAAAGAAGGTGGCATCCCGCTATCCCATGTAAAATCCGCCAATGGCCTAGGCCAACCCTTTGGCTCATCAGAGAAGCCAAAGGGTTGACCTAGGTGACGGAGACTAAGTTGGTTTATTGATTTTCTTGTTGTAGTTCAGCTTGTTACAGATGCACAATTATACACACGCGTCATTTCATGGTGGAGAGCTGGAGATTCAAAAGGTTCGACCAATTACAAACCGAACCAAAGACAACAAGAAAGAAGAAAAGGAGCCCACAAGCAGTAAAGCAAAAGACCAAGGACCAGACCGGAGAGCAGCTGACACGATAGAAGAAAGCGCAGGATCAGGTGAAGACCTCTGCCCGACGAAGACGAGCACAACATCACACAACCCCAGACAAAGGTACGGTTACAGCAACAAGACAGGGAAGGCGGGGACAGCGTATTCTGAGACAGGAAGATTCCAACTATGAGGGGAACCAGAAGAAACCAGCCATAAGACCCATCCAACAACGGCTCAGCAAACGAAGAAGAGGATGACACAACCGAAGACCCGACAGCAGAGAGAAGAAACGAGCCACAGGACCCACAAAACAACCGCTCAGCAGACGAAAAAGAAGACGACGCAGACGCCCCAGCAGAAGACCCAATAGACGCTTACAGCCAGAAAAAGGAAGCAGACCCGTCGGACGAGGACGAAGAAGATCATCGAGTCACAAACGTGTTTTTCTCTCCAATCAGAAACACCGAAAACCCTGTAGAGTAAACTGAAGATCAGTATATCGACGAACATAGACGGAGCAAGCCAAGGCTTGACAGAAGAAAGACCCACCCAACAATTTCTCAAAAAACGAAGAAGAAAACAACCCAGTCGACCCAGCAGAAGACCCAAAAGACGCCAATAGCAGACAAGAGGAAGTTGACCCCTCAGATGGAACATACGCTTGGACAAACCAGCATACTCTCCCCAACATCCCAAGCAGCAAACATGGCAACCAGGCTACTGAAATTTAAAACACCAGTTTAGGGAAGTCTATCGACATTCTTGTTGTAGTTCAGCTTGTTACAGAATACTCAGTTCTACACAAAAACGCATCGTTACAACATATTCAACTTTCGATAGCTCAATTGCTAGAGCGACGGATTGTATTTAAATGTGCTCAGAATAAGTTCTACTTGAGTATATAAACGTCCAGATGCCCAGGTCTTTTTTTATTCCACATGTTAGATTACTATTGACTATGGGAGTTCATCTTGTTGCCACTGCACGTGCGGTGTGAGCTCCTTAATGCAGACTGGTGCTGCGTCTCGGGAAGCCACACCTGCACCCCAGTCTGTGCACTTTTTTACTTTCTACATTGCGCCTTTCTACTATCGTTTTACCTGCCCTAGTATATTTTTGTATTTTCTGTTTTGAACGGTCTGCCTCTCTCTCAAACACCTTAGTTGCGTCAGGACGGGGCTCTGGTTATTGCACCTGTTGGTATCCTTTGGGGACTGTAGCTATGCGAAAGACCATCGGCTGATGGTCATGTAGATCTTAGAAAGCCGGACCCATTGCCATCAAGATGTGACTGGGCAGTTTGTTGCAAGTAATAAGGAGCACCAATGGTTCAGTGGTATAATTCTAGTGAGGACGACCCGGGCTTGATTTCCTGCCGATGAATTACATTGATAAAGTAATTGCCTATTGATTTTGTCTCAATTGGGAATATAATCAAAGTGTTTCACGTTTGGGAAGGTATTAAAGTAATTTAATATATGTCAATTCTTTTTATAAATATATCATTTCCTGGTAATATATCATTCCTGGTAAAATTGTTATTCATAAATTCTTTATTTACCTCAATTTCTTACTTCTTTTTAAAAAATTGACAATCAGAGTGGCGTAGCGGAAGTGTGCTGGGCCCATAACCCAGAGGTCCGAAGATCGAAAATTCGCTCTGCTATAAGGAATAATAAAAAAAGGAAGTAAAAAAATGCTAGCTTTCTTCTAAAACATTCATCAAAACTATATAAAATTCCTAAAAGAATAATACACATTTGGGTGTAAATAAAAATTATGAATAAAATTAAAAATAAAGTTAGCCACCCATAAGGCTCTTCAGAACACTATATATATAATTTTTTTTGTGGAGAGAGGCCCCGGTGAGGAGATCTGGTGGCCAGATTTACCACCAGGTGGAAGGCTCGGATTTGGCCCTTTCGCCCCGTCAATGTGATGGCGCTCTTGTTATAGGTGCTATTTTCTGACAACCTGTTTTTGTTGAGTTAGGCGGTGTGGGTGTTGTGTTGGATGATAGTTGGTGTAGTTGATTTCTCCTGGTTGGTTGGGAAAGTAAGAGAGGGTTTTATTAGATTTTTATATTCTGTTGATGAGCTTTGCTTTCTTTAGAAATTTTGTGAGAAGCCTTTGGATTTCGTGCTGTGTGTTGCTGTTGAATTTTTGGTTGAGTCTAAGCAGGTTTCGTAGGTTTATTTCTATGTTGTGAGCTGTGAAGTAGAGCCTAATTTTTTCTCTCTCTGTTTTCAATCCAGGGCATTTGAGGAGTATGTGTTTGGTGGTTTCATCCTCTTCACAGTAGCTGCATGTGGAGTCTATTTTGTTGTTGAAACGGACCAGGTTGGCTTTGAGCCTGTTATGTCCAGTTCTTAGCCTGAAGAGCACTCTTGTTATGTGACGTGACTTGTGGATATGCCATTTCTGCATTCCTGATCTGGTTTTAGTGTTGGTATTATCTTTATATTTTCCTTCGTGCAGATCTTTGATGTTTTTCTCTCTTAGGTATTCTTTGAAGACGGCTGCCTGTTCTGCTGATGTTAGTTGATTCTGCTGAACCCTGCTAGCTAGGCGTCGGTCACTTTCTTCAGAGGCTAGTTGGTCGGCCATCTCATTACCAGGGATGCCTACATGACTTGGAATCCAGTAGAGGTTCACTTTGGTGCCCGCTGCCTTGAGTGTGTCAGCAGTTGTGAGTATGGTGTTGATTACTGGGTGTTTCATTTTTTGAGGGGATTCAATTGATTGTAGGACTGACCTGGAGTCTGAGATTATAGTTAGCTCGTGGGTGTGGGTTGGGTGATGATAGTTGAGTTCCATTGCTCTGTTGATGGCTTCGGCTTCGGCTTTGAATACCGAGGCCTTTTTTTATATTGTTGCCGCTTCCTGGATTCCTTGGCTTGGGATGAAGACGGCGTACGTGGTTTTGCCTGTGGAGTTATTGAGTGAGCCATCAGTGTAGGCTAGGCAAGTTCTTGTGAAGTGAGTGGATTTGATTTCGTTGAAGAGGGCTCTGGTTCCTATTGGGTTGCTCATTGCTGTTGATTTAGAGAGGGGGAAGTAGTTTATGGCAATGGGAGATTCTTTCCATGGAGGTCTTCCTTGATGGGTTGGGTAGTAGTCTAGGTCGTTTTGGAATAGGTCGATGCTGGCTAGGGCGATGTGTGCCATAGCTAGTTTAAGAGATGGGATACTGTGGTCTTTCCAAGTTTTAGGGTTTTTACATAGATCCTTGCATCGTGAGTGAAGAGGGTGATTTTTATCTTTTTTGGTTCTAAAGATGTAACGACCCGCCAGCCAGGTCCTTCTTGAGTCTAGTGGAGGGATGCCTATTTCACACTGCATTTCTTTAATTGGGGTTGTTTTTGTGCGTTGAGTATAATCCGCAGGATGTCGTTTTGGACCGTCTCGAGGTTTGCTTTCCTTCCTTTGCTAGATGATCCTTAAATTGTCAGTCCATATTCCAGTTGGCTTCTGACCAGCGCTTTATAGAGAATGCACAGTGAGTCTAAAGAGGGTCTGTGCTTTGTGTTGGAGAGTACCGTGAACAGGTTTTTTATCTTGACGGCTTTGCTGATGGCTACTTCGGTTTGCTTTATCCAGCGCAGTCCTTTGTCAAAGTAAACTCCAAGGTGCTTGACTTGATTTTCTTGGGGGAGTCTTTTACCGTTCAAAAATAAAAGAGGGTTTGCTTGAGCTCTTCGTTGCCGACTGAAATTTACCAGAATAGATTTTTCTGGTGAGAATTTTATTTTCCATTTCCTGCTCCATTTGGAGATTGAGTCAAGGTGCGGGGTTAGGAGGGTTTAAGCTTCGTGGCAGTCGCTGGCATGGATATGACTCTCGATATCGTCAGCAAAGATGTAGGTTTATCCTGGGGATTCTAGGATTGGGAAGTCATCCATCATGACAGAAAACAGGAGGAGGCTCAACGGAGATCCTTGGGGGACTCCTACTTTGAGGTTTCGGTCTTCTGAGTGGGTGTTATCCAGGTCGTGTTGAATGCTTTAGCAATATCAAGAAATATTGCGTAGGTGTTGAGGGGTTTTCTTTTGTTGAATCCTTCTCTTATGTAGAGCTCTAGTACTGTTAGATTATCCAGTGTGCTTCTTCCTTTTTCTGAAGCCACATTGAGTCTTGAGCCGAATCCCTTTCGTTTCAAATGACCATGAGAGCCTTTGGTGGACGATCCTCTCCATTACTTTCCCTAGGCATGAGGTTAGAGATATAGGGCGGTAGGATTCTGGCTTTTCTGCCGGTTTGTCTGGTTTCTGTATCGGTATTACAGTGGCCGTCTTCCAGTCAGTAGGAACATAGTGAGTTTGCAGAATGTTGTTGAAGAGGTGGAGTAGGTGCATTTTGTTTTTTTCTGACAGGTTTGTGATCATTTGGTTATGTATTAGGTCTCTTCCCATCGATCTACTTTGAAGCTGTCTAAGGGAGTGTTCCAGTTCGCTACTTGTAATTAGGCTGTTGAGGGCATTGGGCTCAGTTGAGCGGATTTCTCTCTTGATGAGTTTTTCTACACTTGGGTCGTCGGGGATGTTTTCTTTTTGATGGTCGTATTGGGATGAGAAAATTCTTGCTTTTTCTTTAGGCAGTGTGACGATTTGGTTCGTTTCTGGATCCTCTATCGGGGTTGGAGTTGATATCTGGTGCCTTTGTGCCACTAGTCCAAGCCTTGGCAAAGGCCCAAGTTTTAGTTGAGTTGCTTTTCGGTGAGAGGGTGTTGATAAATTTATTCATTGATATTTTCTTTGCTTTTATTATGATCCGTTTTTTTTCGTTTTCCTTTTCTTTGCAGGCTTGTTTGTTAGTGCTGCACATCACACCTCCTTTGCTTGGGTCGCACCAATTTCTAGCTTTCTTGCCATTGCTACTGCTTTCCTGCATTCTTCGTCCCACCAAGGTGGAATCGGCTCGGGTCTGATTGTGTCAGGTGTTCTTGTGAGTATTATTCCGCTTGATTTGGTTGCATCTAGGAGAGCGCTGTGATAAATCCGGTATTTTTCTTCGGTGCTTTCAGAGGAGTAGAACACGCTGCTAGTGATGATGGTGTTTGTTTCCTTATTCCATGTTATCCAGTCTGCATCCTTTAGATTCCAAGTTGGGGCTCTTTCGATGGAAAGTGTGGGGTCTGCTTGTACTTTGATGTGGAGTGGGAGGTGATCGCTGCTAAGGTGAGGGCCTCTAGTTATTTCTCAAGAAATTGCTAGGTGGGGGTCCATGAGTGTTAGGTCAATGGTGGAGTAGGTGTGTGTGGTCGGGTTTAGTCTGGTTTCTAGGTTCGTGGGGGTGGCCAACTGAATGTTGGTTAGATTTTCTAGAATGCTACCTAAGGCTCGGCCGCTTTGGTTTGGGAGATTGCATGATGTTTCCCAGCGTCTGT
Organism: Daphnia galeata; assembly: GCA_030770115.1. Classification (NCBI taxonomy): domain Eukaryota; kingdom Metazoa; phylum Arthropoda; class Branchiopoda; order Diplostraca; family Daphniidae; genus Daphnia; species Daphnia galeata. The sequence goes on from CM061118.1 coordinate 2,042,272, forward strand.
GGTGACCATTGAAATCACCTCCTATGATAAAGTTGTTTCTGCCAGTTGTTAGCGAGGTGAGCTCTTCTTCGCTGCAAGAGTTGCCGTTGGGAATGTAAAATGATAATATGTCGATAAGCTTATTTCTGTTGTTGTTTCTTAGGGCTATTGATATCCCTACTACTTCTATTTTTTTTAGGTGGGGAAGTGACAGCGGGGAGAACTGAAGAGATTTATGGATGAGTATGGCTACTCCTCCTCCTGGGCGATCCATCCGATTGCGATGGATTACGTAATAGCTTTTGAATTTGACCGAAAAGTGGTCTTTCCAATGAGTTTCGGAAATAATGGCAATTAGGGGGTTGGTATAGGTGGAGGTAGTTTTTGAATTGAACTAAATTTGCTTTTGTTAAACTTCTAGCATTGTATTGGATGACTAACATGATTGGTTTTTATTCGTCCCAGCTGCTAAGTTGGAACCAGCCTGGAGTTTCTTCAGATTCGCATTGAGGTTCTTGTCCTAGAAGGCCGGCTCCTGTGAGGGTTGGTATTTTGGACTTCTCTTTTCTAGTGATTGGGATGAAGTCCTCCTCGTCTTCTTCCATGTCCGCTCCTGCTTCAGGTTGGCCTGAGAGTTTCTGGATCATCCCCCCACAGGGAGGTTTTAATTTGGGAGACCGAGTTGTCTAGTTCGTCTACTTTGTTCTCTACGTTCTTGGTTTTTCCTATTTCAGTTCTAAACCGGCTCATTTCCGTTTGGATAGCTTGGATTTGGCTCTTCAAGATCTCTGCCTCTGGATTTTGCGCTGGGTAGAGTCTATTTTTTCTTGGCTGCTTCGCTGTAGAAAAGATTCCGTTCTTCGCCCAGTAATTGTCCTTTTGCACCACTTGCTTGGATGGCTGCTCTCATCCGGGAGTATATTGGACAGTAAGTAGAGATTGATGGGTGGGGCTCGCTGCAGTTAACACAGTTTGGGGGCGAAGTGCAGCCCAGTGTGTCGTCGTGGAGTTGGCCGCACTTAGCGCAGACTTGTGGGTTGTTGCAAAATTAAGAGGTGTGGCCAAGTTTTTGACATCGCTTGCATCTGAGGGGGGATGCTCTTTGGGTTTCAGGATGAAAGACAAGTCCGTTGAGGAGGATATCTTGAGGAGGAGGGCCATCGAATTCTAGGGCTACTGTTGTGGAGGGGCTGCTTATTGTACCTTTTGTAATGTTGAATCTGTAGACGCTGTTCACCTTGTATCCTTTGGTTTTGAGGGCTTGCAGGATGTCTTCATTAGTATCGCCTGTTGGAACTTGTCTTATTATCACTCTCTGCTTGGTAAAGGTGTTGGGGAGGGAGCAAGTCACTTCGATTGATTCTCTCAGGACAGATTTGGTGTTAAGAAGGTCCTCTTGCTGCTGTCTAGTGGTGGGTCGGATAAGTAGGTGTCCACCCGCTGCTATCGACACATTTCCTTTATCGAACCTTCCGAGTTTCTGCTCGAGTTCATCCATGATGGCTGAGATTTCATACTTTGGAACGATCCTTCGTCACTTCGTTTCATAAATATGGGTGGTAGCGTGTTCGTCAAATGTGAGCCCATAGCTATGGAGGGGGGAGGGACGAGCAGGAGCGGTAGAATACCGGGCTCTATCCTGGCGCGCTTAGAAGCGGGAATTTCACTTTGTAGGAGGGGGTTAGGGTAGTTACGGAGCACTATACTGACAAGTCTATTCACTTTTGAGTCTAGCGAGCGAATCTTCAGAACACTATCCTTCGATCAAGCGCGCACTCTCAAGCGGCAACGTTTTTACTGTCTTTCTAGTTACTTTTAAGCCCTGTCTCCATCTTTTCGCCATCCTACCTGTCTCATTTTTTTAGTGGGTCTATTTTTTTAGCTAAATGTTTTGTAAAATAATGAGTTTGTAAATATTATGTAAAATATTATATTGTTTTCTAATTGATCTGTAATCTCCCCGGCGGGGAACTGAACCCCGGTCTCCCACGTGACAGGCGGGGATACTCACCACTATACTACCGAGGATTCATTTATGCAGTTAATGACAAAATATTTTTATTCGTAAGATTTGATGATTTTTTAATTTTTAGAAATTGTAAGCAAAATTTTGGAACCAAAAAACGAGGGAATCCTCACTTCCACCTTCTCTTTGATGTACTTTATCTCTTAATGAATGAACGGGATACAGATTGCCATGTATTATAGCCACCAAATTTAGTAATTTTTTTTCTCGATATGCTGCTGATTTCTTTGCGGGTCCAAGAACTAACGAAAGAAAAAAATTACATGTGATTTCTTTGGGAAGCATTAGACACTTTATGTGATAGAGTGCAGTGTAATGTAGCCAAAGAAAAAAGCCATATTGGTATCTTCAAGCGTTCTTGGTGCTATCACGATTTAAAAAACACATTTTTACAATTAATGTTGAGAAGGAATGTTTGTTAAATGGGTAGAAGGAGAAACATTGCCATCAAGATGTCACTGGGCAGTTTGTTGCAAGTAATAAGGAGCACCAATGGTTCAGTGGTATAATTCTCATGAGGACGACCCGGGCTTGATTTCCTGCCGATGAATTCCATTGATAAAGTAATTGCCTATTGATTTTGTCTCAATTGAGAATACAATGAAAGTGTTTCGCGTTTGCGAAGGTATTAAAGTAATTTAATATATGCCAATTCTTTTTTTAAATATATCATTTCCTGGTAATATATCATTCCTGGTAAAATTATTATTCATAAATTCCTTTATTTGCATTAACTTCTTACTTCTTTTTATAATAATTGACAAGCAGAGTGGCGCAGCGGAAACGTGCTGGGCCCATATCCCAGAGGTTCGTAGATAGAAACTACGCTCTGCTATGAGGAATATTGGAAACTGTTTTATAATTTGATCGCATCTTTTTATGATAAGTTAGTATGTAATAAATCGTCCTTCCTCTAACGGTTGTAGCGCTTAATTTTCAAATTTGGAAACAAAGATTATTCAGCTAACAGGTAAATATTTTGATTTCTAAGAATATTCAACTCAAATGGAAAACAGAATCATTTGCCATAAACAATGCTTAATATGGTTTTACTGTCGATCTAAGTAATGTTTTGCGTTTATCAGGCTTTCTGTAATGAAGCTTGTTATCGCTTCTAATGCTGATTTACACCTCAATGATGCTAACCAACTCAAGTGATCAAAGGTTAAAAATTTTAAAATGGAATGTGTTGCGTCGTTCTTTCTTTAAAAATATATCAATTTCTCGCACGATGTCACTGTGTGGTTGAACTGCGGACTCATAGAATTGGTGGCAAAATCGATTTGATTTAACTGGCCTTTGTGGCATTACTATGGGAATTTTTTTTCCTGTTCATTACAAAACGTCATTAAATGAGCTTCAATAAACATATCCTTCGATAGCTCAGTTGGTAGAGCGGTGGACTGTAGTGAAAGAAAGAATGAAATCCAAAGGTCACTGGTTCAACTCCGGTTCGAAGGATTATTTAAAGACTAGAGGAAATTTTTTTGGCTCACTTCCTTATTTTTCTTTCAACGTATTCACCAATTGGCAGGTGTTTAAGTTCTATATTTTAATGTGCTCAGAATAAGTTCTATTCGAGTATAACCAAATCGATTCGACATGAACCTTTTGGGTGGTTAAAAGAATTTCCCAGATGCCCATTTCTTAATGTCTTCCACAGGTCAACGAGTTCAACAACTGAGATCATTTCACGAATAACCAAGCTTATAAGTCTAGAAGGGGATGGTTTTGACATTGATTGCAATCTATCCAGTGCATGAATCTATCAATCTACACAGTTGAAATGGCCTACAAGTATAGTACTACACAGTATAGTACTACATATAGCCGAATTGAAATTTGACTTGAAACTTTGTCTCGACAAATAAGACTGGGTGTCTAGTTGCGGTGGTTCCTATTGGTCGCCTAAAAAATTAAAGATTTTAGAAAATAACTGTAAGAAATTGAGAAGTAAAAAAAAATGCCAGCTTTCTTCTAAAACATTCATCAAAACTATATAAAATTCCCAAAAGATTACTACTCATTTAGGTGTAAATAAAAAATTATCCCTGAGGGTAATATTCATTCTTATGAATATACCGAAGGTTTTAAGTTCCTGTAGGGCCCTTAGCCTCTTTTGCCCCTTAGGGTTTAGAAGCTTAGGTAGGCTGAAAAACCTTTATTCCCGACTAGGTTCTTCCTGATTGGTCCGTTTTATCAAACTGTTTTCTTTTATACGTAATTCGAGTTTACTCTTGAAATAGTTGTTCATGGGTTTAAAAAAAAACCTCTTTGTAAACTCCAGGGAGTAGTGAATTAAAATAAGAAAAAGATTTTGTTCTAAATTATCTTATTGCATTGCGCTTTAAATCATTCAACGTTGTGTCTAGTGTCTAGCAGTAGAATTTATCAAATCTCGTTGTTTTTGCTCTATTTGTTTTTTCGTTAACACTTACACTCATACATCGCATTTGTGAGTTCATAGGACACCCTCACACTGATATACATCATATGTTCTTTTTGTAAATGCCTCTAAAGAAAAAATTGAAATTTCAAAGTAAAATCCCTCTAAAACTTCATCGTCTACTAGTGCTTCTATTGAAGTCTTAAATATAGAAATTATTCAGGTTTGGTCGAATATTTTTTTGTTTCTTTTAGTTCTCATTACTTATTTATTGTTTATGCTCGGTTTTTTGACACGTCAATTCTTTCCCATGTTTTGTATCTGCTTTTTAAATCTCAGAAGATATGGTGGATTTTAAGATAGATCTGGTAAATCATTTTTCTTGTAACATTGTTTTGATGCTAGTTCAACACTTTTGAAAATCTTATTTTTGTATTTCCTATACATATTTTTTCTCGATAGAATGATTTGACAAGTACTTGTGTGATTAATCACAACTCTAGCTACGGCCAATAATAATTTTCTCAATGAGATTCGTCAGGGAATGAGTCCATCAACAATAATTATGCTTACTTTACTGATTTTGTTTTTATTTCTGATTTTTATTTAGATGAATCCTTTGACAAGTACTTCCGTGATTGATCACATCTCTACGATCAACAGTAATGTTATCAATGTTGAGACTGTCCGGGTAATAAGTCCATCAACAATTATTATGCTTACATACTTTTACTGATTTGTTTGTTTCTGATTTTTATTTAGATGGATCATTTGAAAAGTAGCCTACTAGCATGGTATAATAGCTCAATGGTACGAAAACTCCTCTCGGATTCCCCTATACCTGAAGTGTTGGCGTTTTCAGGAATGTAGTTGGCGCTGCTAAGCAAGTAGTCGAGATTGTTAGGGCGGTATAGGAAAAAAACATGTTTTTCAATTTTTTTTTAGTTCTAATTTAGTTATAGCTACCTTAATTTTTATTCCTATAGAAATTAACTCTTTATGTATTGCTCATTTTTTAGAAATGAAAAAAACTAAATAAATAAAAAGTTAGGAATTTTGGAAAATCGCTACTTTTGCCAACGGGGGTTTGAACATTTTTGGTGCGTATATAAGGGAAGGGGAATTTCCCCCTTCAAAAGCGTAAGTCATAAGGGATAAAGGTACGCCCACTCCCACGTTAATATATTTGCCGAGTCATGAAAACAGCGACACTTTCGCGGGCTAGTAGTGGACCACCTATTTCTCTTACACATAGTTATGATTTGGCGCGGAATTTCCCATTCCATTATATACACACCCTAAAAGTTGAAAACCCCGTTGGCAAAAGTAGCGATTTTCCAAAATTCCTAACTTTTTATTTATTTAGTTTTTTTTCATTTCTAAAAAATGAGCAATACATAAAGAGTTAATTTCTATAGGAATAAAAATTAAGGTAGCTATAACTAAATTGGAACTAAAAAAAAAATTGAAAAACATGTTTTTTTCCTATACCGCCCTAACAATCTCGACTACTTGCTTAGCAGCGCCAACTACATTCCTGAAAACACCGACACTTTTCAGGGATAGGAGTTTTCGTACCATTGAGCTATTATACCATGCTACTAGTGTGATTTATCACAACTCTATGGCCAATAATAGTTTTTTCAATGAGACTTACCAGGTGATGAGTTGATCAACGATTACTATGCTTACTTTTAACGATTTTTTCCTTTCTGATTTTTATTTAAATGAATCAGTTATATTTCATAAATCATTTGACAAGTACTTGTGGGATTTATCGCAGCTCTATTGCCAACAATAATATTCCCAATATTGAGACTGATGAGGTGATAAGATTATCAATGATAGTACATGCTCCTTACACTAATTCCTTTTTGCATTTTTAGATGATTCGATCACCTTTAATTACATCTGTAACTAAAAGCAATATTAGGCACATCTTAGTGACTAATAATATCAGAATTGCTGACACTATTCCGGTACATAAAAATTAAGTTATATGTATGATGTTACTATTTCCCCTCTCATAATATTTTTTTTGTACTTAAAGATGAATTCAACTCATCATAGACGACTACACAATATCCAATTTATCAGTCATCACGGTCATCGCTTGAGCCTTCACTTAAATATGAAACGAACAATTTCGAGCGTGAAGTGCTTTAGTGGTAATGGCTATTAATACCGTATTGATAATGCGGATTTTGCCCTTTATAATGGCGTATCTGACCTCTATAAAGAAAATAGTGTCAGTGTTGAAATTCATGATGTTCCCACAAAGAGTCTCATTAACAATCTCATAAAAGAAATTGAAACTTAAATGTCGCCGTCTACTCGAGGTGACATATTTGACATATATCGTTTTTAAATCGATTCGCTGTCCGATTTGATTTGCGCAAGTTGTGGTATTCGTGCATTTCAGATGGGAAATTTTGTGAAATGAAGTGCTTGATTTTAGATCACGAACAGCTTGTCGCTTTATGAAATACATCAACACCATTTCAAGCAGCCTTATGTGTGGCTTTACATCTTTCGACGGTGATGTGTACTATCTGCAGCCAGATCTAGTAAAAGAATGTCCAATCGGTCCGATCTGTGAAACTAAAGCTTTTCCTGATCTTAGTGGACTATGTGCATCTAGCATATCGAAGTCTAAAATTTCTGTCAAACTCCTCTCATCTAGTGTCGATTTTGGCTTTTTTGTCTGAACGAATTAAACAACCCAAAATCCTTAGCAGAAGAAAATGTCATCGCCCACGGTTGTGCTTTGCTTGTGAGATCTTGGGTTGTTGTAATGAAATATTTTAGAGATTTCGTTGGGGTATTTAAATGTAAAGAAGAAAAAGATTTTTCAAATATAACCGAACTTGCAACAGTGGTTGAAAAATTTTATGAATATGGTTGTGAGATCAGACCAGGGTTCCTATTTAAAGATATTGAAAAATATTTTGAAAAGAGTATGGGGACAATTAAGCCTTTTGATAAGCCGCCGTCGGTTAAAAGGGCGTCAAATGTGAGAATAAAAAGGAAACTGAAAATATTAGGGTGTGCTTCGCGAACACTATTGTGGAGGAAAATTTGTTGGGAGCATCAGAAGACATTTTTACTAATAAATAAGTTTTTAACTAGGAAAATCCAATTTGTCAATTGTTTAATATTGTGTCAAAATGGATGGCCGAATCAGCTACCGATGAAGAAATAAGAATTAATTGCGACTAAGTATTTATTCGTCACTTTAGCCAATCTTCTGACATGTTGTAAAACAATTTTTATGAAATACAACGACATACCTGAAATCCTGTTAAAATTTTTCGCAAATAAAAAAAACTATCTGATCACTGATAACTTGAAACGTATTTAAATGCGTAACCCAATGAGAAATCTAGACGCTTTTAATCCAATAAATCCTGAATCACTCGGCTATAATATTTCCAATTCATAAAATTATCGATAAATCTCAGAGCTAAATCGTTTGTCAATTTAAAACCATACAATTATTTATGGAGTCTTCATAGCTCAATTAATGTTTTGATCGCTAAATTATTAAGTAAATTTAGATTGAACGCATTAATGCTAGCTTAAACTGGCCTCTTTTTGTTTTGGATAGAAGACTAATTTATTCGTGAGGAGAGTCAATTTGCATGGACTGGACATTAGGTGGCACGGAAGACCATTTAATTCATTAAGAAAATTTATTTAAAAAGTTTACGCTCCCATCCCCGAAGGTTTGACCAGAAGGCATCTAGTCAATAAAAATCAAGTTAGCCACCCATAAGGCTCTTCAGAACACTATCCTTCGATCAAGCGCTTACCCTCAAGCGGCAACGTTTTTACTGTCTTTCTAGTTACTTTTAAGCCCTGTCTCCATCTTGTCGCCCTCCTACCTGTCTCATTTTTTTAGTGGGTCTATTTTTTTAGCTAAATGTTTTGTAAAATAATGAGTTCGTAAATATTATGTAAAATATTATATTGTTTTCTAATTGATCTGTAATCTCCCCGGCGTAATATATCATTCCTGGTAAAATTATTATTCATAAATTCTTTATTTGCCTTAACTTCTTACTTCTTTTTCAATAATTGACAAGCAGAGTGGCGCAGCGGAAGCGTGCTGGGCCCATAACCCAGAGGTACTTAGATCGAAACTACGCTCTGCTATGAGGAATATTGGAAACTGTTTTATAATTTGATCGCATCTTTTTATGATAAGTTAGTATGTCATAAATCGTCCTTCCTCTAACGGTTGTAGCGCTTAATTTTCAAATTCGGAAACAAAGATTATTCAGCTAACAGGTAAATATTTTGATTTCTAAGAATATTCAACTCAAATGGAAAACAGAATCATTTGCCATTGTTAGCTCGAAAGGGTATTTCTAAGTAGTGGACTGTATAACCAACTTGAAGTGTCAATCGAGTGATAGAAGTTGGAGTGTAATTTGTACAATCAATAGACAAACATCAACTATCGGAACATCAATCCTGGTGAAAGAGGACATAATTAGTTTGTGACACGGAACTGAAAGGACACTTATGCATACCTGGTAGGAACCAGTCTTGGATGTGTGCATAGGAGGTTTGTACGAGTTAGACACACACATAAGTACAACACATATAGCTGGTCAGTTTCATAGGGACCTGATGAGAGAGGTCAACAGGTAACATTATACATATGAATATACATGGATTAGATTGAGTAATACCTGGGAATATGTCACACAACGTGGTGTTCTCTGTCATACGTGTCACAGATACACGAGAAATCAAAATGTCAGAGTAAATTGCTATTTGCTAGTCTAGGGCAACTAAAATGAACAAGTCTGGTCTAAGAAACATATACACATGCAAATCTCTGATAAAATACCATTTAAGTCAATAGATCAATCACGAAAGGAAAATGAATGTCACTCAAGTAAGCAGGAAGATTCAGACTAATAAAGGGAGAGGGAAATAGGGCTAAACAGTTGGAGGACCACAGCGCCATTACAGATAGGAGACTTAATTTTACACGTCAATCTTTAGTTCCGGATTTCGCCGCTCCATTCTCCCCCGAACTCTTCTCGGCTGCTGGCTCAGAGATGAGTGAGTTTTCTTCTAATAGAGCCAGATTATTTGATCCGCGTCGTAGTACTCCGGTGGAAAATTCTACGTCGACCGCTCGTACTAGTCCATCGGATCCAGGGTACACTTTTACTACTTTTCCTGTACGCCACCTTCCTCTCGGCGCATCTCTCCAGTCATCCAGCACGTAATCTCCGATCGCCAAATTCTGGGTGGGTACCTTCCACTTCTTTCTCCCTACCATGGATTGGAGGAAGGCGCCGTGCCAGAGATCCCAGAAGAGGGACGTCATTCGCTGGACGTAGCGATAATGATCACGTGGTAAGGATTTCCTGAAGTCACCGGCCGGAAGATCCGCTACAGGAGCCCGATTTAAAAAATCGTTTGGTGTGATTGGACGGAAATCGTCCGGGTCTGAGCTTGCATAAGTGAGAGGGCGTGAATTGAGGAGCCCAGAGATTTCGAACAGGAGAGTTCGAAGAATCTCATCACTTGGTTTACGCAATCCTAATTTCTCTTGATCCAGTGCGGCATAAAATGCGTTCTTTACGGAACGAACCAACGACTCGTGGGATCCTTCGAAGTGCGGTGTCTGGGCCGGCTGAAAGGTCCAGTTGATTCCAAGCCCTTTTAGTTGAATCACGTGCTCTTCATCTCCCTTCAGGCGTTCCAGCTCCTCCCGCAGAATTCTTTCGGCTCCGACTAGGTTCGTCCCATTGTCTGAGAACATAAAGGCTGGTTTTTTGTAAATGGATGCGAATCGTCGTAGGACCAAGAGGAAATCATCGGCGGATAATGAGATGGCTACATCAACATAAACGGCTCTGGTTACTAAGCACGTAAATAAAACTCCCCACCTTTTTGCCGATCCTCGTCCATGGACTACTTCTATCGGTCCAAAATAATCTACTGATGTGTAGGTAAAAGGAGGTTCATGAGCGCCTAATCGTGCTCGATGAACGTCTGCCATCATTTGTAGGGCTGCTTTTGGTCGAAATTGTCGGCACGGAACGCACTGATTCCTGACACGCTTCACCGCTTCGCGGCCAGACGTAATCCATACATGCTGTCGGACGTGGGACAAGACGAAATCGGTTCCGACATGGTGCATGCTGTCGTGGAAGGCCTTGATGATGGATCGGCCTAACGGGTGATTTCCAGGGATGATCGGTGGGTGGAGAACATCGTAGGGAAGTTTTGCCCGTCCTAGTCGATCACCTAGTCGTAATAGTTTATCGTCACCGAGAAAAGGAGTCAAGGCCAATAACCGGGATGTCGATCGAAGTGGCTTCTTCTTCTTCAAACATGTTAATTCTTCGCCATACACTTCCTGCTGGCATAGCTGGATTAAATTCCGGTACTTGTCGTCGCACCAAATCAACGCTGGAAGTTCTTCAGCCGTGATACGGACTGATTCCCAGTTGAAGTTGAGGCTCGCCTGCGTGTCGGCCATGTTGAGGTGGACACTCCGCATTTCTTCCTTCTCAGCCATCCATGGCAGATCCTTTGGCCAAGTTGACGGATGTCCGAAAAGGAATGAAGGGCCCTCCAACCAACCATAAGGCACCGCCTCGGCTTCCAACTGGGATCGGGTGGCTGCATCCGCCGGATTCAACTTTCCCGGCACGAACCGCCACTCGTCTGCTTCCGTCAGAGTTTGTATTTCCCCGATACGATGACTCACATAGACTTGGTATTTGGCTGACACTGCCCGTACCCAATTCCGGACGGTGCTGCTGTCAGTCCAAAAGAACCTTCTAGTGAGTGGTCTGGTCAAGGATTCTCCAACGAAACGCGCCAATCGGGCGCCTAGTAGCGCCGCGTTCAACTCTAATTTGCATACTGACACGGTTTTTACGGGAGCTAGTTTTGTAGCTGCCTTCACGTGGCGGAAAACGCCTCCGTCGGCATAACTATGCCGAATGTAGCAAACTGCGGCGAAGGCCTCTTCTGAAGCGTCTGTGAAAGTGTGCAGCTCTGTCTGCCGGATCTCATCCTCCTTTGGGAAGAGGCAGCGGGGAAATTCTATGTCGCGTAACTGCTGCATTGTGTGGAGATATTGGTTCCACCACTCGGTGTCTTCGTCATTTACTGCTTCGTGCCAATTTAATCCACGAAGACACAGCTCACGGAGACGAATCTTGCCTTTCACCGTCATCGTCGCAGCTGCACCCAAGGGGTCGAAGAGTCCAGCTACCACTGATGCAAGTCCTGTGCGTGTGAAGGTCACTTGCTTTTCTTTCACCTTAAATCCCATCCGGTCGCTGGAAGGACGCCAGGTTAAACCTAGCAACGTTTCCACCTCACTCTCTCCAATGTCTCGGGTGATCATATCCCGTCCATTGGTTGCCTCCTTCCTGGGTTGCATTGTCGTTGTCACCACCGGATCATTGGAGGCCCGATGGTACCGGCGATCCGCTTCGTTCAGACGAATTCTGCTGAACATTGCTCTAACATCCGCCGACCAAGCGACCGCTCCCTCCCGAATTCTGATGATGACGGCCGGAAGTGGGTTCTGTAGGGCAGGTCCACTTGTAATATAATCATTTAAACACCGGCCACGATATTTAGCCGCTGCATAATACACCAATCGTAGTTCAGGACGATCGGTGCCCTTTGGTACTCCAAAATGTGGCAGTTAATAGCCAGATTGCTTGTCCACGTCCTCTGCTGAGAGGCGTCTGGCGTATCCCTCGTCGAAATTCTTTTGCATCGCCTTACGATACCAATATTCATATTTCCGCTCTGGAGGGCTCCGCCGGAATTTGTTGAGAAGTCCTTGGAGACGAGCTTCGGTCACCTCTCGATTGTCAGGAAGAGACGGGTTGAGTCCATCTTTCCATAAGACGGGAGCTTCGTATCCAATCTCCAGCTTCCTTGTGGCTCGATCCAGCGATTCCGCGGCGGCCTTGTTTGTGGGAGATATGCAGTCCAGCTTGTATTCGGTCCCGAACATCTCCGTGTCGCAAAAGCGGCGCATTAGCTCCAGCAACTGAGGCCCGACATCGGTTGATGCCAGAGCTTGATGGAAACGGGCTCTTGTTGTGCTTCCTTCTTCTACTACTCCTTTAACGACCCATCCGAGCCGTGTCTTCTCGGCGGTCGGTTCGTCATCCTCTCTGATTCTTGATTCAGTCGGAGTGGTGAGGGTGTTGTGATTCAATCCAATTAGAATGTCAATCCGGCCACCTGCTGACCGAAGTTCGGGAAGGTCATCTAGGTGCTGCCATCTTTTCCTCAGCATCTCCCAATTGAAGAAGGGGACTGGTCGAGTCACTGAGGGCAATGTCGATCCTTTAAGGGTGACCACCTCCCCGAAGAGGGTCCTGATTGGCAGCTCCAAATACTCAGATTGGAATGTGGTCAATGAATCTGCTACTCTGTTAATCCGGAGTGTCTGTCGATTTCCATGAAGCTTCAGGGCACGGATGGCCCCTTCACGAAAGAGGGTTGAGTTGCTTCCGGGATCGATTAAAACCGTCATCGGTACCAGCTCCCCATCTGAGGCTACGGCATCTAGCTGGATGACCCCAAAGGCGATCAATTCGGTCTCGGTAGTTACAGCATGATTAACTTTCGCATCTTGATGTGCAGCTTCATTATGCAGTAGTGGATGATGGGACAGCTTGCAACCTCCAACATTACACGCCTTCTTGTCTCTGCAATCTCGGGCGCCGTGACGTACGCCGAAACAGCATAGGCACAGGCCTCGTCGAATCACAAACGTTGTCCGTTCGGTCACGGACAGGGCTTTGAAGAAGGTGCATGTGTGTAGACGATGTGAACCCTCACATTTGAAACACACGTCGTCTGCCTTCTTCTCCGTAACTGGCTTGTGTTCTTGCCTCGTAGTGGAGCCAGTGCCATGATGAGTCTGTGCGTTACGTCTTGCCGGATGGTGTTGCCGCTGTTGTGGTGGTAGTGAAGACTGGCTAGGTTTCTGATACTGGTCGGCTGCTATTGAGTAGGCGTTCTGATAAGCCGAGGCCCTGGCGCATAGCCAGACCCCAAACTCGTTGATTGTCCGGTGTTCCAATCCGCCCCGACGGCCATCGTTCCATGAGAGCCGGTCCTGGATCTGTAGTTTCTGGCCCAGTCGCTCGATGATGTCCGCGTGTCCAGCTTCACCGATGTAGCTCAAATTGAATAAGATGGTCCGCACCTTCTCAGCATATCGTCTGAAGGAAGACGGTTTTCCCTTTGGGGCCTCCTCGCGATTCAGTGTTTCGAGATGAACGGCCCGCATCACCGAACGGCTGCCACATGTCGCCTTCAATCGACGCAAAGCGTCTTTGTATGCTCCTTCTCCACCGCCAAGTCCATACACCATATCTGCGGTTTCGCCACGTACGTTCCTCTTCAGAATCGCCAATTTCTCTCCGGGTGATTTGTTTGTTCGATGTACAAGAGCGTGGAAGAGTTCGATCCACTCAAACCAATCGACTGCTCTTCCGGAGTAAATCTTCAAATCCACACGTACTGACGAATGGCGATTATCGCCCCCGGATCACGAGGGGCTTTTCTTTTCCGCTGCAATACTCCTCGATCCAATCGTCGGGAGCATTCACCCGTGTTGTTCCATGCGATGAAATGGTAAGAGGAACAGAGTAGCTGGTAGGATCGTCGTCTAGTTCATCCTCATATCCTTGTAAAATCTGGAAGGCTTGCTTCGCATCCTCCATCTCTTTCTTTGCGGCTTCAGCCGCCTGTTGGGCCTCCTCGTAGAGTTTCATGCTGTCTAAGGCCCGTTGTTTGGCGTCCAGGAACTCCTGAGTGGGTTCCGGAATGCGTTCACCTGCCGAAGATTCTGCGTCATCAAGTCGACTCTCCAGGTACTCCGCCACTGCGTCGGCCATCGCGTCAACGTCCCCTCCATAACGAAGGAATTGCTCCTGCTGTGTAGCACCTTCTTCTTCTTCAAGTAGTTCCAGTAGACGATCGTTGATGGGTGATGTCTCCCCGAGGAGGGTTCTTGCTTCTTCCAATAGTCGTTTAGCTTCGCGACGAGACAAGGAGCCATCAATGACCTTGCGGATGCGGTTGCCACAGCCAGTGATCTTCTGTCGTAGAACCTTTTGGCGTTTTCTACATTGGTCGATGGACAGGGTAGAAACGTCGTCGAGTGCCATCACTGCTACGAAGAGGAGTGTTATAAAATAGAGTAAGAGTATGATCTGCCAAGTTGGCAGGGAATCCGTCAAGCCTGCTTGAATCTGCAGAGGAATCTTCAAAATCACGAAGAGACTGCCTAAGGCAGTGTGTCAATCAAGTCTGCTTGAACCTGCAGCAGAGGATCTCCAAAATCAATTAGAAGACTGTCTAAGACAGTGTGTCAGTCAGGGCTGCTTGAATCTGCAGCAGAATCTTCAAAATCACGAAGAGAAACTGCCCAAGGCAGTGTGTCAGTCAGGGCTGCTTGAATCTGCAGCGAATCTTCAAAATCACGAAGAGAAACTGCCCAAGGCAGTGTGTCAGTCAGGGCTGCTTGAATCTGCAGCGAATCTTCAAAATCACGAAGAGAAAACTGCCTAAGGCAGTGTGTCAATCAGGTCTGCTTGAATCTGCAGCAAATCCTCAAAATCAGTCGAAAATCCGGAGGTACAGCTCCGGTTCGAAGGACCAGATGTTAGCTCGAAAGGGTATTTCTAAGTAGTGGACTGTATAACCAACTTGAAGTGTCAATCGAGTGATAGAAGTTGGAGTGTAATTTGTTCAATCAATAGACAAACATCAACTATCGGAACATCAATCCTGGTGAAAGAGGACATAATTAGCTTGTGACACGGAACTGAAAGGACACTTATGCATACCTGGTAGGAACCAGTCTTGGATGTGTGCATAGGAGGTTTGTACGAGTTAGACACACACATAAGTACAACACATATAGCTGGTCAGTTTCATAGGGACCTGATGAGAGAGGTCAACAGGTAACATTATACATATGAATATACATGGATTAGATTGAGTAATACCTGGGAATATGTCACACAACGTGGTGTTCTCTGTCATACGTGTCACAGATACACGAGAAATCAAAATGTCAGAGCAAATTGCTATTTTCTAGTCTAGGGCAACTAAAATGAACAAGTCTGGTCTAAGAAACATATACACATGCAAATCTCTGATAAAATACCTTTTAAGTCAATAGATCAATCACGAAAGGAAAATGAATGTCACTCAAGTAAGCAGGAAGATTCAGACTAATAAAGGGAGAGGGAAATAGGGCTAAACAGTTGGAGGACCACAGCGCCATTACAGATAGGAGACTTAATTTTACACGTCAATCTTTAGTTCCGGATTTCGCCACTCCAGCCATAAACAATGCTTAATATGGTTTTACTGTCGATCTAAGTAATGTTTTGCGTTTATCAGGCTTTCTGTAATGAAGCTTGTTATCGCTTCTAATGCTGATATACACCTCAATGATGCTAACCAACTCAAGTGATAAAAGGTTAAAAATTTTAAAATGGAATGTGTTGCGTCGTTTTTCTTTAAAAATATATCAATTTCTCGCACGATGTCACTGTGTGGTTGAACTGCGGACTCATAGAATTGGTGGCAAAATCGATTTGATTTAACTGGCCTTTGTGGCATTACTATGGGAATTTTTTTTCCTGTTCATTACAATACGTCATTAAATGAGCTTCAATAAACATATCCTTCGATAGCTCAGTTGGTAGAGTGGTGGACTGTAGTGAAAGAAAGAATGAAATCCATAGGTCACTGGTTCAACTCCGGTTCGAAGGATTATTGATAGACTAGAGGAAATTTTTTTGGCTCACTTCCTTATTTTTCTTTCAACGTATTCACCAATTGACAGGTGTTTAAGTTCTATATTTTAATGTGCTCAGAATAAGTTCTATTCGAGTATAACCGAATCGATTCGACATGAACCTTTTGGGTGGTTAAAAGAATTTCCCAGATGCCCATTTCTTAATGTCTTCCACAGGTCAACGAGTTCAACAACTGAGATCATTTCACGAATAACCAAGCTTATAAGTCTAGAAGGGGATGGTTTTGACATTGATTGCAATCTATCCAGTGCATGAATCTATCAATCTACACAGTTGAAATGGCCTACAAGTATAGTACTACACAGTATAGTACTACATATAGCCGAATTGAAATTTGACTTGAAACTTTGTCTCGACAAATAAGACTGGGTGTCTAGTTGCGGCGGTTCTTATTGGTCGCCTAAAAAATTAAAGATTTTAGAAAATAACTGTAAGAAATTGAGAAGTAAAAAAAAATGCTAGCTTTCTTCTAAAACATTCATCAAAACTATATAAAATTCCCAAAAGAATACTACTCATTTAGGTGTAAATAAAAAATTATCAATAAAAATCAAGTTAGCCACCCATAAGGCTCTTCAGAACACTATCCTTCGATCAAGCGCGCACCCTCAAGCGGCAACGTTTTTACTGTCTTTCTAGTTACTTTTAAGCCCTGTCTCCATCTTGTCGCCCTCCTACCTGTCTCATTTTTTTAGTGGGTCTATTTTTTTAGCTAAATGTTTTGTAAAATAATGAGTTCGTAAATATTATGTAAAATATTATATTGTTTTCTAATTGATCTGTAATCTCCCCGGCGTAATATATCATTCCTGGTAAAATTATTATTCATAAATTCTTTATTTGCCTTAACTTCTTACTTCTTTTTCAATAATTGACAAGCAGAGTGGCGCAGCGGAAGCGTGCTGGGCCCATAACCCAGAGGTCCGTAGATCGAAACTACGCTCTGCTATGAGGAATATTGGAAACTGTTTTATAATTTGATCGCATCTTTTTATGATAAGTTAGTATGTCATAAATCGTCCTTCCTCTAACGGTTGTAGCGCTTAATTTTCAAATTTGGAAACAAAGATTATTCAGCTAACAGGTAAATATTTTGATTTCTAAGAATATTCAACTCAAATGGAAAACAGAATCATTTGCCATAAACAATGCTTAATATGGTTTTACTGTCGATCTAAGTAATGTTTTGCGTTTATCAGGCTTTCTGTAATGAAGCTTGTTATCGCTTCTAATGCTGATTTACACCTCAATGATGCTAACCAACTCAAGTGATAAAAGGTTAAAAATTTTAAAATGGAATGTGTTGCGTCGTTTTTCTTTAAAAATATATCAATTTCTCGCACGATGTCACTGTGTGGTTGAACTGCGGACTCATAGAATTGGTGGCAAAATCGATTTGATTTAACTGGCCTTTGTGGCATTACTATGGGAATTTTTTTTCCTGTTCATTACAATACGTCATTAAATGAGCTTCAATAAACATATCCTTCGATAGCTCAGTTGGTAGAGCGGTGGACTGTAGTGAAAGAAAGAATGAAATCCATAGGTCACTGGTTCAACTCCGGTTCGAAGGATTATTGATAGACTAGAGGAAATTTTTTTGGCTCACTTCCTTATTTTTCTTTCAACGTATTCACCAATTGACAGGTGTTTAAGTTCTATATTTTAATGTGCTCAGAATAAGTTCTATTCGAGTATAACCGAATCGATTCGACATGAACCTTTTGGGTGGTTAAAAGAATTTCCCAGATGCCCATTTCTTAATGTCTTCCACAGGTCAACGAGTTCAACAACTGAGATCATTTCACGAATAACCAAGCTTATAAGTCTAGAAGGGGATGGTTTTGACATTGATTGCAATCTATCCAGTGCATGAATCTATCAATCTACACAGTTGAAATGGCCTACAAGTATAGTACTACACAGTATAGTACTACATATAGCCGAATTGAAATTTGACTTGAAACTTTGTCTCGACAAATAAGACTGGGTGTCTAGTTGCGGCGGTTCCTATTGGTCGCCTAAAAAATTAAAGATTTTAGAAAATAACTGTAAGAAATTGAGAAGTAAAAAAAAATGCTAGCTTTCTTCTAAAACATTCATCAAAACTATATAAAATTCCCAAAAGAATACTACTCATTTAGGTGTAAATAAAAAATTATCAATAAAAATCAAGTTAGCCACCCATAAGGCTCTTCAGAACACTATCCTTCGATCAAGCGATCACCCTCAAGCGGCAACGTTTTTACTGTCTTTCTAGTTACTTTTAAGCCCTGTCTCCATCTTGTCGCCCTCCTACCTGTCTCATTTTTTTAGTGGGTCTATTTTTTTAGCTAAATGTTTTGTAAAATAATGAGTTCGTAAATATTATGTAAAATATTATATTGTTTTCTAATTGATCTGTAATCTCCCCGGCGTAATATATAATTCCTGGTAAAATTATTATTCATAAATTCTTTATTTGCCTTAACTTCTTACTTCTTTTTCAACAATTGACAAGCAGAGTGGCGCAGCGGAAGCGTGCTGGGCCCATAACCCAGAGGTACGTAGATCGAAACTACGCTCTGCTATGAGGAATATTGGAAACTGTTTTATAATTTGATCGCATCTTTTTATGATAAGTTAGTATGTCATAAATCGTCCTTCCTCTAACGGTTGTAGCGCTTAATTTTCAAATTTGGAAACAAAGATTATTCAGCTAACAGGTAAATATTTTGATTTCTAAGAATATTCAACTCAAATGGAAAACAGAATCATTTGCCATTGTTAGCTCGAAAGGGTATTTCTAAGTAGTGGACTGTATAACCAACTTGAAGTGTCAATCGAGTGATAGAAGTTGGAGTGTAATTTGTACAATCAATAGACAAACATCAACTATCGGAACATCAATCCTGGTGAAAGAGGACATAATTAGTTTGTGACACGGAACTGAAAGGACACTTATGCATACCTGGTAGGAACCAGTCTTGGATGTGTGCATAGGAGGTTTGTACGAGTTAGACACACACATAAGTAAAACACATATAGCTGGTCAGTTTCATAGGGACCTGATGAGAGAGGTCAACAGGTAACATTATACATATGAATATACATGGATTAGATTGAGTAATACCTGGGAATATGTCACACAACGTGGTGTTCTCTGTCATACGTGTCACAGATACACGAGAAATCAAAATGTCAGAGCAAATTGCTATTTGCTAGTCTAGGGCAACTAAAATGAACAAGTCTGGTCTAAGAAACATATACACATGCAAATCTCTGATAAAATACCTTTTAAGTCAATAGATCAATCACGAAAGGAAAATGAATGTCACTCAAGTAAGCAGGAAGATTCAGACTAATAAAGGGAGACGGAAATAGGGCTAAACAGTTGGAGGACCACAGCGCCATTACAGATAGGAGACTTAATTTTACACGTCAATCTTTAGTTCCGGATTTCGCCGCTCCAGCCATAAACAATGCTTAATATGGTTTTACTGTCGATCTAAGTAATGTTTTGCGTTTATCAGGCTTTCTGTAATGTAGCTTGTTATCGCTTCTAATGCTGATTTACACCTCAATGATGCTAACCAACTCAAGTGATCAAAGGTTAAAAATTTTAAAATGGAATGTGTTGCGTCGTTCTTTCTTTAAAAATATATCAATTTCTCGCACGATGTCACTGTGTGGTTGAACTGTGGACTCATAGAATTGGTGGCAAAATCGATTTGATTTAACTGGCCTTTGTGGCATTACTATGGGAATTTTTTTTCCTGTTCATTACAATACGTCATTAAATGAGCTTCAATAAACATATCCTTCGATAGCTCAGTTGGTAGAGCGGTGGACTGTAGTGAAAGAAAGAATGAAATCCATAGGTCACTGGTTCAACTCCGGTTCGAAGGATTATTAATAGACTAGAGGAAAGTTTTTTGGCTCACTTCCTTATTTTTCTTTCAACGTATTCACCAATTGACAGGTGTTTAAGTTCTATATTTTAATGTGCTCAGAATAAGTTCTATTCGAGTATAACCGAATCGATTCGACATGAACCTTTTGGGTGGTTAAAAGAATTTCCCAGATGCCCATTTCTTAATGTCTTCCACAGGTCAACGAGTTCAACAACTGAGATCATTTCACGAATAACCAAGCTTATAAGTCTAGAAGGGGATGGTTTTGACATTGATTGCAATCTATCCAGTGCATGAATCTATCAATCTACACAGTTGAAATGGCCTACAAGTATAGTACTACACAGTATAGTACTACATATAGCCGAATTGAAATTTGACTTGAAACTTTGTCTCGACAAATAAGACTGGGTGTCTAGTTGCGGCGGTTCTTATTGGTCGCCTAAAAAATTAAAGATTTTAGAAAATAACTGTAAGAAATTGAGAAGTAAAAAAAAATGCTAGCTTTCTTCTAAAACATTCATCAAAACTATATAAAATTCCCAAAAGAATACTACTCATTTAGGTGTAAATAAAAAATTATCCCTGAGGGTAATATTCATTCTTATGAATATACCGAAGGTTTTAAGTTCCCGTAGGGCCCTTAGCCTCTTTTGCCCCTTAGGGTTTAGAAGCTTAGGTAGGCTGAAAAACCTTTATTCCCGACTAGGTTCTTCCTGATTGGTCCGTTTTATCAAACTGTTTTCTTTTATACGTAATTCGAGTTTACTCTTGAAATAGTTGTTCATGGGTTTAAAAAAAAACCTCTTTGTAAACTCCAGGGAGTAGTGAATTAAAATAAGAAAAAGATTTTGTTCTAAATTATCTTATTGCATTGCGCTTTAAATCATTCAACGTTGTGTCTAGTGTCTAGCAGTAGAATTTATCAAATCTCGTTGTTTTTGCTCTATTTGTTTTTTCGTTAACACTTACACTCATACATCGCATTTGTGAGTTCATAGGACACCCTCACACTGATATACATCATATGTTCTTTTTGTAAATGCCTCTAAAGAAAAAATTGAAATTTCAAAGTAAAATCCCTCTAAAACTTCATCGTCTACTAGTGCTTCTATTGAAGTCTTAAATATAGAAATTATTCAGGTTTGGTCGAATATTTTTTTGTTTCTTTTAGTTCTCATTACTTATTTATTGTTTATGCTCGGTTTTTTGACACGTCAATTCTTTCCCATGTTTTGTATCTGCTTTTTAAATCTCAGAAGATATGGTGGATTTTAAGATAGATCTGGTAAATCATTTTTCTTGTAACATTGTTTTGATGCTAGTTCAACACTTTTGAAAATCTTATTTTTGTATTTCCTATACATATTTTTTCTCGATAGAATGATTTGACAAGTACTTGTGTGATTAATCACAACTCTAGCTACGGCCAATAATAATTTTCTCAATGAGATTCGTCAGGGAATGAGTCCATCAACAATAATTATGCTTACTTTACTGATTTTGTTTTTATTTCTGATTTTTATTTAGATGAATCCTTTGACAAGTACTTCCGTGATTGATCACATCTCTACGATCAACAGTAATGTTATCAATGTTGAGACTGTCCGGGTAATAAGTCCATCAACAATTATTATGCTTACATACTTTTACTGATTTGTTTGTTTCTGATTTTTATTTAGATGGATCATTTGAAAAGTAGCCTACTAGCATGGTATAATAGCTCAATGGTACGAAAACTCCTCTCGGATTCCCCTATACCTGAAGTGTTGGCGTTTTCAGGAATGTAGTTGGCGCTGCTAAGCAAGTAGTCGAGATTGTTAGGGCGGTATAGGAAAAAAACATGTTTTTCAATTTTTTTTTAGTTCTAATTTAGTTATAGCTACCTTAATTTTTATTCCTATAGAAATTAACTCTTTATGTATTGCTCATTTTTTAGAAATGAAAAAAACTAAATAAATAAAAAGTTAGGAATTTTGGAAAATCGCTACTTTTGCCAACGGGGGTTTGAACATTTTTGGTGCGTATATAAGGGAAGGGGAATTTCCCCCTTCAAAAGCGTAAGTCATAAGGGATAAAGGTACGCCCACTCCCACGTTAATATATTTGCCGAGTCATGAAAACAGCGACACTTTCGCGGGCTAGTAGTGGACCACCTATTTCTCTTACACATAGTTATGATTTGGCGCGGAATTTCCCATTCCATTATATACACACCCTAAAAGTTGAAAACCCCGTTGGCAAAAGTAGCGATTTTCCAAAATTCCTAACTTTTTATTTATTTAGTTTTTTTCATTTCTAAAAAATGAGCAATACATAAAGAGTTAATTTCTATAGGAATAAAAATTAAGGTAGCTATAACTAAATTGGAACTAAAAAAAAAATTGAAAAACATGTTTTTTTCCTATACCGCCCTAACAATCTCGACTACTTGCTTAGCAGCGCCAACTACATTCCTGAAAACACCGACACTTTTCAGGGATAGGAGTTTTCGTACCATTGAGCTATTATACCATGCTACTAGTGTGATTTATCACAACTCTATGGCCAATAATAGTTTTTTCAATGAGACTTACCAGGTGATGAGTTGATCAACGATTACTATGCTTACTTTTAACGATTTTTTCCTTTCTGATTTTTATTTAAATGAATCAGTTATATTTCATAAATCATTTGACAAGTACTTGTGGGATTTATCGCAGCTCTATTGCCAACAATAATATTCCCAATATTGAGACTGATGAGGTGATAAGATTATCAATGATAGTACATGCTCCTTACACTAATTCCTTTTTGCATTTTTAGATGATTCGATCACCTTTAATTACATCTGTAACTAAAAGCAATATTAGGCACATCTTAGTGACTAATAATATCAGAATTGCTGACACTATTCCGGTACATAAAAATTAAGTTATATGTATGATGTTACTATTTCCCCTCTCATAATATTTTTTTTGTACTTAAAGATGAATTCAACTCATCATAGACGACTACACAATATCCAATTTATCAGTCATCACGGTCATCGCTTGAGCCTTCACTTAAATATGAAACGAACAATTTCGAGCGTGAACTGCTTTAGTGGTAATGGCTATTAATACCGTATTGATAATGCGGATTTTGCCCTTTATAATGGCGTATCTGACCTCTATAAAGAAAATAGTGTCAGTGTTGAAATTCATGATGTTCCCACAAAGAGTCTCATTAACAATCTCATAAAAGAAATTGAAACTTAAATGTCGCCGTCTACTCGAGGTGACATATTTGACATATATCGTTTTTAAATCGATTCACTGTCCGATTTGATTTGCGCAAGTTGTGGTATTCGTGCATTTCAGATGGGAAATTTTGTGAAATGAAGTGCTTGATTTTAGATCACGAACAGCTTGTCGCTTTATGAAATACATCAACACCATTTCAAGCAGCCTTATGTGTGGCTTTACATCTTTCGACGGTGATGTGTACTATCTGCAGCCAGATCTAGTAAAAGAATGTCCAATCGGTCCGATCTGTGAAACTAAAGCTTTTCCTGATCTTAGTGGACTATGTGCATCTAGCATATCGAAGTCTAAAATTTCTGTCAAACTCCTCTCATCTAGTGTCGATTTTGGCTTTTTTGTCTGAACGAATTAAACAACCCAAAATCCTTAGCAGAAGAAAATGTCATCGCCCACGGTTGTGCTTTGCTTGTGAGATCTTGGGTTGTTGTAATGAAATATTTTAGAGATTTCGTTGGGGTATTTAAATGTAAAGAAGAAAAAGATTTTTCAAATATAACCGAACTTGCAACAGTGGTTGAAAAATTTTATGAATATGGTTGTGAGATCAGACCAGGGTTCCTATTTAAAGATATTGAAAAATATTTTGAAAAGAGTATGGGGACAATTAAGCCTTTTGATAAGCCGCCGTCGGTTAAAAGGGCGTCAAATGTGAGAATAAAAAGGAAACTGAAAATATTAGGGTGTGCTTCGCGAACACTATTGTGGAGGAAAATTTGTTGGGAGCATCAGAAGACATTTTTACTAATAAATAAGTTTTTAACTAGGAAAATCCAATTTGTCAATTGTTTAATATTGTGTCAAAATGGATGGCCGAATCAGCTACCGATGAAGAAATCAGAATTAATTGCGACTAAGTATTTATTCGTCACTTTAGCCAATCTTCTGACATGTTGTAAAACAATTTTTATGAAATACAACGACATACCTGAAATCCTGTTAAAATTTTTCGCAAATAAAAAAAACTATCTGATCACTGATAACTTGAAACGTATTTAAATGCGTAACCCAATGAGAAATCTAGACGCTTTTAATCCAATAAATCCTGAATCACTCGGCTATAATATTTCCAATTCATAAAATTATCGATAAATCTCAGAGCTAAATCGTTTGTCAATTTAAAACCATACAATTATTTATGGAGTCTTCATAGCTCAATTAATGTTTTGATCGCTAAATTATTAAGTAAATTTAGATTGAACGCATTAATGCTAGCTTAAACTGGCCTCTTTTTGTTTTGGATAGAAGACTAATTTATTCGTGAGGAGAGTCAATTTGCATGGACTGGACATTAGGTGGCACGGAAGACCATTTAATTCATTAAGAAAATTTATTTAAAAAGTTTACGCTCCCATCCCCGAAGGTTTGACCAGAAGGCATCTAGTCAATAAAAATCAAGTTAGCCACCCATAAGGCTCTTCAGAACACTATCCTTCGATCAAGCGCGCACCCTCAAGCGGCAACGTTTTTACTGTCTTTCTAGTTACTTTTAAGCCCTGTCTCCATCTTGTCGCCCTCCTACCTGTCTCATTTTTTTAGTGGGTCTATTTTTTTAGCTAAATGTTTTGTAAAATAATGAGTTCGTAAATATTATGTAAAATATTATATTGTTTTCTAATTGATCTGTAATCTCCCCGGCGTAATATATCATTCCTGGTAAAATTATTATTCATAAATTCTTTATTTGCCTTAACTTCTTACTTCTTTTTCAATAATTGACAAACAGAGTGGCGCAGCGGAAGCGTGCTGGGTCCATAACCCAGAGGTCCGTAGATCGAAACTACGCTCTGCTATGAGGAATATTGGAAACTGTTTTATAATTTGATCGCATCTTTTTATGATAAGTTAGTATGTCATAAATCGTCCTTCCTCTAACGGTTGTAGCGCTTAATTTTCAAATTTGGAAACAAAGATTATTCAGCTAACAGGTAAATATTTTGATTTCTAAGAATATTCAACTCAAATGGAAAAAAGAATCATTTGCCATTGTTAGCTCGAAAGGGTATTTCTAAGTAGTGGACTGTATAACCAACTTGAAGTGTCAATCGAGTGATAGAAGTTGGAGTGTAATTTGTACAATCAATAGACAAACATCAACTATCGGAACACCAATCCTGGTGAAAGAGGACATAATTAGTTTGTGACACGGAACTGAAAGGACACTTATGCATACCTGGTAGGAACCAGTCTTGGATGTGTGCATAGGAGGTTTGTACGAGTTAGACACACACATAAGTAAAACACATATAGCTGGTCAGTTTCATAGGGACCTGATGAGAGAGGTCAACAGGTAACATTATACATATGAATATACATGGATTAGATTGAGTAATACCTGGGAATATGTCACACAACGTGGTGTTCTCTGTCATACGTGTCACAGATACACGAGAAATCAAAATGTCAGAGTAAATTGCTATTTGCTAGTCTAGGGCAACTAAAATGAACAAGTCTGGTCTAAGAAACATATACACATGCAAATCTCTGATAAAATACCTTTTAAGTCAATAGATCAATCACGAAAGGAAAATGAATGTCACTCAAGTAAGCAGGAAGATTCAGACTAATAAAGGGAGAGGGAAATAGGGCTAAACAGTTGGAGGACCACAGCGCCATTACAGATAGGAGACTTAATTTTACACGTCAATCTTTAGTTCCGGATTTCGCCGCTCCATTCTCCCCCGAACTCTTCTCGGCTGCTGGCTCAGAGATGAGTGAGTTTTCTTCTAATAGAGCCAGATTATTTGATCCGCGTCGTAGTACTCCGGTGGGAAATTCTACGTCGACCGCTCGTACTAGTCCATCGGATCCAGGGTACACTTTTACTACTTTTCCTGTACGCCACCTTCCTCTCGGCGCATCTCTCCAGTCATCCAGCACGTAATCTCCGATCGCCAAATTCCGGGTGGGTACCTTCCACTTCTTTCTCCCTACCATGGATTGGAGGAAGGCGCCGTGCCAGAGATCCCAGAAGAGGGACGTCATTCGCTGGACGTAGCGATAATGATCACGTGGTAAGGATTTCCTGAAGTCACCGGCCGGAAGATCCGCTACAGGAGCCCGATTTAAAAAATCGTTCGGTGTGATTGGACGGAAATCGTCCGGGTCTGAGCTTGCATAAGTGAGAGGGCGTGAATTGAGGAGCCCAGAGATTTCGAACAGGAGAGTTCGAAGAATCTCATCACTTGGTTTACGCAATCCTAATTTCTCTTGATCCAGTGCGGCATAAAATGCGTTCTTTACGGAACGAACCAACGACTCGTGGGATCCTTCGAAGTGCGGTGTCTGGGCCGGCTGAAAGGTCCAGTTGATTCCAAGCCCTTTTAGTTGAATCACGTGCTCTTCATCTCCCTTCAGGCGTTCCAGCTCCTCCCGCAGAATTCTTTCGGCTCCGACTAGGTTCGTCCCATTGTCTGAGAACATAAAGGCTGGTTTTTTGTAAATGGATGCGAATCGTCGTAGGACCAAGAGGAAATCATCGGCGGATAATGAGATGGCTACATCAACATAAACGGCTCTGGTTACTAAGCACGTAAATAAAACTCCCCATCTTTTTGCCGATCCTCGTCCATGGACTACTTCTATCGGTCCAAAATAATCTACTGATGTGTAGGTAAAAGGAGGTTCATGAGCGCCTAATCGTGCTCGATGAACGTCTGCCATCATTTGTAGGGCTGCTTTTGGTCGAAATCGTCGGCACGGAACGCACTGATTCCTGACACGCTTCACCGCTTCGCGGCCAGACGTAATCCATACATGCTGTCGGACGTGGGACAAGACGAAATCGGTTCCGACATGGTGCATGCTGTCGTGGAAGGCCTTGATGATGGATCGGCCTAACGGGTGATTTCCAGGGATGATCGGTGGGTGGAGAACATCGTAGGGAAGTTTTGCCCGTCCTAGTCGACCACCTAGTCGTAATAGTTTATCGTCACCGAGAAAAGGAGTCAAGGCCAATAACCGGGATGTCGATCGAAGTGGCTTCTTCTTCTTCAAACATGTTAATTCTTCACCATACACTTCCTGCTGGCATAGCTGGATTAAATTCCGGTACTTGTCGTCGCACCGAATCAACGCTGGAAGTTCTTCAGCCGTGATACGGACTGATTCCCAGTTGAAGTTGAGGCTCGCCTGCGTGTCGGCCATGTTGAGGTGGACACTCCGCATTTCTTCCTTCTCAGCCATCCATGGCAGATCCTTTGGCCAAGTTGACGGATGTCCGAAAAGGAATGAAGGGCCCTCCAACCAACCATAAGGCACCGCCTCGGCTTCCAACTGGGATCGGGTGGCTGCATCCGCCGGATTCAACTTTCCCGGCACGAACCGCCACTCGTCTGCTTCCGTCAGAGTTTGTATTTCCCCGATACGATGACTCACATAGACTTGGTATTTGGCTGACACTGCCCGTACCCAATTCCGGACGGTGCTGCTGTCAGTCCAAAAGAACCTTTTAGTGAGTGGTCTGGTCAAGGATTCTCCAACGAAACGCGCCAATCGGGCGCCTAGTAGCGCCGCGTTCAACTCTAATTTGCATACTGACACGGTTTTTACGGGAGCTAGTTTTGTAGCTGCCTTCACGTGGCGAACTATAACGCCTCCGTCGGCATAACTATGCCGAATGTAGCAAACTGCGGCGCAGGCCTCTTCTGAAGCGTCTGTGAAAGTGTGCAGCTCTGTCTGCCGGATCTCATCCTCCTTTGGGAAGAGGCAGCGGGGAAATTCTATGTCACGTAACTGCTGCATTGTGTGGAGATATTGGTTCCACCACTCGGTGTCTTCGTCATTTACTGCTTCGTGCCAATTTAATCCACGAAGACACAGCTCACGGAGACGAATCTTGCCTTTCACCGTCATCGTCGCAGCTGCACCCAAGGGGTCGAAGAGTCCAGCTACCACTGATGCAAGTCCTGTGCGTGTGAAGGTCACTTGCTTTTCTTTCACCTTAAATCCCATCCGGTCGCTGGAAGGACGCCAGGTTAAACCTAGCAACGTTTCCACCTCACTCTCTCCAATGTCTCGGGTGATCATATCCCGTCCATTGGTTGCCTCCTTCCTGGGTTGCATTGTCGTTGTCACCACCGGATCATTGGAGGCCCGATGGTACCGGCGATCCGCTTCGTTCAGACGAATTCTGCTGAACATTGCTCTAACATCCGCCGACCAAGCGACCGCTCCCTCTCGAATTCTGATGATGACGGCCGGAAGTGGGTTCTGTAGGGCAGGTCCACTTGTAATATAATCATTTAAACACCGGCCACGATATTTAGCCGCTGCATAATACACCAATCGTAGTTCAGGACGATCGGTGCTCTTTGGTACTCCAAAATGTGGCAGGTAATAGCCAGATTGCTTGTCCACGTCCTCTGCTGAGAGGCGTCTGGCGTATCCCTCGTCGAAATTCTTTTGCATCGCCTTACGATACCAATATTCATATTTCCGCTCTGGAGGGCTCCGCCGGAATTTGTTGAGAAGTCCTTGGAGACGAGCTTCGGCCACCTCTCGATTGTCAGGAAGAGACGGGTTGAGTCCATCTTTCCATAAGACGGGAGCTTCGTATCCAATCTCCAGCTTCCTTGTGGCTCGATCCAGCAATTCCGCGGCGGCCTTGTTTGTGGGAGATATGCAGTCCAGCTTGTATTCGGTCCCGAACATCTCCGTGTCGCAAAAGCGGCGCATTAGCTCCAGCAACTGAGGCCCGACATCGGTTGATGCCAGAGCTTGATGGACACGGGCTCTTGTTGTGCTTCCTTCTTCTACTACTCCTTTAACGACCCATCCGAGCCGTGTCTTCTCGGCGGTCGGTTCGTCATCCTCTCTGATTCTTGATTCAGTCGGAGTGGTGAGGGTGTTGTGATTCAATCCAATTAGAATGTCAATCCGGCCACCTGCTGACCGAAGTTCGGGAAGGTCATCTAGGTGCTGCCATCTTTTCCTCAGCATCTCCCAATTGAAGAAGGGGACTGGTCGAGTCACTGAGGGCAATGTCGATCCTTTAAGGGTGACCACCTCCCCGAAGAGGGTCCTGATTGGCAGCTCCAAATACTCAGATTGGAATGTGGTCAATGAATCTGCTACTCTGTTAATCCGGAGTGTCTGTCGATTTCCATGAAGCTTCAGGGCACGGATGGCCCCTTCACGAAAGAGGGTTGAGTTGCTTCCGGGATCGATTAAAACCGTCATCGGTACCAGCTCCCCATCTGAGGCTACGGCATCTAGCTGGATGACCCCAAAGGCGATCAATTCGGTCTCGGTAGTTACAGCATGATTAACTTTCGCATCTTGATGTGCAGCTTCATTATGCAGTAGTGGATGATGGGACAGCTTGCAACCTCCAACATTACACGCCTTCTTGTCTCTGCAATCTCGGGCGCCGTGACGTACGCCGAAACAGCATAGGCACAGGCCTCGTCGAATCACAAACGTTGTCCGTTCGGTCACGGACAGGGCTTTGAAGAAGGTGCATGTGTGTAGACGATGTGAACCCTCACATTTGAAACACACGTCGTCTGCCTTCTTCTCCGTAACTGGCTTGTGTTCTTGCCTCGTAGTGGAGCCAGTGCCATGATGAGTCTGTGCGTTACGTCTTGCCGGATGGTGTTGCCGCTGTTGTGGTGGTAGTGAAGACTGGCTAGGTTTCTGATACTGGTCGGCTGCTATTGAGTAGGCGTTCTGATAAGCCGAGGCCCTGGCGCATAGCCAGACCCCAAACTCGTTGATTGTCCGGTGTTCCAATCCGCCCCGACGGCCATCGTTCCATGAGAGCCGGTCCTGGATCTGTAGTTTCTGGCCCAGTCGCTCGATGATGTCCGCGTGTCCAGCTTCACCGATGTAGCTCAAATTGAATAAGATGGTCCGCACCTTCTCAGCATATCGTCTGAAGGAAGCCGGTTTTCCCTTTGGGGCCTCCTCGCGATTCAGTGTTTCGAGATGAACGGCCCGCATCACCGAACGGCTGCCACATGTCGCCTTCAATCGACGCAAAGCGTCTTTGTATGCTCCTTCTCCACCGCCAAGTCCATACACCATATCTGCGGTTTCGCCACGTACGTTCCTCTTCAGAATCGCCAATTTCTCTCCGGGTGATTTGTTTGTTCGATGTACAAGAGCGTGGAAGAGTTCGATCCACTCAAACCAATCGACTGCTCTTCCGGAGTAAATCTTCAAATCCACACGTACTGACGAATGGCGATTATCGCCCCGGATCACGAGGGGCTTTTCTTTTCCGCTGCAATACTCCTCGATCCAATCGTCGGGAGCATTCACCCGTGTTGTTCCATGCGATGAAATGGTAAGAGGAACAGAGTAGCTGGTAGGATCGTCGTCTAGTTCATCCTCATATCCTTGTAAAATCTGGAAGGCTTGCTTCGCATCCTCCATCTCTTTCTTTGCGGCTTCAGCCGCCTGTTGGGCCTCCTCGTAGAGTTTCATGCTGTCTAAGGCCCGTTGTTTGGCGTCCAGGAACTCCTGAGTGGGTTCCGGAATGCGTTCACCTGCCGACGATTCTGCGTCATCAAGTCGACTCTCCAGGTACTCCGCCACTGCGTCGGCCATCGCGTCAACGTCCCCTCCATAACGAAGGAATTGCTCCTGCTGTGTAGCACCTTCTTCTTCTTCAAGTAGTTCCAGTAGACGATCGTTGATGGGTGATGTCTCCCCGAGGAGGGTTCTTGCTTCTTCCAATAGTCGTTTAGCTTCGCGACGAGACAAGGAGCCATCAATGACCTTGCGGATGCGGTTGCCACAGCCAGTGATCTTCTGTCGTAGAACCTTTTGGCGTTTTCTACATTGGTCGATGGACAGGGTAGAAACGTCGTCGAGTGCCATCACTGCTACGAAGAGGAGTGTTATAAAATAGAGTAAGAGTATGATCTGCCAAGTTGGCAGGGAATCCTTCAAGCCTGCTTGAATCTGCAGAGGAATCTTCAAAATCACGAAGAGACTGCCTAAGGCAGTGTGTCAATCAAGTCTGCTTGAACCTGCAGCAGAGGATCTCCAAAATCACTTAGAAGACTGTCTAAGACAGTGTGTCAGTCAGGGCTGCTTGAATCTGCAGCAGAATCTTCAAAATCACGAAGAGAAACTGCCCAAGGCAGTGTGTCAGTCAGGGCTGCTTGAATCTGCAGCGAATCTTCAAAATCACGAAAAGAAACTGCCCAAGGCAGTGTGTCAGTCAGGGCTGCTTGAATCTGCAGCGAATCTTCAAAATCACGAAGAGAAAACTGCCTAAGGCAGTGTGTCAATCAGGTCTGCTTGAATCTGCAGCAAATCCTCAAAATCAGTCGAAAATCCGGAGGTACAGCTCCAGTTCGAAGGACCAGATGTTAGCTCGAAAGGGTATTTCTAAGTAGTGGACTGTATAACCAACTTGAAGTGTCAATCGAGTGATAGAAGTTGGAGTGTAATTTGTACAATCAATAGACAAACATCAACTATCGGAACATCAATCCTGGTGAAAGAGGACATAATTAGTTTGTGACACGGAACTGAAAGGACACTTATGCATACCTGGTAGGAACCAGTCTTGGATGTGTGCATAGGAGGTTTGTACGAGTTAGACACACACATAAGTACAACACATATAGCTGGTCAGTTTCATAGGGACCTGATGAGAGAGGTCAACAGGTAACATTATACATATGAATATACATGGATTAGATTGAGTAATACCTGGGAATATGTCACACAACGTGGTGTTCTCTGTCATACGTGTCACAGATACACGAGAAATCAAAATGTCAGAGCAAATTGCTATTTGCTAGTCTAGGGCAACTAAAATGAACAAGTCTGGTCTAAGAAACATATACACATGCAAATCTCTGATAAAATACCTTTTAAGTCAATAGATCAATCACGAAAGGAAAATGAATGTCACTCAAGTAAGCAGGAAGATTCAGACTAATAAAGGGAGAGGGAAATAGGGCTAAACAGTTGGAGGACCACAGCGCCATTACAGATAGGAGACTTAATTTTACACGTCAATCTTTAGTTCCGGATTTCGCCGCTCCAGCCATAAACAATGCTTAATATGGTTTTACTGTCGATCTAAGTAATGTTTTGCGTTTATCAGGCTTTCTGTAATGTAGCTTGTTATTGCTTCTAATGCTGATTTACACCTCAATGATGCTAACCAACTCAAGTGATCAAAGGTTAAAAATTTTAAAATGGAATGTGTTGCGTCGTTCTTTCTTTAAAAATATATCAATTTCTCGCACGATGTCACTGTGTGGTTGAACTGCGGACTCATAGAATTGGTGGCAAAATCGATTTGATTTAACTGGCCTTTGTGGCATTACTATGGGAATTTTTTTTCCTGTTCATTACAATACGTCATTAAATGAGCTTCAATAAACATATCCTTCGATAGCTCAGTTGGTAGAGCGGTGGACTGTAATGAAAGAAAGAATGAAATCCATAGGTCACTGGTTCAACTCCAGTTCGAAGGATTATTAATAGACTAGAGGAAATTTTTTTGGCTCACTTCCTTATTTTTCTTTCAACGTATTCACCAATTGACAGGTGTTTAAGTTCTATATTTTAATGTGCTCAGAATAAGTTCTATTCGAGTATAACCGAATCGATTCGACATGAACCTTTTGGGTGGTTAAAAGAATTTCCCAGATGCCCATTTCTTAATGTCTTCCACAGGTCAACGAGTTCAACAACTGAGATCATTTCACGAATAACCAAGCTTATAAGTCTAGAAGGGGATGGTTTTGACATTGATTGCAATCTATCCAGTGCATGAATCTATCAATCTACACAGTTCAAATGGCCTACAAGTATAGTACTACACAGTATAGTACTACATATAGCCGAATTGAAATTTGACTTGAAAGTTTGTCTCGACAAATAAGACTGGGTGTCTAGTTGCGGCGGTTCCTATTGGTCGCCTAAAAAATTAAAGATTTTAGAAAATAATTGTAAGAAATTGAGAAGTAAAAAAAAATGCTAGCTTTCTTCTAAAACATTCATCAAAACTATATAAAATTCCCAAAAGAATACTACTCATTTAGGTGTAAATAAAAAATTATCAATAAAAATCAAGTTAGCCACCCATAAGGCTCTTCAGAACACTATCCTTCGATCAAGCGCGCACCCTCAAGCGGCAACGTTTTTACTGTCTTTCTAGTTACTTTTAAGCCCTGTCTCCATCTTGTCGCCCTCCTACCTGTCTCATTTTTTTAGTGGGTCTATTTTTTTAGCTAAATGTTTTGTAAAATAATGAGTTCGTAAATATTATGTAAAATATTATATTGTTTTCTAATTGATCTGTAATCTCCCCGGCGTAATATATCATTCCTGGTAAAATTATTATACATAAATTCTTTATTTGCCTAAACTTCTTACTTCTTTTTCAATAATTGACAAGCAGAGTGGCGCAGCGGAAGCGTGCTGGGCCCATAACCCAGAGGTCCGTAGATCGAAACTACGCTCTGCTATGAGGAATATTGGAAACTGTTTTATAATTTGATCGCATCTTTTTATGATAAGTTAGTATGTCATAAATCGTACTTCCTCTAACGGTTGTAGCGCTTAATTTTCAAATTTGGAAACAAAGATTATTCAGCTAACAGGTAAATATTTTGATTTCTAAGAATATTCAACTCAAATGGAAAACAGAATCATTTGCCATAAACAATGCTTAATATGGTTTTACTGTCGATCTAAGTAATGTTTTGCGTTTATCAGGCTTTCTGTAATGAAGCTTGTTATCGCTTCTAATGCTGATTTACACCTCAATGATGCTAACCAACTCAAGTGATCAAAGGTTAAAAATTTTAAAATGGAATGTGTTGCGTCGTTCTTTCTTTAAAAATATATCAATTTCTCGCACGATGTCAGTTGAACTGCGGACTCATAGAATTGGTGGCAAAATCGATTTGATTTAACTGGCCTTTGTGGCATTACTATGGGAATTTTTTTTCCTGTTCATTACAATACGTCATTAAATGAGCTTCAATAGACATATCCTTGTATAGCTCAGTTGGTAGAGCGGTGGACTGTAGTGAAAGAAAGAATGAAATCCATAGGTCACTGGTTCAACTCCGGTTCGAAGGATTATTTAAAGACTAGAGGAAATTTTTTTGGCTCACTTCCTTATTTTTCTTTCAACGTATTCACCAATTGACAGGTGTTTAATTTCTATATTTTAATGTGCTCAGAATAAGTTCTATTCGAGTATAACCGAATCGATTCGACATGAACCTTTTGGGTGGTTAAAAGAATTTCCCAGATGCCCATTTCTTAATGTCTTCCACAGGTCAACGAGTTCAACAACTGAGATCATTTCACGAATAACCAAGCTTATAAGTCTAGAAGGGGATGGTTTTGACATTGATTGCAATCTATCCAGTGCATGAATCTATCAATCTACACAGTTGAAATGGCCTACAAGTATAGTACTACACAGTATAGTACTACATATAGCCGAATTGAAATTTGACTTGAAACTTTGTCTCGACAAATAAGACTGGGTGTCTAGTTGCGGCGGTTCCTATTGGTCGCCTAAAAAATTAAAGATTTTAGAAAATAACTGTAAGAAATTGAGAAGTAAAAAAAAATGCTAGCTTTCTTCTAAAACATTCATCAAAACTATATAAAATTCCCAAAAGAATACTACTCATTTAGGTGTAAATAAAAAATTATCAATAAAAATCAAGTTAGCCACCCATAAGGCTCTTCAGAACACTATCCTTCGATCAAGCGCGCACCCTCAAGCGGCAACGTTTTTACTGTCTTTCTAGTTACTTTTAAGCCCTGTCTCCATCTTGTCGCCCTCCTACCTGTCTCATTTTTTTAGTGGGTCTATTTTTTTAGCTAAATGTTTTGTAAAATAATGAGTTCGTAAATATTATGTAAAATATTATATTGTTTTCTAATTGATCTGTAATCTCCCCGGCGTAATATATCATTCCTGGTAAAATTATTATACATAAATTCTTTATTTGCCTAAACTTCTTACTTCTTTTTCAATAATTGACAAGCAGAGTGGCGCAGCGGAAGCGTGCTGGGCCCATAACCCAGAGGTCCGTAGATCGAAACTACGCTCTGCTATGAGGCATATTGGAAACTGTTTTATAATTTGATCGCATCTTTTTATGATAAGTTAGTATGTCATAAATCGTACTTCCTCTAACGGTTGTAGCGCTTAATTTTCAAATTTGGAAACAAAGATTATTCAGCTAACAATTATTGGCTCACTTCCTTATTTTTCTTTCAACGTATTCACCAATTGACAGGTGTTTAATTTCTATATTTTAATGTGCTCAGAATAAGTTCTATTCGAGTATAACCGAATCGATTCGACATGAACCTTTTGGGTGGTTAAAAGAATTTCCCAGATGCCCATTTCTTAATGTCTTCCACAGGTCAACGAGTTCAACAACTGAGATCATTTCACGAATAACCAAGCTTATAAGTCTAGAAGGGGATGGTTTTGACATTGATTGCAATCTATCCAGTGCATGAATCTATCAATCTACACAGTTGAAATGGCCTACAAGTATAGTACTACACAGTATAGTACTACATATAGCCGAATTGAAATTTGACTTGAAAATTTGTCTCGACAAATAAGACTGGGTGTCTAGTTGCGGCGGTTCCTATTGGTCGCCTAAAAAATTAAAGATTTTAGAAAATAACTGTAAGAAATTGAGAAGTAAAAAAAAATGCTAGCTTTCTTCTAAAACATTCATCAAAACTATATAAAATTCCCAAAAGAATACTACTCATTTAGGTGTAAATAAAAAATTATCAATAAAAATCAAGTTAGCCACCCATAAGGCTCTTCAGAACACTATCCTTCGATCAAGCGCGCACCCTCAAGCGGCAACGTTTTTACTGTCTTTCTAGTTACTTTTAAGCCCTGTCTCCATCTTGTCGCCCTCCTACCTGTCTCATTTTTTTAGTGGGTCTATTTTTTTAGCTAAATGTTTTGTAAAATAATGAGTTCGTAAATATTATGTAAAATATTATATTGTTTTCTAATTGATCTGTAATCTCCCCGGCGTAATATATCATTCCTGGTAAAATTATTATACATAAATTCTTTATTTGCCTAAACTTCTTACTTCTTTTTCAATAATTGACAAGCAGAGTGGCTCAGCGGAAGCGTGCTGGGCCCATAACCCAGAGGTCCGTAGATCGAAACTACGCTCTGCTATGAGGAATATTGGAAACTGTTTTATAATTTGATCGCTTCTTTTTATGATAAGTTAGTATGTCATAAATCGTACTTCCTCTAACGGTTGTAGCGCTTAATTTTCAAATTTGGAAACAAAGATTATTCAGCTAACAGGTAAATATTTTGATTTCTAAGAATATTCAACTCAAATGGAAAACAGAATCATTTGCCATAAACAATGCTTAATATGGTTTTACTGTCGATCTAAGTAATGTTTTGCGTTTATCAGGCTTTCTGTAATGAAGCTTGTTATCGCTTCTAATGCTGATTTACACCTCAATGATGCTAACCAACTCAAGTGATCAAAGGTTAAAAATTTTAAAATGGAATGTGTTGCGTCGTTCTTTCTTTAAAAATATATCAATTTCTCGCACGATGTCAGTTGAACTGCGGACTCATAGAATTGGTGGCAAAATCGATTTGATTTAACTGGCCTTTGTGGCATTACTATGGGAATTTTTTTTCCTGTTCATTACAATACGTCATTAAATGAGCTTCAATAAATATATCCTTGTATAGCTCAGTTGGTAGAGCGGTGGACTGTAGTGAAAGAAAGAATGAAATCCATAGGTCACTGGTTCAACTCCGGTTCGAAGGATTATTAATAGACTAGAGGAAATTTTTTTGGCTCACTTCCTTATTTTTCTTTCAACGTATTCACCAATTGACAGGTGTTTAATTTCTATATTTTAATGTGCTCAGAATAAGTTCTATTCGAGTATAACCGAATCGATTCGACATGAACCTTTTGGGTGGTTAAAAGAATTTCCCAGATGCCCATTTCTTAATGTCTTCCACAGGTCAACGAGTTCAACAACTGAGATCATTTCACGAATAACCAAGCTTATAAGTCTCGAAGGGGATGGTTTTGACATTGATTGCAATCTATCCAGTGCATGAATCTATCAATCTACACAGTTGAAATGGCCTACAAGTATAGTACTACACAGTATAGTACTACATATAGCCGAATTGAAATTTGACTTGAAACTTTGTCTCGACAAATAAGACTGGGTGTCTAGTTGCGGCGGTTCCTATTGGTCGCCTAAAAAATTAAAGATTTTAGAAAATAACTGTAAGAAATTGAGAAGTAAAAAAAAATGCTAGCTTTCTTCTAAAACATTCATCAAAACTATATAAAATTCCCAAAAGAATACTACTCATTTAGGTGTAAATAAAAAATTATCAATAAAAATCAAGTTAGCCACCCATAAGGCTCTTCAGAACACTATCCTTCGATCAAGCGATCACCCTCAAGCGGCAACGTTTTTTACTGTCTTTCTAGTTACTTTTAAGCCCTGTCTCCATCTTGTCGCCCTCCTACCTGTCTCATTTTTTTAGTGGGTCTATTTTTTTAGCTAAATGTTTTGTAAAATAATGAGTTCGTAAATATTATGTAAAATATTATATTGTTTTCTAATTGATCTGTAATCTCCCCGGCGTAATATATCATTCCTGGTAAAATTATTATTCATAAATTCTTTATTTGCCTTAACTTCTTACTTCTTTTTCAACAATTGAAAAGCAGAGTGGCGCAGCGGAAGCGTGCTGGGCCCATAACCCAGAGGTACGTAGATCGAAACTACGCTCTGCTATGAGGAATATTGGAAACTGTTTTATAATTTGATCGCATCTTTTTATGATAAGTTAGTATGTCATAAATCGTCCTTCCTCTAACGGTTGTAGCGCTTAATTTTCAAATTTGGAAACAAAGATTATTCAGCTAACAGGTAAATATTTTGATTTCTAAGAATATTCAACTCAAATGGAAAACAGAATCATTTGCCATTGTTAGCTCGAAAGGGTATTTCTAAGTAGTGGACTGTATAACCAACTTGAAGTGTCAATCGAGTGATAGAAGTTGGAGTGTAATTTGTACAATCAATAGACAAACATCAACTATCGGAACATCAATCCTGGTGAAAGAGGACATAATTAGTTTGTGACACGGAACTGAAAGGACACTTATGCATACCTGGTAGGAACCAGTCTTGGATGTGTGCATAGGAGGTTTGTACGAGTTAGACACACACATAAGTACAACACATATAGCTGGTCAGTTTCATAGGGACCTGATGAGAGAGGTCAACAGGTAACATTATACATATGAATATACATGGATTAGATGGAGTAATACCTGGGAATATGTCACACAACGTGGTGTTCTCTGTCATACGTGTCACAGATACACGAGAAATCAAAATGTCAGAGCAAATTGCTATTTGCTAGTCTAGGGCAACTAAAATGAACAAGTCTGGTCTAAGAAACATATACACATGCAAATCTCTGATAAAATACCTTTTAAGTCAATAGATCAATCACGAAAGGAAAATGAATGTCACTCAAGTAAGCAGGAAGATTCAGACTAATAAAGGGAGAGGGAAATAGGGCTAAACAGTTGGAGGACCACAGCGCCATTACAGATAGGAGACTTAATTTTACACGTCAATCTTTAGTTCCGGATTTCGCCGCTCCAGCCATAAACAATGCTTAATATGGTTTTACTGTCGATCTAAGTAATGTTTTGCGTTTATCAGGCTTTCTGTAATGTAGCTTGTTATCGCTTCTAATGCTGATTTACACCTCAATGATGCTAACCAACTCAAGTGATCAAAGGTTAAAAATTTTAAAATGGAATGTGTTGCGTCGTTCTTTCTTTAAAAATATATCAATTTCTCGCACGATGTCAGTTGAACTGCGGACTCATAGAATTGGTGGCAAAATCGATTTGATTTAACTGGCCTTTGTGGCATTACTATGGGAATTTTTTTTCCTGTTCATTACAATACGTCATTAAATGAGCTTCAATAAACATATCCTTCGATAGCTCAGT
The DNA here is from genome assembly GCA_030770115.1 of Daphnia galeata. Classification (NCBI taxonomy): domain Eukaryota; kingdom Metazoa; phylum Arthropoda; class Branchiopoda; order Diplostraca; family Daphniidae; genus Daphnia; species Daphnia galeata. The sequence continues at coordinate 2,081,702 of CM061118.1, forward strand.
TGGTAGAGCGGTGGACTGTAGTGAAAGAAAGAATGAATTCCAAAGGCCACTGGTTCAACTCCGGTTCGAAGGATTATTAATAGACTAGAGGAAATTTTTTTGGCTCACTTCCTTATTTTTCTTTCAACGTATTCACCAATTGACAGGTGTTTAAGTTCTATATTTTAATGTGCTCAGAATAAGTTCTATTCGAGTATAACCGAATCGATTCGACATGAACCTTTTGGGTGGTTAAAAGAATTTCCCAGATGCCCATTTCTTAATGTCTTCCACAGGTCAACGAGTTCAACAACTGAGATCATTTCACGAATAACCAAGCTTATAAGTCTAGAAGGGGATGGTTTTGACATTGATTGCAATCTATCCAGTGCATGAATCTATCAATCTACACAGTTGAAATGGCCTACAAGTATAGTACTACACAGTATAGTACTACATATAGCCGAATTGAAATTTGACTTGAAACTTTGTCTCGACAAATAAGACTGGGTGTCTAGTTGCGGCGGTTCCTATTGGTCGCCTAAAAAATTAAAGATTTTAGAAAATAACTGTAAGAAATTGAGAAGTAAAAAAAAAATGCTAGCTTTCTTCTAAAACATTCATCAAAACTATATAAAATTCCCAAAAGAATACTACTCATTTAGGTGTAAATAAAAAATTATCAATAAAAATCAAGTTAGCCACCCATAAGGCTCTTCAGAACACTATCCTTCGATCAAGCGCGCACCCTCAAGCGGCAACGTTTTTACTGTCTTTCTAGTTACTTTTAAGCCCTGTCTCCATCTTGTCGCCCTCCTACCTGTCTCATTTTTTTAGTGGGTCTATTTTTTAGCTAAATGTTTTGTAAAATAATGAGTTCGTAAATATTATGTAAAATATTATATTGTTTTCTAATTGATCTGTAATCTCCCCGGCGTAATATATCATTCCTGGTAAAATTATTATACATAAATTCTTTATTTGCCTAAACTTCTTACTTCTTTTTCAATAATTGACAAGCAGAGTGGCGCAGCGGAAGCGTGCTGGGCCCATAACCCAGAGGTCCGTAGATCGAAACTACGCTCTGCTATGAGGAATATTGGAAACTGTTTTATAATTTGATCGCATCTTTTTATGATAAGTTAGTATGTCATAAATCGTACTTCCTCTAACGGTTGTAGCGCTTAATTTTCAAATTTGGAAACAAAGATTATTCAGCTAACAGGTAAATATTTTGATTTCTAAGAATATTCAACTCAAATGGAAAACAGAATCATTTGCCATAAACAATGCTTAATATGGTTTTACTGTCGATCTAAGTAATGTTTTGCGTTTATCAGGCTTTCTGTAATGAAGCTTGTTATCGCTTCTAATGCTGATTTACACCTCAATGATGCTAACCAACTCAAGTGATCAAAGGTTAAAAATTTTAAAATGGAATGTGTTGCGTCGTTCTTTCTTTAAAAATATATCAATTTCTCGCACGATGTCACTGTGTGGTTGAACTGCGGACTCATAGAATTGGTGGAAAAATCGATTTGATTTAACTGGCCTTTGTGGCATTACTATGGGATTTTTTTTTTCCTGTTCATTACAATACGTCATTATTTGAGCTTCAATAAACATATCCTTCGATAGCTCAGTTGGTAGAGCGGTGGACTGTAGTGAAAGAAAGAATGCAATCCATAGGTCACTGGTTCAACTCCGGTTCGAAGGATTATTAATAGACTAGAGGAAATTTTTTTGGCTCACTTCCTTATTTTTCTTTCAACGTATTCACCAATTGACAGGTGTTTAAGTTCTATATTTTAATGTGCTCAGAATAAGTTCTATTCGAGTATAACCGAATCGATTCGACATGAACCTTTTGGGTGGTTAAAAGAATTTCCCAGATGCCCATTTCTTAATGTCTTCCACAGGTCAACGAGTTCAACAACTGAGATCATTTCACGAATAACCAAGCTTATAAGTCTAGAAGGGGATGGTTTTGACATTGATTGCAATCTATCCAGTGCATGAATCTATCAATCTACACAGTTGAAATGGCCTACAAGTATAGTACTACACAGTATAGTACTACATATAGCCGAATTGAAATTTGACTTGAAACTTTGTCTCGACAAATAAGACTGGGTGTCTAGTTGCGGCGGTTCCTATTGGTCGCCTAAAAAATTAAAGATTTTAGAAAATAACTGTAAGAAATTGAGAAGTAAAAAAAAAATGCTAGCTTTCTTCTAAAACATTCATCAAAACTATATAAAATTCCCAAAAGAATACTACTCATTTAGGTGTAAATAAAAAATTATCAATAAAAATCAAGTTAGCCACCCATAAGGCTCTTCAGAACACTATCCTTCGATCAAGCGATCACCCTCAAGCGGCAACGTTTTTACTGTCTTTCTAGTTACTTTTAAGCCCTGTCTCCATCTTGTCGCCCTCCTACCTGTCTCATTTTTTTAGTGGGTCTATTTTTTTAGCTAAATGTTTTGTAAAATAATGAGTTCGTAAATATTATGTAAAATATTATATTGTTTTCTAATTGATCTGTAATCTCCCCGGCGTAATATATCATTCCTGGTAAAATTATTATTCATAAATTCTTTATTTGCCTTAACTTCTTACTTCTTTTTCAACAATTGACAAGCAGAGTGGCGCAGCGGAAGCGTGCTGGGCCCATAACCCAGAGGTCCGTAGATCGAAACTACGCTCTGCTATGAGGAATATTGGAAACTGTTTTATAATTTGATCGCATCTTTTTATGATAAGTTAGTATGTCATAAATCGTCCTTCCTCTAACGGTTGTAGCGCTTAATTTTCAAATTTGGAAACAAAGATTATTCAGCTAACAGGTAAATATTTTGATTTCTAAGAATATTCAACTCAAATGGAAAACAGAATCATTTGCCATTGTTAGCTCGAAAGGGTATTTCTAAGTAGTGGACTGTATAACCAACTTGAAGTGTCAATCGAATGATAGAAGTTGGAGTGTAATTTGTACAATCAATAGACAAACATCAACTATCGGAACATCAATCCTGGTGAAAGAGGACATAATTAGTTTGTGACACGGAACTGAAAGGACACTTATGCATACCTGGTAGGAACCAGTCTTGGATGTGTGCATAGGAGGTTTGTACGAGTTAGACACACACATAAGTACAACACATATAGCTGGTCAGTTTCATAGGGACCTGATGAGAGAGGTCAACAGGTAACATTATACATATGAATATACATGGATTAGATTGAGTAATACCTGGGAATATGTCACACAACGTGGTGTTCTCTGTCATACGTGTCACAGATACACGAGAAATCAAAATGTCAGAGCAAATTGCTATTTGCTAGTCTAGGGCAACTAAAATGAACAAGTCTGGTCTAAGAAACATATACACATGCAAATCTCTGATAAAATACCTTTTAAGTCAATAGATCAATCACGAAAGGAAAATGAATGTCACTCAAGTAAGCAGGAAGATTCAGACTAATAAAGGGAGAGGGAAATAGGGCTAAACAGTTGGAGGACCACAGCGCCATTACAGATAGGAGACTTAATTTTACACGTCAATCTTTAGTTCCGGATTTCGCCGCTCCAGCCATAAACAATGCTTAATATGGTTTTACTGTCGATCTAAGTAATGTTTTGCGTTTATCAGGCTTTCTGTAATGTAGCTTGTTATCGCTTCTAATGCTGATTTACACCGCAATGATGCTAACCAACTCAAGTGATCAAAGGTTAAAAATTTTAAAATGGAATGTGTTGCGTCGTTCTTTCTTTAAAAATATATCAATTTCTCGCACGATGTCAGTTGAACTGCGGACTCATAGAATTGGTGGCAAAATCGATTTGATTTAACTGGCCTTTGTGGCATTACTATGGGAATTTTTTTTCCTGTTCATTACAATACGTCATTAAATGAGCTTCAATAAACATATCCTTCGATAGCTCAGTTGGTAGAGCGGTGGACTGTAGTGAAAGAAAGAATGAAATCCATAGGTCACTGGTTCAACTCCAGTTCGAAGGATTATTAATAGACTAGAGGAAATTTTTTTGGCTCACTTCCTTATTTTTCTTTCAACGTATTCACCAATTGACAGGTGTTTAAGTTCTATATTTTAATGTGCTCAGAATAAGTTCTATTCGAGTATAACCGAATCGATTCGACATGAACCTTTTGGGTGGTTAAAAGAATTTCCCAGATGCCCATTTCTTAATGTCTTCCACAGGTCAACGAGTTCAACAACTGAGATCATTTCACGAATAACCAAGCTTATAAGTCTAGAAGGGGATGGTTTTGACATTGATTGCAATCTATCCAGTGCATGAATCTATCAATCTACACAGTTCAAATGGCCTACAAGTATAGTACTACACAGTATAGTACTACATATAGCCGAATTGAAATTTGACTTGAAACTTTGTCTCGACAAATAAGACTGGGTGTCTAGTTGCGGCGGTTCCTATTGGTCGCCTAAAAAATTAAAGATTTTAGAAAATAACTGTAAGAAATTGAGAAGTAAAAAAAAATGCTAGCTTTCTTCTAAAACATTCATCAAAACTATATAAAATTCCCAAAAGAATACTACTCATTTAGGTGTAAATAAAAAATTATCAATAAAAATCAAGTTAGCCACCCATAAGGCTCTTCAGAACACTATCCTTCGATCAAGCGCGCACCCTCAAGCGGCAACGTTTTTACTGTCTTTCTAGTTACTTTTAAGCCCTGTCTCCATCTTGTCGCCCTCCTACCTGTCTCATTTTTTTAGTGGGTCTATTTTTTTAGCTAAATGTTTTGTAAAATAATGAGTTCGTAAATATTATGTAAAATATTATATTGTTTTCTAATTGATCTGTAATCTCCCCGGCGTAATATATCATTCCTGGTAAAATTATTATACATAAATTCTTTATTTGCCTAAACTTCTTACTTCTTTTTCAATAATTGACAAGCAGAGTGGCGCAGCGGAAGCGTGGTGGGCCCATAACCCAGAGGTCCGTAGATCGAAACTACGCTCTGCTATGAGGAATATTGGAAACTGTTTTATAATTTGATCGCATCTTTTTATGATAAGTTAGTATGTCATAAATCGTACTTCCTCTAACGGTTGTAGCGCTTAATTTTCAAATTTGGAAACAAAGATTATTCAGCTAACAGGTAAATATTTTGATTTCTAAGAATATTCAACTCAAATGGAAAACAGAATCATTTGCCATAAACAATGCTTAATATGGTTTTACTGTCGATCTAAGTAATGTTTTGCGTTTATCAGGCTTTCTGTAATGAAGCTTGTTATCGCTTCTAATGCTGATTTACACCTCAATGATGCTAACCAACTCAAGTGATCAAAGGTTAAAAATTTTAAAATGGAATGTGTTGCGTCGTTCTTTCTTTAAAAATATATCAATTTCTCGCACGATGTCAGTTGAACTGCGGACTCATAGAATTGGTGGCAAAATCGATTTGATTTAACTGGCCTTTGTGGCATTACTATGGGAATTTTTTTTCCTGTTCATTACAATACGTCATTAAATGAGCTTCAATAAACATATCCTTCGATAGCTCAGTTGGTAGAGCGGTGGACTGTAGTGAAAGAAAGAATGAAATCCATAGGTCACTGGTTCAACTCCGGTTCGAAGGATTATTAATAGACTAGAGGAAATTTTTTTGGCTCACTTCCTTATTTTTCTTTCAACGTATTCACCAATTGACAGGTGTTTAAGTTCTATATTTTAATGTGCTCAGAATAAATTCTATTCGAGTATAACCGAATCGATTCGACATGAACCTTTTGGGTGGTTAAAAGAATTTCCCAGATGCCCATTTCTTAATGTCTTCCACAGGTCAACGAGTTCCACAACTGAGATCATTTCACGAATAACCAAGCTTATAAGTCTAGAAGGGGATGGTTTTGACATTGATTGCAATCTATCCAGTGCATGAATCTATCAATCTACACAGTTCAAATGGCCTACAAGTATAGTACTACACAGTATAGTACTACATATAGCCGAATTGAAATTTGACTTGAAACTTTGTCTCGACAAATAAGACTGGGTGTCTAGTTGCGGCGGTTCCTATTGGTCGCCTAAAAAATTAAAGATTTTAGAAAATAACTGTAAGAAATTGAGAAGTAAAAAAAAATGCTAGCTTTCTTCTAAAACATTCATCAAAACTATATAAAATTCCCAAAAGAATACTACTCATTTAGGTGTAAATAAAAAATTATCAATAAAAATCAAGTTAGCCACCCATAAGGCTCTTCAGAACACTATCCTTCGATCAAGCGATCACCCTCAAGCGGCAACGTTTTTACTGTCTTTCTAGTTACTTTTAAGCCCTGTCTCCATCTTGTCGCCCTCCTACCTGTCTCATTTTTTTAGTGGGTCTATTTTTTTAGCTAAATGTTTTGTAAAATAATGAGTTCGTAAATATTATGTAAAATATTATATTGTTTTCTAATTGATCTGTAATCTCCCCGGCGTAATATATCATTCCTGGTAAAATTATTATTCATAAATTCTTTATTTGCCTTAACTTCTTACTTCTTTTTCAACAATTGAAAAGCAGAGTGGCGCAGCGGAAGCGTGCTGGGCCCATAACCCAGAGGTACGTAGATCGAAACTACGCTCTGCTATGAGGAATATTGGAAACTGTTTTATAATTTGATCGCATCTTTTTATGATAAGTTAGTATGTCATAAATCGTCCTTCCTCTAACGGTTGTAGCGCTTAATTTTCAAATTTGGAAACAAAGATTATTCAGCTAACAGGTAAATATTTTGATTTCTAAGAATATTCAACTCAAATGGAAAACAGAATCATTTGCCATTGTTAGCTCGAAAGGGTATTTCTAAGTAGTGGACTGTATAACCAACTTGAAGTGTCAATCGAGTGATAGAAGTTGGAGTGTAATTTGTACAATCAATAGACAAACATCAACTATCGGAACATCAATCCTGGTGAAAGAGGACATAATTAGTTTGTGACACGGAACTGAAAGGACACTTATGCATACCTGGTAGGTCTTGGTTTATAACCGTCACTCTGTTGTGTTTCCCCACCACTAGATGGTGTGTGCTGTCATTTTGTCTCCCCCCCTCACGGCCTACTCTTTATGAGTGTTGCAGACGAACTCTCTCTCTCCTCAAAAGTCAAAGACACACGTCATGTCACTTCTTTCTCTGTAACAAATAAGTATTGAATACAAAACCTAATCTGTGACTCAAGATAACCAATGTTCATATTAAAGAATATCCAACAGGTTATGGGCCCAGGTATAACGTAAAAACCGTTAAAGGCCTAGCCTACACTACCATAGTGATTTGAATTTTACAATCTCATAGAGATTTCATCATTAATTTCCCATAGGGATATCTGAAACAAATGAAAAGGCCTAGCCTACACTGTTTTAATGATTTTAATTTTACAATCTAATAGATTCCACCAATCTTTTCCCATAGGGATTAAATTCGCATACAATTAATTGTTTTTAGCGAACAGAGAGAGTAATTATAAATATTTATCATTCGCATTAGATGTTCGCAAAATCCTTCTGGAATGCAACACATCACATGAAATGTGAACCAGACACGCACAGCAATGCGAGCAAAGCGCTGCTGAGAATCTTTTGTTTTAATTGAACGTTACTACCAGTATACACATGCTGGAAATGACAACATGATGACACATCTTGCAAAGATTGAAGGAATGGTGTGAGATGACACTACCACCACGATATTTAATATTCGGGCTTGCTATCTAATGCAGCCAAAACTAAAACATAAACCTGATTTCCAAATTATTGCTGTCAGAATTCATTGATGGAACCTAGAACAAATCAAGAGGTGGTTATCCGAAATCAAGAACAAGATGCGATGGTTGGTAGCAAATTCAAGATATCTCCGAGGTCAAGAAAGAAATACCGGATGTCCTAAGATGTGGTGTTCAATCAGACACTCGAATAGCAACAAATAAGTAAATTGTATGCCACACACGTCAGAGACACGAAAGAGAGGCACAAGCTCAACGTGACAAAGAAAAGAAAGATTCTGTGGCCCATCTAAGAATCAATCAACAGGATAAAAAGAAATTCCTAGCAAAAGGGTTTTTGACATCGAAAATGCTTTTACTGCATTTAATCTCGGACAATTAAATTTAAATAAATATGTGTCTATTTTTGGTCAATCAATTTATCATTATCCAAAAGATGGTATTTATCTCATTGTGTTTATGGGTAGATGACGGAATATTAGTGTATAACACAGCCGTACTTGTTTTAATCTCTTATTCCTATCTCCAAACCAATCTCGAAATCAAACCTGAAATAGCTAATCTTTTCGTTCGACTTCAGATTACTAGTGACCGTGTGAACCATATGTGTATCAACCATCATATGTTGGAAATATTTGGTCCGCATTTAATATGCAAAAATGTGATCCACTTAACACCACAGCTGACTCAAATAGTCGCTTATCTGCTACTCAACATCCTTTGGATTCTTTAATTAAATCCCCTTATCGTAACTCAATATCTGTGACTGTGTTTTAAATTCCAGGGCCAACTTATTCAACAGACTAAAATTTAGCATCACCAGCAATCTGAGAAGTCCTAGTGCCTGAATGAAGAACTCAAAATAAATTAATCAAACTAATTTTTGTTCATCCTCGTTTCCGGTTAAGGGGAAGTCTTGGTTTATAACCGTCACTCTGTTGTGTTTCCCCACCACTAGATGGTGTGTGCTGTCATTTTGTCTCCCCCCCTCACGGCCTACTCTTTATGAGTGTTGCAGACGAACTCTCTCTCTCCTCAAAAGTCAAAGACACACGTCATGTCACTTCTTTCTCTGTAACAAATAAGTATTGAATACAAAACCTAATCTGTGACTCAAGATAACCAATGTTCATATTAAAGAATATCCAACAGTAGGAACCAGTCTTGGATGTGTGCATAGGAGGTTTGTACGAGTTAGACACACACATAAGTACAACACATATAGCTGGTCAGTTTCATAGGGACCTGATGAGAGAGGTCAACAGGTAACATTATACATATGAATATACATGGATTAGATTGAGTAATACCTGGGAATATGTCACACAACGTGGTGTTCTCTGTCATACGTGTCACAGATACACGAGAAATCAAAATGTCAGAGGAAATTGCTATTTGCTAGTCTAGGGCAACTAAAATGAACAAGTCTGGTCTAAGAAACATATACACATGCAAATCTCTGATAAAATACCTTTTAAGTCAATAGATCAATCACGAAAGGAAAATGAATGTCACTCAAGTAAGCAGGAAGATTCAGACTAATAAAGGGAGAGGGAAATAGGGCTAAACAGTTGGAGGACCACAGCGCCATTACAGATAGGAGACTTAATTTTACACGTCAATCTTTAGTTCCGGATTTCACCACACCAGCCATAAACAATGCTTAATATGGTTTTACTGTCGATCTAAGTAATGTTTTGCGTTTATCAGGCTTTCTGTAATGTAGCTTGTTATCGCTTCTAATGCTGATTTACACCTCAATGATGCTAACCAACTCAAGTGATCAAAGGTTAAAAATTTTAAAATGGAATGTGTTGCGTCGTTCTTTCTTTAAAAATATATCAATTTCTCGCACGATGTCAGTTGAACTGCGGACTCATAGAATTGGTGGCAAAATCGATTTGATTTAACTGGCCTTTGTGGCATTACTATGGGAATTTTTTTTCCTGTTCATTACAATACGTCATTAAATGAGCTTCAATAAACATATCCTTCGATAGCTCAGTTGGTAGAGCGGTGGACTGTAGTGAAAGAAAGAATGAAATCCATAGGTCACTGGTTCAACTCCAGTTCGAAGGATTATTAATAGACTAGAGGAAATTTTTTTGGCTCACTTCCTTATTTTTCTTTCAACGTATTCACCAATTGACAGGTGTTTAAGTTCTATATTTTAATGTGCTCAGAATAAGTTCTATTCGAGTATAACCGAATCGATTCGACATGAACCTTTTGGGTGGTTAAAAGAATTTCCCAGATGCCCATTTCTTAATGTCTTCCACAGGTCAACGAGTTCAACAACTGAGATCATTTCACGAATAACCAAGCTTATAAGTCTAGAAGGGGATGGTTTTGACATTGATTGCAATCTATCCAGTGCATGAATCTATCAATCTACACAGTTCAAATGGCCTACAAGTATAGTACTACACAGTATAGTACTACATATAGCCGAATTGAAATTTGACTTGAAACTTTGTCTCGACAAATAAGACTGGGTGTCTAGTTGCGGCGGTTCCTATTGGTCGCCTAAAAAATTAAAGATTTTAGAAAATAACTGTAAGAAATTGAGAAGTAAAAAAAAATGCTAGCTTTCTTCTAAAACATTCATCAAAACTATATAAAATTCCCAAAAGAATACTACTCATTTAGGTGTAAATAAAAAATTATCAATAAAAATCAAGTTAGCCACCCATAAGGCTCTTCAGAACACTATCCTTCGATCAAGCGCGCACCCTCAAGCGGCAACGTTTTTACTGTCTTTCTAGTTACTTTTAAGCCCTGTCTCCATCTTGTCGCCCTCCTACCTGTCTCATTTTTTTAGTGGGTCTATTTTTTTAGCTAAATGTTTTGTAAAATAATGAGTTCGTAAATATTATGTAAAATATTATATTGTTTTCTAATTGATCTGTAATCTCCCCGGCGTAATATATCATTCCTGGTAAAATTATTATACATAAATTCTTTATTTGCCTAAACTTCTTACTTCTTTTTCAATAATTGACAAGCAGAGTGGCGCAGCGGAAGCGTGGTGGGCCCATAACCCAGAGGTCCGTAGATCGAAACTACGCTCTGCTATGAGGAATATTGGAAACTGTTTTATAATTTGATCGCATCTTTTTATGATAAGTTAGTATGTCATAAATCGTACTTCCTCTAACGGTTGTAGCGCTTAATTTTCAAATTTGGAAACAAAGATTATTCAGCTAACAGGTAAATATTTTGATTTCTAAGAATATTCAACTCAAATGGAAAACAGAATCATTTGCCATAAACAATGCTTAATATGGTTTTACTGTCGATCTAAGTAATGTTTTGCGTTTATCAGGCTTTCTGTAATGAAGCTTGTTATCGCTTCTAATGCTGATTTACACCTCAATGATGCTAACCAACTCAAGTGATCAAAGGTTAAAAATTTTAAAATGGAATGTGTTGCGTCGTTCTTTCTTTAAAAATATATCAATTTCTCGCACGATGTCAGTTGAACTGCGGACTCATAGAATTGGTGGCAAAATCGATTTGATTTAACTGGCCTTTGTGGCATTACTATGGGAATTTTTTTTCCTGTTCATTACAATACGTCATTAAATGAGCTTCAATAAACATATCCTTCGATAGCTCAGTTGGTAGAGCGGTGGACTGTAGTGAAAGAAAGAATGAAATCCATAGGTCACTGGTTCAACTCCGGTTCGAAGGATTATTAATAGACTAGAGGAAATTTTTTTGGCTCACTTCCTTATTTTTCTTTCAACGTATTCACCAATTGACAGGTGTTTAAGTTCTATATTTTAATGTGCTCAGAATAAATTCTATTCGAGTATAACCGAATCGATTCGACATGAACCTTTTGGGTGGTTAAAAGAATTTCCCAGATGCCCATTTCTTAATGTCTTCCACAGGTCAACGAGTTCCACAACTGAGATCATTTCACGAATAACCAAGCTTATAAGTCTAGAAGGGGATGGTTTTGACATTGATTGCAATCTATCCAGTGCATGAATCTATCAATCTACACAGTTGAAATGGCCTACAAGTATAGTACTACACAGTATAGTACTACATATAGCCGAATTGAAATTTGACTTGAAACTTTGTCTCGACAAATAAGACTGGGTGTCTAGTTGCGGCGGTTCCTATTGGTCGCCTAAAAAATTAAAGATTTTAGAAAATAACTGTAAGAAATTGAGAAGTAAAAAAAAATGCTAGCTTTCTTCTAAAACATTCATCAAAACTATATAAAATTCCCAAAAGAATACTACTCATTTAGGTGTAAATAAAAAATTATCAATAAAAATCAAGTTAGCCACCCATAAGGCTCTTCAGAACACTATCCTTCGATCAAGCGCGCACCCTCAAGCGGCAACGTTTTTACTGTCTTTCTAGTTACTTTTAAGCCCTGTCTCCATCTTGTCGCCCTCCTACCTGTCTCATTTTTTTAGTGGGTCTATTTTTTTAGCTAAATGTTTTGTAAAATAATGAGTTCGTAAATATTATGTAAAATATTATATTGTTTTCTAATTGATCTGTAATCTCCCCGGCGTAATATATCATTCCTGGTAAAATTATTATACATAAATTCTTTATTTGCCTAAACTTCTTACTTCTTTTTCAATAATTGACAAGCAGAGTGGCGCAGCGGAAGCGTGGTGGGCCCATAACCCAGAGGTCCGTAGATCGAAACTACGCTCTGCTATGAGGAATATTGGAAACTGTTTTATAATTTGATCGCATCTTTTTATGATAAGTTAGTATGTCATAAATCGTACTTCCTCTAACGGTTGTAGCGCTTAATTTTCAAATTTGGAAACAAAGATTATTCAGCTAACAGGTAAATATTTTGATTTCTAAGAATATTCAACTCAAATGGAAAACAGAATCATTTGCCATAAACAATGCTTAATATGGTTTTACTGTCGATCTAAGTAATGTTTTGCGTTTATCAGGCTTTCTGTAATGAAGCTTGTTATCGCTTCTAATGCTGATTTACACCTCAATGATGCTAACCAACTCAAGTGATCAAAGGTTAAAAATTTTAAAATGGAATGTGTTGCGTCGTTCTTTCTTTAAAAATATATCAATTTCTCGCACGATGTCAGTTGAACTGCGGACTCATAGAATTGGTGGCAAAATCGATTTGATTTAACTGGCCTTTGTGGCATTACTATGGGAATTTTTTTTCCTGTTCATTACAATACGTCATTAAATGAGCTTCAATAAACATATCCTTCGATAGCTCAGTTGGTAGAGCGGTGGACTGTAGTGAAAGAAAGAATGAAATCCATAGGTCACTGGTTCAACTCCGGTTCGAAGGATTATTAATAGACTAGAGGAAATTTTTTTGGCTCACTTCCTTATTTTTCTTTCAACGTATTCACCAATTGACAGGTGTTTAAGTTCTATATTTTAATGTGCTCAGAATAAATTCTATTCGAGTATAACCGAATCGATTCGACATGAACCTTTTGGGTGGTTAAAAGAATTTCCCAGATGCCCATTTCTTAATGTCTTCCACAGGTCAACGAGTTCCACAACTGAGATCATTTCACGAATAACCAAGCTTATAAGTCTAGAAGGGGATGGTTTTGACATTGATTGCAATCTATCCAGTGCATGAATCTATCAATCTACACAGTTGAAATGGCCTACAAGTATAGTACTACACAGTATAGTACTACATATAGCCGAATTGAAATTTGACTTGAAACTTTGTCTCGACAAATAAGACTGGGTGTCTAGTTGCGGCGGTTCCTATTGGTCGCCTAAAAAATTAAAGATTTTAGAAAATAACTGTAAGAAATTGAGAAGTAAAAAAAAATGCTAGCTTTCTTCTAAAACATTCATCAAAACTATATAAAATTCCCAAAAGAATACTACTCATTTAGGTGTAAATAAAAAATTATCAATAAAAATCAAGTTAGCCACCCATAAGGCTCTTCAGAACACTATCCTTCGATCAAGCGATCACCCTCAAGCGGCAACGTTTTTACTGTCTTTCTAGTTACTTTTAAGCCCTGTCTCCATCTTGTCGCCCTCCTACCTGTCTCATTTTTTTAGTGGGTCTATTTTTTTAGCTAAATGTTTTGTAAAATAATGAGTTCGTAAATATTATGTAAAATATTATATTGTTTTCTAATTGATCTGTAATCTCCCCGGCGTAATATATCATTCCTGGTAAAATTATTATTCATAAATTCTTTATTTGCCTTAACTTCTTACTTCTTTTTCAACAATTGAAAAGCAGAGTGGCGCAGCGGAAGCGTGCTGGGCCCATAACCCAGAGGTCCGTAGATCGAAACTACGCTCTGCTATGAGGAATATTGGAAACTGTTTTATAATTTGATCGCATCTTTTTATGATAAGTTAGTATGTCATAAATCGTCCTTCCTCTAACGGTTGTAGCGCTTAATTTTCAAATTTGGAAACAAAGATTATTCAGCTAACAGGTAAATATTTTGATTTCTAAGAATATTCAACTCAAATGGAAAACAGAATCATTTGCCATTGTTAGCTCGAAAGGGTATTTCTAAGTAGTGGACTGTATAACCAACTTGAAGTGTCAATCGAGTGATAGAAGTTGGAGTGTAATTTGTACAATCAATAGACAAACATCAACTATCGGAACATCAATCCTGGTGAAAGAGGACATAATTAGTTTGTGACACGGAACTGAAAGGACACTTATGCATACTTGGTAGGTCTTGGTTTATAACCGTCACTCTGTTGTGTTTCCCCACCACTAGATGGTGTGTGCTGTCATTTTGTCTCCCCCCCTCACGGCCTACTCTTTATGAGTGTTGCAGACGAACTCTCTCTCTCCTCAAAAGTCAAAGACACACGTCATGTCACTTCTTTCTCTGTAACAAATAAGTATTGAATACAAAACCTAATCTGTGACTCAAGATAACCAATGTTCATATTAAAGAATATCCAACAGGTTATGGGCCCAGGTATAACGTAAAAACCGTTCTTAGATTCATAATATGTTCATTCTTAGACTCAAGGTTGAAAGCATGGTTTACAGTGCCAAAAAGATAAGTCAAATTAAAAAAATTTAATGGAATTGATTTTACATTTTGGAAAGAGCAAGTTTTTATTGTACTTAAAGTACATAAGTTGAACAGAGTCGTTGATGGAACTTCCATTTGTCCCATTCAAGAGATAGGTATCGGTGGCCAGCCACTACTAAACGAAGAAGGTCTTCCAACACAGCAAGTGACCATTCAAGAATGGAACGACAAAGACATACAAGCACAAGACTTGTTTTTCAGCACAATTTATCCAGGTATTATCCCACAGGGATATATGTTACGGGTAAAAATGGCCTAGCCTATACACTGTAATAGTGATTATCATTTTACAATCTAGAGATTCCACCATTCTATTCCCATAGGTATATATGTTACGAGTCAAAAAGGCCTAGCCTACACTGTAATAATAGTGATTATCATTTTACAATCTCATAGAGATTTCACCATTCTATTCCCATGGTATTTCTGTTACGAGTAACATAGGCATAGCCTTTACACTGTCATAGTGATTTTGATTTTACAATCTCATAGAGATTTCAACTCTGTTACGAGTAACAAAGGCCTAGCCTACACTACCATAGTGATTTGAATTTTACAATCTCATAGAGATTTCATCATTAATTTCCCATAGGGATATCTGAAACAAATGAAAAGGCCTAGCCTACACTGTTTTAATGATTTTAATTTTACAATCTAATAGATTCCACCAATCTTTTCCCATAGGGATTAAATTCGCATACAATTAATTGTTTTTAGCGAACAGAGAGAGTAATTATAAATATTTATCATTCGCATTAGATGTTCGCAAAATCCTTCTGGAATGCAACACATCACATGAAATGTGAACCAGACACGCACAGCAATGCGAGCAAAGCGCTGCTGAGAATCTTTTGTTTTAATTGAACGTTACTACCAGTATACACATGCTGGAAATGACAACATGATGACACATCTTGCAAAGATTGAAGGAATGGTGTGAGATGACACTACCACCACGATATTTAATATTCGGGCTTGCTATCTAATGCAGCCAAAACTAAAACATAAACCTGATTTCCAAATTATTGGTGTCAGAATTCATTGATGGAACCTAGAACAAATCAAGAGGTGGTTATCCGAAATCAAGAACAAGATGCGATGGTTGGTAGCAAATTCAAGATATCTCCGAGGTCAAGAAAGAAATACCGGATGTCCTAAGATGTGGTGTTCAATCAGACACTCGAATAGCAACAAATAAGTAAATTGTATGCCACACACGTCAGAGACACGAAAGAGAGGCACAAGCTCAACGTGACAAAGAAAAGAAAGATTCTGTGGCCCATCTAAGAATCAATCAACAGGATAAAAAGAAATTCCTAGCAAAAGGGTTTTTGACATCGAAAATGCTTTTACTGCATTTAATCTCGGACAATTAAATTTAAATAAATATGTGTCTATTTTTGGTCAATCAATTTATCATTATCCAAAAGATGGTATTTATCTCATTGTGTTTATGGGTAGATGACGGAATATTAGTGTATAACACAGCCGTACTTGTTTTAATCTCTTATTCCTATCTCCAAACCAATCTCGAAATCAAACCTGAAATAGCTAATCTTTTCGTTCGACTTCAGATTACTAGTGACCGTGTGAACCATATGTGTATCAACCATCATATGTTGGAAATATTTGGTCCGCATTTAATATGCAAAAATGTGATCCACTTAACACCACAGCTGACTCAAATAGTCGCTTATCTGCTACTCAACATCCTTTGGATTCTTTAATTAAATCCCCTTATCGTAACTCAATATCTGTGACTGTGTTTTAAATTCCAGGGCCAACTTATTCAACAGACTAAAATTTAGCATCACCAGCAATCTGAGAAGTCCTAGTGCCTGAATGAAGAACTCAAAATAAATTAATCAAACTAATTTTTGTTCATCCTCGTTTCCGGTTAAGGGGAAGTCTTGGTTTATAACCGTCACTCTGTTGTGTTTCCCCACCACTAGATGGTGTGTGCTGTCATTTTGTCTCCCCCCCTCACGGCCTACTCTTTATGAGTGTTGCAGACGAACTCTCTCTCTCCTCAAAAGTCAAAGACACACGTCATGTCACTTCTTTCTCTGTAACAAATAAGTATTGAATACAAAACCTAATCTGTGACTCAAGATAACCAATGTTCATATTAAAGAATATCCAACAGTAGGAACCAGTCTTGGATGTGTGCATAGGAGGTTTGTACGAGTTAGACACACACATAAGTACAACACATATAGCTGGTCAGTTTCATAGGGACCTGATGAGAGAGGTCAACAGGTAACATTATACATATGAATATACATGGATTAGATTGAGTAATACCTGGGAATATGTCACACAACGTGGTGTTCTCTGTCATACGTGTCACAGATACACGAGAAATCAAAATGTCAGAGCAAATTGCTATTTGCTAGTCTAGGGCAACTAAAATGAACAAGTCTGGTCTAAGAAACATATACACATGCAAATCTCTGATAAAATACCTTTTAAGTCAATAGATCAATCACGAAAGGAAAATGAATGTCACTCAAGTAAGCAGGAAGATTCAGACTAATAAAGGGAGAGGGAAATAGGGCTAAACAGTTGGAGGACCACAGCGCCATTACAGATAGGAGACTTAATTTTACACGTCAATCTTTAGTTCCGGATTTCACCACACCAGCCATAAACAATGCTTAATATGGTTTTACTGTCGATCTAAGTAATGTTTTGCGTTTATCAGGCTTTCTGTAATGTAGCTTGTTATCGCTTCTAATGCTGATTTACACCTCAATGATGCTAACCAACTCAAGTGATCAAAGGTTAAAAATTTTAAAATGGAATGTGTTGCGTCGTTCTTTCTTTAAAAATATATCAATTTCTCGCACGATGTCAGTTGAACTGCGGACTCATAGAATTGGTGGCAAAATCGATTTGATTTAACTGGCCTTTGTGGCATTACTATGGGAATTTTTTTTCCTGTTCATTACAATACGTCATTAAATGAGCTTCAATAAACATATCCTTCGATAGCTCAGTTGGTAGAGCGGTGGACTGTAGTGAAAGAAAGAATGAAATCCATAGGTCACTGGTTCAACTCCGGTTCGAAGGATTATTAATAGACTAGAGGAAATTTTTTTGGCTCACTTCCTTATTTTTCTTTCAACGTATTCACCAATTGACAGGTGTTTAAGTTCTATATTTTAATGTGCTCAGAATAAATTCTATTCGAGTATAACCGAATCGATTCGACATGAACCTTTTGGGTGGTTAAAAGAATTTCCCAGATGCCCATTTCTTAATGTCTTCCACAGGTCAACGAGTTCCACAACTGAGATCATTTCACGAATAACCAAGCTTATAAGTCTAGAAGGGGATGGTTTTGACATTGATTGCAATCTATCCAGTGCATGAATCTATCAATCTACACAGTTGAAATGGCCTACAAGTATAGTACTACACAGTATAGTACTACATATAGCCGAATTGAAATTTGACTTGAAACTTTGTCTCGACAAATAAGACTGGGTGTCTAGTTGCGGCGGTTCCTATTGGTCGCCTAAAAAATTAAAGATTTTAGAAAATAACTGTAAGAAATTGAGAAGTAAAAAAAAATGCTAGCTTTCTTCTAAAACATTCATCAAAACTATATAAAATTCCCAAAAGAATACTACTCATTTAGGTGTAAATAAAAAATTATCAATAAAAATCAAGTTAGCCACCCATAAGGCTCTTCAGAACACTATCCTTCGATCAAGCGATCACCCTCAAGCGGCAACGTTTTTACTGTCTTTCTAGTTACTTTTAAGCCCTGTCTCCATCTTGTCGCCCTCCTACCTGTCTCATTTTTTTAGTGGGTCTATTTTTTTAGCTAAATGTTTTGTAAAATAATGAGTTCGTAAATATTATGTAAAATATTATATTGTTTTCTAATTGATCTGTAATCTCCCCGGCGTAATATATCATTCCTGGTAAAAT
Organism: Daphnia galeata; assembly: GCA_030770115.1. Classification (NCBI taxonomy): domain Eukaryota; kingdom Metazoa; phylum Arthropoda; class Branchiopoda; order Diplostraca; family Daphniidae; genus Daphnia; species Daphnia galeata. Next base: position 2,100,455 of record CM061118.1, read on the forward strand.
TATTATTCATAAATTCTTTATTTGCCTTAACTTCTTACTTCTTTTTCAACAATTGAAAAGCAGAGTGGCGCAGCGGAAGCGTGCTGGGCCCATAACCCAGAGGTCCGTAGATCGAAACTACGCTCTGCTATGAGGAATATTGGAAACTGTTTTATAATTTGATCGCATCTTTTTATGATAAGTTAGTATGTCATAAATCGTCCTTCCTCTAACGGTTGTAGCGCTTAATTTTCAAATTTGGAAACAAAGATTATTCAGCTAACAGGTAAATATTTTGATTTCTAAGAATATTCAACTCAAATGGAAAACAGAATCATTTGCCATTGTTAGCTCGAAAGGGTATTTCTAAGTAGTGGACTGTATAACCAACTTGAAGTGTCAATCGAGTGATAGAAGTTGGAGTGTAATTTGTACAATCAATAGACAAACATCAACTATCGGAACATCAATCCTGGTGAAAGAGGACATAATTAGTTTGTGACACGGAACTGAAAGGACACTTATGCATACTTGGTAGGTCTTGGTTTATAACCGTCACTCTGTTGTGTTTCCCCACCACTAGATGGTGTGTGCTGTCATTTTGTCTCCCCCCCTCACGGCCTACTCTTTATGAGTGTTGCAGACGAACTCTCTCTCTCCTCAAAAGTCAAAGACACACGTCATGTCACTTCTTTCTCTGTAACAAATAAGTATTGAATACAAAACCTAATCTGTGACTCAAGATAACCAATGTTCATATTAAAGAATATCCAACAGGTTATGGGCCCAGGTATAACGTAAAAACCGTTCTTAGATTCATAATATGTTCATTCTTAGACTCAAGGTTGAAAGCATGGTTTACAGTGCCAAAAAGATAAGTCAAATTAAAAAAATTTAATGGAATTGATTTTACATTTTGGAAAGAGCAAGTTTTTATTGTACTTAAAGTACATAAGTTGAACAGAGTCGTTGATGGAACTTCCATTTGTCCCATTCAAGAGATAGGTATCGGTGGCCAGCCACTACTAAACGAAGAAGGTCTTCCAACACAGCAAGTGACCATTCAAGAATGGAACGACAAAGACATACAAGCACAAGACTTGTTTTTCAGCACAATTTATCCAGGTATTATCCCACAGGGATATATGTTACGGGTAAAAATGGCCTAGCCTATACACTGTAATAGTGATTATCATTTTACAATCTAGAGATTCCACCATTCTATTCCCATAGGTATATATGTTACGAGTCAAAAAGGCCTAGCCTACACTGTAATAATAGTGATTATCATTTTACAATCTCATAGAGATTTCACCATTCTATTCCCATGGTATTTCTGTTACGAGTAACATAGGCATAGCCTTTACACTGTCATAGTGATTTTGATTTTACAATCTCATAGAGATTTCAACTCTGTTACGAGTAACAAAGGCCTAGCCTACACTACCATAGTGATTTGAATTTTACAATCTCATAGAGATTTCATCATTAATTTCCCATAGGGATATCTGAAACAAATGAAAAGGCCTAGCCTACACTGTTTTAATGATTTTAATTTTACAATCTAATAGATTCCACCAATCTTTTCCCATAGGGATTAAATTCGCATACAATTAATTGTTTTTAGCGAACAGAGAGAGTAATTATAAATATTTATCATTCGCATTAGATGTTCGCAAAATCCTTCTGGAATGCAACACATCACATGAAATGTGAACCAGACACGCACAGCAATGCGAGCAAAGCGCTGCTGAGAATCTTTTGTTTTAATTGAACGTTACTACCAGTATACACATGCTGGAAATGACAACATGATGACACATCTTGCAAAGATTGAAGGAATGGTGTGAGATGACACTACCACCACGATATTTAATATTCGGGCTTGCTATCTAATGCAGCCAAAACTAAAACATAAACCTGATTTCCAAATTATTGGTGTCAGAATTCATTGATGGAACCTAGAACAAATCAAGAGGTGGTTATCCGAAATCAAGAACAAGATGCGATGGTTGGTAGCAAATTCAAGATATCTCCGAGGTCAAGAAAGAAATACCGGATGTCCTAAGATGTGGTGTTCAATCAGACACTCGAATAGCAACAAATAAGTAAATTGTATGCCACACACGTCAGAGACACGAAAGAGAGGCACAAGCTCAACGTGACAAAGAAAAGAAAGATTCTGTGGCCCATCTAAGAATCAATCAACAGGATAAAAAGAAATTCCTAGCAAAAGGGTTTTTGACATCGAAAATGCTTTTACTGCATTTAATCTCGGACAATTAAATTTAAATAAATATGTGTCTATTTTTGGTCAATCAATTTATCATTATCCAAAAGATGGTATTTATCTCATTGTGTTTATGGGTAGATGACGGAATATTAGTGTATAACACAGCCGTACTTGTTTTAATCTCTTATTCCTATCTCCAAACCAATCTCGAAATCAAACCTGAAATAGCTAATCTTTTCGTTCGACTTCAGATTACTAGTGACCGTGTGAACCATATGTGTATCAACCATCATATGTTGGAAATATTTGGTCCGCATTTAATATGCAAAAATGTGATCCACTTAACACCACAGCTGACTCAAATAGTCGCTTATCTGCTACTCAACATCCTTTGGATTCTTTAATTAAATCCCCTTATCGTAACTCAATATCTGTGACTGTGTTTTAAATTCCAGGGCCAACTTATTCAACAGACTAAAATTTAGCATCACCAGCAATCTGAGAAGTCCTAGTGCCTGAATGAAGAACTCAAAATAAATTAATCAAACTAATTTTTGTTCATCCTCGTTTCCGGTTAAGGGGAAGTCTTGGTTTATAACCGTCACTCTGTTGTGTTTCCCCACCACTAGATGGTGTGTGCTGTCATTTTGTCTCCCCCCCTCACGGCCTACTCTTTATGAGTGTTGCAGACGAACTCTCTCTCTCCTCAAAAGTCAAAGACACACGTCATGTCACTTCTTTCTCTGTAACAAATAAGTATTGAATACAAAACCTAATCTGTGACTCAAGATAACCAATGTTCATATTAAAGAATATCCAACAGTAGGAACCAGTCTTGGATGTGTGCATAGGAGGTTTGTACGAGTTAGACACACACATAAGTACAACACATATAGCTGGTCAGTTTCATAGGGACCTGATGAGAGAGGTCAACAGGTAACATTATACATATGAATATACATGGATTAGATTGAGTAATACCTGGGAATATGTCACACAACGTGGTGTTCTCTGTCATACGTGTCACAGATACACGAGAAATCAAAATGTCAGAGCAAATTGCTATTTGCTAGTCTAGGGCAACTAAAATGAACAAGTCTGGTCTAAGAAACATATACACATGCAAATCTCTGATAAAATACCTTTTAAGTCAATAGATCAATCACGAAAGGAAAATGAATGTCACTCAAGTAAGCAGGAAGATTCAGACTAATAAAGGGAGAGGGAAATAGGGCTAAACAGTTGGAGGACCACAGCGCCATTACAGATAGGAGACTTAATTTTACACGTCAATCTTTAGTTCCGGATTTCACCACACCAGCCATAAACAATGCTTAATATGGTTTTACTGTCGATCTAAGTAATGTTTTGCGTTTATCAGGCTTTCTGTAATGTAGCTTGTTATCGCTTCTAATGCTGATTTACACCTCAATGATGCTAACCAACTCAAGTGATCAAAGGTTAAAAATTTTAAAATGGAATGTGTTGCGTCGTTCTTTCTTTAAAAATATATCAATTTCTCGCACGATGTCACTGTGTGGTTGAACTGCGGACTCATAGAATTGGTGGCAAAATCGATTTGATTTAACTGGCCTTTGTGGCATTACTATGGGAATTTTTTTTCCTGTTCATTACAATACGTCATTAAATGAGCTTCAATAAACATATCCTTCGATAGCTCAGTTGGTAGAGCGGTGGACTGTAGTGAAAGAAAGAATGAAATCCATAGGTCACTGGTTCAACTCCGGTTCGAAGGATTATTGATAGACTAGAGGAAATTTTTTTTGGCTCACTTCCTTATTTTTCTTTCAACGTATTTACCAATTGACAGGTGTTTAAGTTCTATATTTTAATGTGCTCAGAATAAGTTCTATTCGAGTATAACCGAATCGATTCGACATGAACCTTTTGGGTGGTTAAAAGAATTTCCCAGATGCCCATTTCTTAATGTCTTCCACAGGTCAACGAGTTCAACAACTGAGATCATTTCACGAATAACCAAGCTTATAAGTCTAGAAGGGGATGGTTTTGACATTGATTGCAATCTATCCAGTGCATGAATCTATCAATCTACACAGTTGAAATGGCCTACAAGTATAGTACTACACAGTATAGTACTACATATAGCCGAATTGAAATTTGACTTGAAACTTTGTCTCGACAAATAAGACTGGGTGTCTAGTTGCGGCGGTTCCTATTGGTCGCCTAAAAAATTAAAGATTTTAGAAAATAACTGTAAGAAATTGAGAAGTAAAAAAAAATGCTAGCTTTCTTCTAAAACATTCATCAAAACTATATAAAATTCCCAAAAGAATACTACTCATTTAGGTGTAAATAAAAAATTATCAATAAAAATCAAGTTAGCCACCCATAAGGCTCTTCAGAACACTATCCTTCGATCAAGCGATCACCCTCAAGCGGCAACGTTTTTACTGTCTTTCTAGTTACTTTTAAGCCCTGTCTCCATCTTGTCGCCCTCCTACCTGTCTCATTTTTTTAGTGGGTCTATTTTTTTAGCTAAATGTTTTGTAAAATAATGAGTTCGTAAATATTATGTAAAATATTATATTGTTTTCTAATTGATCTGTAATCTCCCCGGCGTAATATATCATTCCTGGTAAAATTATTATTCATAAATTCTTTATTTGCCTTAACTTCTTACTTCTTTTTCAACAATTGACAAGCAGAGTGGCGCAGCGGAAGCGTGCTGGGCCCATAACCCAGAGGTACGTAGATCGAAACTACGCTCTGCTATGAGGAATATTGGAAACTGTTTTATAATTTGATCGCATCTTTTTATGATAAGTTAGTATGTCATAAATCGTCCTTCCTCTAACGGTTGTAGCGCTTAATTTTCAAATTTGGAAACAAAGATTATTCAGCTAACAGGTAAATATTTTGATTTCTAAGAATATTCAACTCAAATGGAAAACAGAATCATTTGCCATTGTTAGCTCGAAAGGGTATTTCTAAGTAGTGGACTGTATAACCAACTTGAAGTGTCAATCGAGTGATAGAAGTTGGAGTGTAATTTGTACAATCAATAGACAAACATCAACTATCGGAACATCAATCCTGGTGAAAGAGGACATAATTAGTTTGTGACACGGAACTGAAAGGACACTTATGCATACCTGGTAGGAACCAGTCTTGGATGTGTGCATAGGAGGTTTGTACGAGTTAGACACACACATAAGTACAACACATATAGCTGGTCAGTTTCATAGGGACCTGATGAGAGAGGTCAACAGGTAACATTATACATATGAATATACATGGATTAGATGGAGTAATACCTGGGAATATGTCACACAACGTGGTGTTCTCTGTCATACGTGTCACAGATACACGAGAAATCAAAATGTCAGAGCAAATTGCTATTTGCTAGTCTAGGGCAACTAAAATGAACAAGTCTGGTCTAAGAAACATATACACATGCAAATCTCTGATAAAATACCTTTTAAGTCAATAGATCAATCACGAAAGGAAAATGAATGTCACTCAAGTAAGCAGGAAGATTCAGACTAATAAAGGGAGAGGGAAATAGGGCTAAACAGTTGGAGGACCACAGCGCCATTACAGATAGGAGACTTAATTTTACACGTCAATCTTTAGTTCCGGATTTCGCCGCTCCAGCCATAAACAATGCTTAATATGGTTTTACTGTCGATCTAAGTAATGTTTTGCGTTTATCAGGCTTTCTGTAATGTAGCTTGTTATCGCTTCTAATGCTGATTTACACCTCAATGATGCTAACCAACTCAAGTGATCAAAGGTTAAAAATTTTAAAATGGAATGTGTTGCGTCGTTCTTTCTTTAAAAATATATCAATTTCTCGCACGATGTCAGTTGAACTGCGGACTCATAGAATTGGTGGCAAAATCGATTTGATTTAACTGGCCTTTGTGGCATTACTATGGGAATTTTTTTTCCTGTTCATTACAATACGTCATTAAATGAGCTTCAATAAACATATCCTTCGATAGCTCAGTTGGTAGAGCGGTGGACTGTAGTGAAAGAAAGAATGAAATCCATAGGTCACTGGTTCAACTCCGGTTCGAAGGATTATTAATAGACAAGAGGAAATTTTTTTGGCTCACTTCCTTATTTTTCTTTCAACGTATTCACCAATTGACAGGTGTTTAAGTTCTATATTTTAATGTGCTCAGAATAAGTTCTATTCGAGTATAACCGAATCGATTCGACATGAACCTTTTGGGTGGTTAAAAGAATTTCCCAGATGCCCATTTCTTAATGTCTTCCACAGGTCAACGAGTTCAACAACTGAGATCATTTCACGAATAACCAAGCTTATAAGTCTAGAAGGGGATGGTTTTGACATTGATTGCAATCTATCCAGTGCATGAATCTATCAATCTACACAGTTGAAATGGCCTACAAGTATAGTACTACACAGTATAGTACTACATATAGCCGAATTGAAATTTGACTTGAAACTTTGTCTCGACAAATAAGACTGGGTGTCTAGTTGCGGCGGTTCCTATTGGTCGCCTAAAAAATTAAAGATTTTAGAAAAATAACTGTAAGAAATTGAGAAGTAAAAAAAAATGCTAGCTTTCTTCTAAAACATTCATCAAAACTATATAAAATTCCCAAAAGAATACTACTCATTTAGGTGTAAATAAAAAATTATCAATAAAAATCAAGTTAGCCACCCATAAGGCTCTTCAGAACACTATCCTTCGATCAAGCGCGCACCCTCAAGCGGCAACGTTTTTACTGTCTTTCTAGTTACTTTTAAGCCCTGTCTCCATCTTGTCGCCCTCCTACCTGTCTCATTTTTTTAGTGGGTCTATTTTTTTAGCTAAATGTTTTGTAAAATAATGAGTTCGTAAATATTATGTAAAATATTATATTGTTTTCTAATTGATCTGTAATCTCCCCGGCGTAATATATCATTCCTGGTAAAATTATTATACATAAATTCTTTATTTGCCTAAACTTCTTACTTCTTTTTCAATAATTGACAAGCAGAGTGGCGCAGCGGAAGCGTGCTGGGCCCATAACCCAGAGGTCCGTAGATCGAAACTACGCTCTGCTATGAGGAATATTGGAAACTGTTTTATAATTTGATCGCATCTTTTTATGATAAGTTAGTATGTCATAAATCGTACTTCCTCTAACGGTTGTAGCGCTTAATTTTCAAATTTGGAAACAAAGATTATTCAGCTAACAGGTAAATATTTTGATTTCTAAGAATATTCAACTCAAATGGAAAACAGAATCATTTGCCATAAACAATGCTTAATATGGTTTTACTGTCGATCTAAGTAATGTTTTGCGTTTATCAGGCTTTCTGTAATGAAGCTTGTTATCGCTTCTAATGCTGATTTACACCTCAATGATGCTAACCAACTCAAGTGATCAAAGGTTAAAAATTTTAAAATGGAATGTGTTGCGTCGTTCTTTCTTTAAAAATATATCAATTTCTCGCACGATGTCAGTTGAACTGCGGAATCATAGAATTGGTGGCAAAATCGATTTGATTTAACTGGCCTTTGTGGCATTACTATGGGAATTTTTTTTCCTGTTCATTACAATACGTCATTAAATGAGCTTCAAAAAACATATCCTTCGATAGCTCAGTTGGTAGAGCGGTGGACTGTAGTGAAAGAAAGAATGAAATCCATAGGTCACTGGTTCAACTCCGGTTCGAAGGATTATTAATAGACTAGAGGAAATTTTTTTGGCTCACTTCCTTATTTTTCTTTCAACGTATTCACCAATTGACAGGTGTTTAAGTTCTATATTTTAATGTGCTCAGAATAAGTTCTATTCGAGTATAACCGAATCAATTCGACATGAACCTTTTGGGTGGTTAAAAGAATTTCCCAGATGCCCATTTCTTAATGTCTTCCACAGGTCAACGAGTTCAACAACTGAGATCATTTCACGAATAACCAAGCTTATAAGTCTAGAAGGGGATGGTTTTGACATTGATTGCAATCTATCCAGTGCATGAATCTATCAATCTACACAGTTGAAATGGCCTACAAGTATAGTACTACACAGTATAGTACTACATATAGCCGAATTGAAATTTGACTTGAAACTTTGTCTCGACAAATAAGACTGGGTGTCTAGTTGCGGCGGTTCCTATTGGTCGCCTAAAAAATTAAAGATTTTAGAAAATAACTGTAAGAAATTGAGAAGTAAAAAAAAATGCTAGCTTTCTTCTAAAACATTCATCAAAACTATATAAAATTCCCAAAAGAATACTACTCATTTAGGTGTAAATAAAAAATTATCAATAAAAATCAAGTTAGCCACCCATAAGGCTCTTCAGAACACTATCCTTCGATCAAGCGATCACCCTCAAGCGGCAACGTTTTTACTGTCTTTCTAGTTACTTTTAAGCCCTGTCTCCATCTTGTCGCCCTCCTACCTGTCTCATTTTTTTAGTGGGTCTATTTTTTTAGCTAAATGTTTTGTAAAATAATGAGTTCGTAAATATTATGTAAAATATTATATTGTTTTCTAATTGATCTGTAATCTCCCCGGCGTAATATATCATTCCTGGTAAAATTATTATTCATAAATTCTTTATTTGCCTTAACTTCTTACTCCTTTTCAACAATTGACAAGCAGAGTGGCGCAGCGGAAGCGTGCTGGGCCCATAACCCAGAGGTACGTAGATCGAAACTACGCTCTGCTATGAGGAATATTGGAAACTGTTTTATAATTTGATCGCATCTTTTTATGATAAGTTAGTATGTCATAAATCGTCCTTCCTCTAACGGTTGTAGCGCTTAATTTTCAAATTTGGAAACAAAGATTATTCAGCTAACAGGTAAATATTTTGATTTCTAAGAATATTCAACTCAAATGGAAAACAGAATCATTTGCCATTGTTAGCTCGAAAGGGTATTTCTAAGTAGTGGACTGTATAACCAACTTGAAGTGTCAATCGAGTGATAGAAGTTGGAGTGTAATTTGTACAATCAATAGACAAACATCAACTATCGGAACATCAATCCTGGTGAAAGAGGACATAATTAGTTTGTGACACGGAACTGAAAGGACACTTATGCATACCTGGTAGGAACCAGTCTTGGATGTGTGCATAGGAGGTTTGTACGAGTTAGACACACACATAAGTACAACACATATAGCTGGTCAGTTTCATAGGGACCTGATGAGAGAGGTCAACAGGTAACATTATACATATGAATATACATGGATTAGATTGAGTAATACCTGGGAATATGTCACACAACGTGGTGTTCTCTGTCATACGTGTCACAGATACACGAGAAATCAAAATGTCAGAGCAAATTGCTATTTGCTAGTCTAGGGCAACTAAAATGAACAAGTCTGGTCTAAGAAACATATACACATGCAAATCTCTGATAAAATACCTTTTAAGTCAATAGATCAATCACGAAAGGAAAATGAATGTCACTCAAGTAAGCAGGAAGATTCAGACTAATAAAGGGAGAGGGAAATAGGGCTAAACAGTTGGAGGACCACAGCGCCATTACAGATAGGAGACTTAATTTTACACGTCAATCTTTAGTTCCGGATTTCGCCGCTCCAGCCATAAACAATGCTTAATATGGTTTTACTGTCGATCTAAGTAATGTTTTGCGTTTATCAGGCTTTCTGTAATGTAGCTTGTTATCGCTTCTAATGCTGATTTACACCTCAATGATGCTAACCAACTCAAGTGATCAAAGGTTAAAAATTTTAAAATGGAATGTGTTGCGTCGTTCTTTCTTTAAAAATATATCAATTTCTCGCACGATGTCACTGTGTGGTTGAACTGCGGACTCATAGAATTGGTGGCAAAATCGATTTGATTTAACTGGCCTTTGTGGCATTACTATGGGAATTTTTTTTCCTGTTCATTACAATACGTCATTAAATGAGCTTCAATAAACATATCCTTCGATAGCTCAGTTGGTAGAGCGGTGGACTGTAGTGAAAGAAAGAATGAAATCCATAGGTCACTGGTTCAACTCCGGTTCGAAGGATTATTAATAGACTAGAGGAAATTTTTTTGGCTCACTTCCTTATTTTTCTTTCAACGTATTCACCAATTGACAGGTGTTTAAGTTCTATATTTTAATGTGCTCAGAATAAGTTCTATTCGAGTATAACCGAATCGATTCGACATGAACCTTTTGGGTGGTTAAAAGAATTTCCCAGATGCCCATTTCTTAATGTCTTCCACAGGTCAACGAGTTCAACAACTGAGATCATTTCACGAATAACCAAGCTTATAAGTCTAGAAGGGGATGGTTTTGACATTGATTGCAATCTATCCAGTGCATGAATCTATCAATCTACACAGTTGAAATGGCCTACAAGTATAGTACTACACAGTATAGTACTACATATAGCCGAATTGAAATTTGACTTGAAACTTTGTCTCGACAAATAAGACTGGGTGTCTAGTTGCGGCGGTTCCTATTGGTCGCCTAAAAAATTAAAGATTTTAGAAAATAACTGTAAGAAATTGAGAAGTAAAAAAAAATGCTAGCTTTCTTCTAAAACATTCATCAAAACTATATAAAATTCCCAAAAGAATACTACTCATTTAGGTGTAAATAAAAAATTATCAATAAAAATCAAGTTAGCCACCCATAAGGCTCTTCAGAACACTATCCTTCGATCAAGCGATCACCCTCAAGCGGCAACGTTTTTACTGTCTTTCTAGTTACTTTTAAGCCCTGTCTCCATCTTGTCGCCCTCCTACCTGTCTCATTTTTTTAGTGGGTCTATTTTTTTAGCTAAATGTTTTGTAAAATAATGAGTTCGTAAATATTATGTAAAATATTATATTGTTTTCTAATTGATCTGTAATCTCCCCGGCGTAATATATCATTCCTGGTAAAATTATTATTCATAAATTCTTTATTTGCCTTAACTTCTTACTTCTTTTTCAACAATTGACAAGCAGAGTGGCGCAGCGGAAGCGTGCTGGGCCCATAACCCAGAGGTACGTAGATCGAAACTACGCTCTGCTATGAGGAGTATTGGAAACTGTTTTATAATTTGATCGCATCTTTTTATGATAAGTTAGTATGTCATAAATCGTCCTTCCTCTAACGGTTGTAGCGGTTAATTTTCAAATTTGGAAACAAAGATTATTCAGCTAACAGGTAAATATTTTGATTTCTAAGAATATTCAACTCAAATGGAAAACAGAATCATTTGCCATAAACAATGCTTAATATGGTTTTACTGTCGATCTAAGTAATGTTTTGCGTTTATCAGGCTTTCTGTAATGAAGCTTGTTATCGCTTCTAATGCTGATTTACACCTCAATGATGCTAACCAACTCAAGTGATCAAAGGTTAAAAATTTTAAAATGGAATGTGTTGCGTCGTTCTTTCTTTAAAAATATATCAATTTCTCGCACGATGTCACTGTGTGGTTGAACTGCGGACTCATAGAATTGGTGGCAAAATCGATTTGATTTAACTGGCCTTTGTGGCATTACTATGAGATTTTTTTTTTCCTGTTCATTACAATACGTCATTATTTGAGCTTCAATAAACATATCCTTCGATAGCTCAGTTGGTAGAGCGGTGGACTGTAGTGAAAGAAAGAATGAAATCCATAGGTCACTGGTTCAACTCCGGTTCGAAGGATTATTAATAGACTAGAGGAAATTTTTTTGGCTCACTTCCTTATTTTTCTTTCAACGTATTCACCTATTGACAGGTGTTTAAGTTCTATATTTTAATGTGCTCAGAATAAGTTCTATTCGAGTATAACCGAATCGATTCGACATGAACCTTTTGGGTGGTTAAAAGAATTTCCCAGATGCCCATTTCTTAATGTCTTCCACAGGTCAACGAGTTCAACAACTGAGATCATTTCACGAATAACCAAGCTTATAAGTCTAGAAGGGGATGGTTTTGACATTGATTGCAATCTATCCAGTGCATGAATCTATCAATCTACACAGTTGAAATGGCCTACAAGTATAGTACTACACAGTATAGTACTACATATAGCCGAATTGAAATTTGACTTGAAACTTTGTCTCGACAAATAAGACTGGGTGTCTAGTTGCGGCGGTTCCTATTGGTCGCCTAAAAAATTAAAGATTTTAGAAAATAACTGTAAGAAATTGAGAAGTAAAAAAAAATGCTAGCTTTCTTCTAAAACATTCATCAAAACTATATAAAATTCCCAAAAGAATACTACTCATTTAGGTGTAAATAAAAAATTATCAATAAAAATCAAGTTAGCCACCCATAAGGCTCTTCAGAACACTATCCTTCGATCAAGCGATCACCCTCAAGCGGCAACGTTTTTACTGTCTTTCTAGTTACTTTTAAGCCCTGTCTCCATCTTGTCGCCCTCCTACCTGTCTCATTTTTTTAGTGGGTCTATTTTTTTAGCTAAATGTTTTGTAAAATAATGAGTTCGTAAATATTATGTAAAATATTATATTGTTTTCTAATTGATCTGTAATCTCCCCGGCGTAATATATCATTCCTGGTAAAATTATTATTCATAAATTCTTTATTTGCCTTAACTTCTTACTTCTTTTTCAACAATTGACAAGCAGAGTGGCGCAGCGGAAGCGTGCTGGGCCCATAACCCAGAGGTACGTAGATCGAAACTACGCTCTGCTATGAGGAGTATTGGAAACTGTTTTATAATTTGATCGCATCTTTTTATGATAAGTTAGTATGTCATAAATCGTCCTTCCTCTAACGGTTGTAGCGGTTAATTTTCAAATTTGGAAACAAAGATTATTCAGCTAACAGGCAAATATTTTGATTTCTAAGAATATTCAACTCAAATGGAAAACAGAATCATTTGCCATAAACAATGCTTAATATGGTTTTACTGTCGATCTAAGTAATGTTTTGCGTTTATCAGGCTTTCTGTAATGAAGCTTGTTATCGCTTCTAATGCTGATTTACACCTCAATGATGCTAACCAACTCAAGTGATCAAAGGTTAAAAATTTTAAAATGGAATGTGTTGCGTCGTTCTTTCTTTAAAAATATATCAATTTCTCGCACGATGTCACTGTGTGGTTGAACTGCGGACTCATAGAATTGGTGGCAAAATCGATTTGATTTAACTGGCCTTTGTGGCATTACTATGGGAATTTTTTTTCCTGTTCATTACAATACCTCATTAAATGAGCTTCATTAAACATATCCTTCGATAGCTCAGTTGGTAGAGCGGTGGACTGTAGTGAAAGAAAGAATGAAATCCATAGGTCACTGGTTCAACTCCGGTTCGAAGGATTATTAATAGACTAGAGGAAATTTTTTTGGCTCACTTCCTTATTTTTCTTTCAACGTATTCACCAATTGACAGGTGTTTAAGTTCTATATTTTAATGTGCTCAGAATAAGTTCTATTCGAGTATAACCGAATCGATTCGACATGAACCTTTTGGGTGGTTAAAAGAATTTCCCAGATGCCCATTTCTTAATGTCTTCCACAGGTCAACGAGTTCAACAACTGAGATCATTTCACGAATAACCAAGCTTATAAGTCTAGAAGGGGATGGTTTTGACATTGATTGCAATCTATCCAGTGCATGAATCTATCAATCTACACAGTTGAAATGGCCTACAAGTATAGTACTACACAGTATAGTACTACATATAGCCGAATTGAAATTTGACTTGAAACTTTGTCTCGACAAATAAGACTGGGTGTCTAGTTGCGGCGGTTCCTATTGGTCGCCTAAAAAATTAAAGATTTTAGAAAATAACTGTAAGAAATTGAGAAGTAAAAAAAAAATGCTAGCTTTCTTCTAAAACATTCATCAAAACTATATAAAATTTCCAAAAGAATACTACTCATTTAGGTGTCAATAAAAAATTATCAATAAAAATCAAGTTAGCCGATAAGGCTCTTCAGAACACTATCCTTCGATCAAGCGCGCACCCTCAAGAGGCTATGCTTTTACTCTCTTTCTAGTTACTTTTAAGCCCTGTCTCCATCTTGTCGCCTTCCTACCTGTGTCATTTTTTTAGTGGGTCTATTTTTTTAGCTAAATATTTTGTAAAATAATGAGTTCGTAAATATTATGTAAAATATTATATTGTTTTCTAGTTGATCTGTAATCTCCCCGGCGGGGAATTGAACCCCGGTCTCCCACGTGACAGGCGGGGATACTCACCACTATACTACCGAGGATCCATTTATAGATTAATGAAAAAAAATTTTTATTCGTAAGATTTGATGATTTTTTAATTTTTAAGAAATTGTAAGCAAAATTTTGAAACCAAAAAAACGAGGGAATCCTCACTTCCACCTTCTCTTTGATGTACTTTATCTCTTAATGAATGAACGGGATACAGATTGCCATGTATTATAGCCACCAAATTTAGTAATTTTTTTTCGATATGCTGCTGATTTCTTTGCGGGTCAAGAACTAACGAAAGAAAAAAATTACATGTGATTTCTTTGGGAATCACTAGACACTTTATTTGATAGAGTGCAGTGTAATGTAGCCAAAGAAAAAAGCCATATTGGTATCTTCAAGCGTTCTTGGTGCTATCACGACTTAAAAAACACATTTTTACAATTAATGTTGAGAAGGAATATTTGTTAAATGGGTAGAAGGAGAAACATTGCCATCAAGATGTCACTGGGCGGTTTGTTGCAAGTAATAAGGAGCACCAATGGTTCAGTGGTACACTCGCTTCCATAAATATCTAGTCCACCGCCCGCGGGTTTTACCGCTTCAAATATACCTTTACGGTACGTTTACCAAAGTTTGTGAAAGGAAGAAAATAAACTTAAGGGATGGGTATGTAACCCCTTCCTACTCTTTTGTCGAATATACCATAAAGGTATTTTCGAAGCGGTAAAACCCGCGGGCGGTGGACTAGATATTTATGGAAGCGAGTGTACAGTACCCACCACAAGTATTGGCTCACCCCCTGCCAATTTTGGTGTTTTAACCCTCGCGAGATAGGCCTTACGGTGTCTCGCGCGGAATTTTTTTTTAAATACTAATTCTCATTGTAGAGCCATCGGGTTTTTTTCATCAGAAAGATAAAGAATTGTTCTTTATCTTTCTGATTTTTATTTGAAAAATTATTCATAAGTTTAATAGATAATTGATAGACATCAATTATTGGCTCACCCTTTTCCCGTCGCAAGTGCCTTTTTTTATCCCGCGCCAAAATCAACAAAGGATAAAAACCCTCAGGCCTTGCCGCGGGTAGGGACAGGCACTTGTGACGGAAAAAACCGGGGAAAAGAATTGCTGGATTTTCACATTTTCAGATTCTCACATTATTAGCGTTTTCCAAATATTTTTTCCTTCATTTCATTTGTGAATTATTATTGTTGATGCAAAAAATTTGGTCCCTCTTGAAAGCTTTATTTATAAATGTTATGAGTTGGTAAGAAATGTGTAAGACTGTAACAGGTTAGTTACATGCTCAGTAAGTTGGACAATAGATGGGAGAAGATGCAGTATATTGAGAGACTTCACACACAAGTATAAGATATACGTGTTACACAGAGTAACGATACTGAGTCCTGCGGAGTCTTGTTAAGACTCCGTTTTATAGGGCAACTGGTGAATGTGTCCTCACCCATTATGGTAAGGACATGCATGCACTGAGCATGTGATTGTCACGAGGACAACCACTGGCTCTTGGGTGTGGTCCCTAGCAACTGCTATATTCCTCCCTTTTTTGAAGAAATGAATATCAATATTCAAAAGAACAGAGCATTTTTGGTTTTTAATGTTTGTTCAACAAGCCGTTACCAAAGGATGTTATAATGAGAATATGTTAGTATTTTACGTTAAGCAGAGAGCTCTGTAACCATTCCTCCCTTTTTTTGAAAAATTTTGTGTCAAAATATGAATTAACATTGCTTCTTCCGCATGGCGCCAAACTCGTTTGTAAGCGTTGTAGCCTTGACAAAGCCAAAACTGTGTTTTTTGTAGCTTTAGAGCTAACATTGCTCACGACGTATTGTTGTTAGCCTCGGGGTATTAAGAATCCGTTTCTTTTTCATAGCCCTCTCAGTTCATGAATGTTTATCAGATCGACTGGTTCGTTTGTTGTAACTTATTTAGGCAAAAGTTTTAGGGTAAAATAGCGTTCCAATTTTTAAGAAGATTTTTGTGCACTGTAACGTTTCGTAGTTGGATTCGTATGTGGATCAACAGTTTCTTGTTATTGGGAAGATTTTATTTCCAGGTTTTGCATCCAAATTCTGAAGAAGAACTTGTCGTTCAGCTAGAAGGAACAATTATTCAGCTAACGTTTACAAAAGTGCTTCTCCTTTTGATTTGTGCAATCATTTACAAGTCAATTGTTTGGTGCCGAAATTTTTAGATCGGCAAGCTACCTTTTCATTACAGGGGACCTTAACTTTGTAGTGTCAAGGACAGTAGTAATGCCTTTGTTTAGAAAGAAAGGTTTGAAACCTGTAGTAAAATGTGGTAAGTTTGTACTCCAACAGTCGAAATTCAGTTGTACATTCTGTAAAATGAAATTTATTTGTGCACATTTATCAGAGGAAATATAATCTTATTGTATGCATCGTTTAATTCAATTGTAGACATTTCACCTCTATCACTAAGCTTGGAAATACGTTACTTGATCGTCGATAGTTTTGGCAACTTAGCCATCTTCGTTCCATACTTAAATTAAAGAACTTTTGGTGTGACGGTTTAGCTGTTTTGTTTTTTTTTAAATTATTGTTTGGAGTAGCGAATGACGTTCGCATATCCAGGCAATCTCTTCACGTTCAAGTTTTGATATTTTCCGCACCCCAACCAACAAGCTCTTGGGTGTGGTCCCTAGAAACTGCTATAAGACTTTAACTGTTTGAAATTAATTACTTGTATTTTTTTGTTTTAGTATTTTACTCTTGTCTTTCAGAAGCTAGTCACACAATTTGTGGAATCAACACAAGATTAAAGGCTGAACGAGAAAGAAAATGTGAGAAAAAGGATGTCTTATTTCAGAAACTAGTCATACAATTTATGAAATTGGTACAAGAGTAAAGACTCAACGGGAATTATAACATGTAAGAATAATTGCAAATCAAAATTTAAAAGAATTTGACACTTATGTCACGTATCTTATGTCAATGTGTTATCTACTCGAATTTGAAAAAAGTTACCTCGACCATTCCAGATTCCGGTGAGAGATTCAGTAAGTTAATTTCATTCCTTTCTACTTGTTAAAAGTATTTCATACTCGGTTTAGTGTATATAATGCATATCCGCTTACTTAGTAAATATAATTCGCTTACTTTTAGATGTTGTTATGGAACTACTTAACTGTTTGCCTTGCTGTGGTCCCAATGATCGTTACGAGGGTCATGCAACAAGAATTTCGTGTAAGAGATCATTCTAAAAGCGACGTAGGTTTAAATTTCTTCGTAATTCGATTTCAATTAGTTCATTTAACTATTTTTTCTAAGGTTGACTTGACCATTAAAGGCAATGATTTGGTAAAATGCTTGAAAGCATTCCAACCGAACTCAGAAAAAGTATTTGTTGTGCGCATTCTTCAAGGACGACTCAATGCTATATTTGATGAGGAACTCAATCAAATTGGAAACTTCATCGCTATAGATCAAGTGGAAGCGGATGTTAAGGTGATTTTTCTCTTTGTAATTTAACTCTTCGATTTTAAGACACTAATTTTTTTTTAGATTCTTTCGGACGATTCCCCTTTAAGAAAATCTTTTATGGAAAAACGGATTCCCACTACCGTTGCACTGGATTCAAATAACGCTGCACCAACCGAGCCAAAAAGAACCCATGATGAGGTAGCCAATCCTGACGATGACAGCGGATGTGAAAGTGTTAATAAACGATTATGCTGTTAACATCCTTTTCTACAGATTTTTAAACGGAAAGATTTTTTATAAAACTTTTAACGTGTTACTCATAATTAAGGTTACCTAATATTTTTTTTCGTTGGTTGAAGTCGGCGAAACGAGATTCTTAGACAGGAAAAAGTGAACTTCATTGAAACGTCCGAGGGGTTGGCAACTGAGTTAATTTTTCGTACACTCACTTTTAATCTGAGTTAAAATCATTTAATCTAAGTCAAAATCTTTGAATCTAAGTCAAATTTCAAGTTAAAATATTTTAAGTTTAAAATTGATTGATTTTTTTTGTATTTTTCATTATAATTTAATACAAAGAAAATTCATGGCATGCATATTGCAAGTTGAAATTATTTCTAGCTATCGATTAATCGGTAACGCTGTGAGTCCCTCTCGATTCAGTAAAGTTGTCTGCTATTTCTGTTTCAAGGCATATGAATAAAAACCGAGTGAAATAGAAAAATGACTGATGCTGAAGATATTTAGGTAATATTTCAAAAATGTGGCTTACAAATGCCTAATCACATCACAAATCTGCTTAAAAAATTAGGATATAATAGCCTCAGATCTTTTGCCCAAGAGCACCCTATTGATGAACAAAAACTTCAAAATATAGAGAAAAACGTGCGACTACACGTTGCAAGGCCAAAAATGATAGAAAAACTAAACAGTCCTTGAAGATCCATCAGCTGCCAAAATAGATTTATTCGGGGAAATCTTTGCAGATGATCCAACAGAGTTTTCACTTCTACCTGGAGAGAGATCATCGATCACATCAGCAGTAGAGCTTTCTGCAACCATTCTAAAAGAGGTCAAAATCCCTACTGTACAATTTGCTTCTGTATTCAAAAAATATTTAGGCTTTACAAGATCTCAGCCTGCGATTACCCAGGAGAAGCAGGGCCAAGAAATCCTTATTCCCTCAAACACCAAAAGAAGAAATCTCCTCGATAACACAACACACTGGGTGAAAGGATTAAAGTGCAATTATGCTGTGACAGATTTTACTGTGGATGAAGAAAGCAAAGCAATTGTCTGTCACCATAAAGATCATGTGAAGCCAGTTAAGACCAAGATTGTGTTAAGCAAGGAAGGATATTGGAGAATTTCCAATTTTTCAAGACATGTCATGGTAAGTAGAAAAATTCAGAAATTGAAATAAAACGTGTATTACAGTATTTTTTATGTTTTAGGAATTCCACAAAGCCCTGAGCAGTGTTGCTGAAAAACCGAAAGCTAAAATTCTCGACATTGAAAATATAGACGTCACCAGCAGCAATGAGAATGACGACGAAGACACGGAAGACACTAATGGCCCAATTGACAAAAGCAATGGTAGTGGAAACGTGGATGGAAACTTATCAAATAGCAATGCTGAGGTTTGAAAATTTAAACACGTTCCAAAATTTGATATTATCAACTAATCTAATGTGTTTTATAGGAAACTGGCTCTCTTCAACCAACCTTACTTTCAAAGGAAGCTGGAAGTGATAATGGAAATAATGGTGCCACAATATCAAGCACCTCTTACCCAGTTCAATCCCCACAAAACGTAACAGAAACTTGTAGCACTAATGATTCTTCCCTCGATTCTTTCATCAGTGCCAATACAGCCCTCGATAAGACCAGTACTGTGAAGAAAGGAAAGCAGATAAAGAAAACTAATCTTCGAGCTGTCAAACGAACTGCACAACCAGAAAATGCTATGGATTCAACGTCATCAAACACTGCTGCCAGGTCCATCTCAAATAAATTGTACAAGCCAACTTCATCATCAGAATAAAGTGGCATAATATCCATAAATTTTTTCTTTATTTCTTTTCTGAATATAACTAAACTATTACAAAGTGGACTTATCTTCACATTTTTCCGTGGTTAAAAATAAATTTATTCCTAAGTCAAAATTTTTAAATCTAAGTCAAGATCATTTAATCTAAGTCAAAATTTTTTTAATCTAAGCCAAAATTAACTTTTCGTACACCTTTTCGAGGAGTTGCCAACCCCTCGGAAACTTCATACGGAAGTGCTCTTTCACTTTTTTGTCACGCAACTATTTTCTCTCGACCGGGCTTGTATGCCAGGGGTAGTACCCTAAAAGAAACTTCCAGCCTTCACTGCGGATAGACTGCTCCATTCCCTGAATTTTATGACTTTTACACTAGATTTATTTCCAATTCCAAATAAGATGACATTCGATTTCAGTTATCGCACGATATTTTTGGATGCGAATTTCTTGTGAATTCTCGATTCTTCCTTCTTCGTCGAAATAGGTTTGCCTTATTTCCATTTCATTTAAGTGTTGGCTAGACTAACTCTTGGTCTTGGGATGAGGTCTGCCACTGGTGGTTGAATTACTTCATTCCTGGCAATGCGTAGAGTTGTTTTTAGTACATATTTTTAATTGAATTGAGAATAAATACGATACCCTTCGAATGACAAATCTGAGCTCCCATATCAAAAACCTTTTTATGCGTCAAAACTCACAAATAAAAAATGAATTAAAAAAAAGGACACAACATATCAATTACAAAACCACCAGTTGGGCTACACATTATTCAATAGGTTTGCAGTTTTTTTTCGATATTTTTGATTTTCATTTTAAATTGCAAACATTTTTCAGATAATTGTAAAAATTTTGTGTATTTTTTTTTTTTTACAATTATAACATTACAACAATTAATAATAAAAGAATGCCTGCAGTTGAAGATGATAAAACTGATTTCCAAAGATCAAATTCAGTATCTAATTCGGCAATTTCTTTTGGAAGTCTTTGAAGAGATGAAAATTTGGTCTTCAACACTGCATCAATTTCCGTTTGAAACAGCTTAAAACCGCTATCAGAAGTTAATGGGACAACAACAGGAAAAGGACTTGAAACGCATATAAACCAAAATGAGAAAAAAAACGCAACAAAATAACAATGGAAAAACATCTAAACAACATAAATATATAAATAAGGTGAATTCTGACTTTTAAATAATCTATATTTTATTACTTATTTTGAATTTAATTTTGATCCTTTAGTATGAATGCAAGAAGACAACGACTTTGCTTCATGCTCTTCGAAATGCAACTGAACCAAAAATATTTGATATACCCCATTTTTAACCCATAGCCTACAACTTTATTATAGTAATGGATCCCCACCACGTCGACCTACGAGGCGTGTCAGTTGACACCGTCCGGCGCAAATAATGTTATAAACCAGTTTGAACTTGAGTAGTGTAGAATAACGACCCGTAAATCTAGTTAATGTTTAGCTTCCCATAATGTTGACAGGTGTCCAGTTCGCACGTCAACTTCTTCGAGGGGTACCCTTTTTACATAGCATTTCAGAATAATTAATGCGCCTTTGTGCTGGACCAGATGTGTCAAGCTTCATGTAAACTGTCATCGAAAATGAGCGACGAAGTAAAATCAGTTCGTTTTCAGTCATTATCGTGTTTCAGTACAATTTCTCGTGACTCTACTCTATTCATCTATTCTCTCTCTCTCTCTCTCTCTCTCTCTCTCTACACTTCTATATCGGATAAATATCCAGAACGGTATGTCAAACTCATATGTACTCTACTATTTTAGTCTTAGTTTAAAATTCATCAACGTTGTGGGTTGCCTCCGATTTATTGTTCTTTATTAATATATTATAAAGTCCGGCCTCCTCAATAGAGCGGATGGTTACCTTATGTTAACATTACCTTATATACACGTCAGTTTCCGAAAACCATAAAAACGTACATCTGATAGCTTTTACAATTTTATTGATTCATTACTATTTATCTAATTCCATTTTACCACCTGGGTTCCAAATTTTTACACCTGCCATAAATAACATATTAATAATACGCATTTTTATCATAATGAAAAACATTGCAATTCGTTTTCAAGGAAAATTTTGATAGTCAGTATATTTTACTATTTCAGTATATTATTACTGTAGAAAATAAAATAAATACATGCACATTGAAAAACTTCTGCAAACAATTTTTATACACATAGGGGAGAACGGAGTCAACATGGACACGGGTCATATTGGACAAAGACCATAAGTGCTACATGTTATGGGAAATTTTTATTTTTTTTTATTTTTGTATATACTAGAACATTTAACGTTCTAGAAAAAATATTAATTAAAATCGAACCATTATTGCTCTAGTTATCGCATAATTTAAAAAATGGCCCTGTTTGATGTAATATTTCTCCCTATTACTCTAAGCGTTTTTAAAGTGAAAAACACTACGAATGAAAAGAATAATGATAGGTGAAATAGCCAATTCATTTCTTAAGTGATTGATACAAAAATTAAATGTTAGTGCCTTTTCAGTGTTAAGTTATGAACGAAATACTAAATAGCACCGAGTTGTGTCATTTTGGACACCTAGTTTTGGGGTGTAATTGGACCACGCTAACTATAGCAACGAGGGGAGCTTGCCGCCTTAGGGCATAATTTACAGGCAAATGTCAAATTTTCCCCCCTCTTTTCTAAAACACTCGTAACTCTTCATTGTTTTACACAAACGTATCATTATCAGTGTGCATGAATAAAGAAAGGGCAGATGAACATTCTAAAAAATTTTTTAATTTTTTCCGTTTATTATTTTACGTTTTATCATGATTGTCCAGTTTTAGACAGAGCCTGTCCAATTTTGCCCCGTCTTTTTCAAAAAGGCCCAAAAAATTTGACTTTTTAAAATCGTCACAACTACTTTATTTTTAAAGGGAAATATGTATAAAAAAATATGGGAATTAAACAAATAGACATTTACGAAACACACGAAAAAAAATTAGGAAAAAGTGAAAACGACAAGAAATATTGCAAAAAGAAAATTTTGTCCACGTTGACTCCGTTCTCCCCTACCTTTCATTATATTTTATGCTTTTTAAGCTATTTTATGTTCCTTATTAAGACACAAATTTTCTCATTCAAACGTCAAACATATGTTCCAACATGGCATTTTCCCATTTCCTAAATAGTTTTCCTAATTAATAACACATTTATTCCATTTCTCGTAAATCCTTTCACAAAAAGACCTCTAGCCTGCCTCAAGCTGGACGTGGGGTGTTATGGTCTAGAGCGTCAACATCTTGGTTCAAAGGAGTTGATGCTCCGGTTCAAGCCCCAACCGAAGCCGTCTTAAAACTGTAAGGAGCGCCGAGACTGGCAGCACACTATAACACAGGACTCTTGATTGCTTTCAAGAGTATGACGTTAAATATACTGTGATGTGTATCACATCTGGATAAACTGATCCAAAAAAGCGCCTTTGATCACGTGTGTGGAAAAGGCGCTATATAAATGGAATACTGAATACTGAATGGAAGCTAAACTTTAAACTCTTTTTCCAAGAATAAATGTATTTAAATACCAAAATATTGTTATTCATTATTCAAATTGTTTTTCACCCAACAGCACTTAGTTAAAAACCAATCCTTTGAATTGATCACAGCAATTCAAAGTATAACTGAATAAGTAAATTATACAAAATTCATTTCTCTCTAGATTACCCTAATAGCCTATTATAATCAATTCACTGTTAAAATTTTGTTCACTTTTCGAATGTTTAAACCTGTAAATTTTGTATGCACGCTTTTAGCAAGTTATAACCTGCTTTTTTTTGCAGGTTTCGATTTTAGGAAGATATGAAACCTTCAGTTTTCGCAAGTTTCACTTCATGTTTTAGAACGTTTAAACTTGTAAAAAATGAAGGTTATTGATAATTAATTCTAACGTTGAAAAAATTAAAATACTGTCCGAGACGGGGCTTGAACTACTGAATCTGATATTACGAACTGAACGCCTTAACCACTAGACCATCCATTAATACATTCATATCACAACAATTGAAACAGTATTTTCTTTTCCTGGTAGTGCAACCCCAATATTGTTTTTCTGAAACTAAGTACCAAAAACAATACAATTTGTTGATCATTTCACGAAAGATCTCTTGATGATCCGTTCTTAATACTAGGCCCAAACAATATTAAAAAGTGCAATATCATTTTTACCTTACACCAGCAATGATTTACGAGATCACAAAAAAGCAAAACATTGTAACTGATTTGGATTCACCGAGATTCACTAAAAATGGTGTATTGTGTAAATACACTTTCACTTAACTAGCATATTGAGTGATTTCTTTTCCGAAAATATCGGAAAATATATTTGACGATAGAAATAAAACATTAATTGGTTCTATATTATAATCCAAACTTCTAAAGAACAACAATTTCACTTTTTATTTGCGGACAAGTACAAGAATTTACGACGCCAAATACGCAAGCGTTGAAAACTTGTGAAAATAAAAGTTTTTAACTTGTAGTTACATACTTTTCAATTTTTAATAGAAAAAACCTTCGAAAACAAAAGGTTTTAACATGTAGAAGAAAAAATTGTCGAAACGTTCGAAAACTGAACGTTTTAAACTTGAGATATCGGAAAACTGAATTCCGTTTTCGAAAACTGAAGGTTACAAAACCTTCACTTTTCGAAGCCCTTTTTAACAGTGAACTTTGTCAGTTTTAATCGTTTTATTTTATTTCATCTTTCAAACAGTTTTTTTTCCTTGCAACTCTGAATGCCATTAATTATAAATTGGTTAAGTCAATTGTGACATAGAAAATCTGATATGTTAAAATATTTTATGCAATATTAACCCCAAACAGTCTCAACCTAAGGGGCTGCAGTTTTAACACTTTAACAGTACCCACCACGAAATTAAGAACACCCTTCCCCTCCCACCTGGTTTTGCGTGTATTATTATGGCGCAATGTGTCTCATTGCAACTCGCGTAACTTCTTAACGTCTACGAATAAATTTTTTATTATTTTGAGCGGGAAGCTTAACTTTAAAAAGATTTTGTCGTTATGTAGTAATTTCCGTTTTTAAGTTTTTTTAACGGTCAGCCGATTAAATCTGGCCTTTCGGATCGACACCAAATTTATTTAAGTTATAGGTATGGTATGATAAAAACCAAGTCAAGTAATTAAACTTGTTCCGCTACCCGTTCAACAGTCATGAATTTTTAAAGTTCATTTTTATTTTGTATGCCTTTAATGTATCTCCCTTCACGTGCGCACACCGCCCCCCCCCCCCCCGGTGCGCACTGCGCAGCAAGGCATAGGAAATTTAAATGAAAAAAACGAAAATTGAAAAATGACGAAAAAATTAAAAACTTGGCGGAATGACCCAAACAGAAAAGTCAGATAGCGAAATCTGAGTTGTACTAAAAAGATATATTAACATTTATCTAATAATATAAAAGTGTTTCATTATTTTAAGGCATTTAATAAAATATCCCTTGAAGTTTTTTTCTAAAAAAAAAGGGTCCGACTGACGGCTTTAGCATGAGGAGATAGGAAATAAAATCCCTCCGTTTAGAGAAGTTTTGGGTTTGAAAACTTCGAGGGATAGGAAGAGGGTTTAAAAAATTATTATCGAGTTTTTAAAAGCCTGTTTTAACACTGTCACTGTGCTTATGGTAGGAAAAGAGGGTGTTCTTATTTGGTAAAAGAAGGTGTAGGGACTGGGAGGTAAGTCCTACAAAAATGTAAGTGGGTATGATTTCCCATACAGCACATAAACCGATTTAGACGTCTAATTCAAGTTTTTCAAGACTGGTCAATGCCACTTTAATTCATCTTGAAAGGACGCATCTCCGTCTTTAAGATGAGTTCTAACGGTCTTAATGTCCGTATATTTCTGATCCAAAGGTAAAGAATACATCTATATTGACAAAAGACCGTCCCTATAGTCGAACACTGAACCTTCATGTTGACTCTGTAGCTTGCTAACCACTACGCTATCTAGTACGTTATATACTTTAGAAATTATATAGACACATTATATCAAACGGACTTTAACTTTTTTCCTTAAGTTACAGTAAATGATAAATCTAAAAAAAAACCTTATAAAGACAAATTTTAAACTCTTAAGATTACATAAAGAGTTCTTATATCCGCTTTATATTGATGTATTAAGACCAATATAATCGTCAACAAAAATCGATTAATATCAAGCTATAAATGGTTTTATTTGTTATATCTTGTTGGCATCTTGAATAGATAACTTAGTCGTCTAAATTTGATCTCGTCTAGGAGGTCTTGGAATGATTAACTATAAAAATGTAGAACTATAACGAACTAGATAGCGTAGTGGTTAGCAAGCTAGCGAGTCAATATGAAGGTCTAATGTTCCACTCTAGGGACGGTCTTTTGTCAATATAGATATATTCTTTACCTTTGGATCAGAAATATACGGACATTAAGACCGTTAGAATCATCTTAAAGACGGAGATGCTTCCTTTCAAGATGAATTAAAGTGGCATTGACAGTCTTGGAATGACGGATAAAAGACTTGTTCAAGACAAAATATTCTGTCTGGGTTGTAGGTCGAATTTTTTATATCAACAAAAAAAGAAAAAATGCTATCTCTAGCCGTTAAGAAGTTACGCGAGTTGCAATGAAAGACGTAGCGCCATAAGAATACACGGGGTGTTCTTAATTTCATGTTGGGTGCTGTAAACTACAAATGACTCTAGATATTGCACTATATCTATTTTGACTAAAGAACTGAAAATGTCATGAAAATTAAAATTCTGTTGAAACCAACAGAATGAAATTCAGCCGTTAAATCAGCCATCGCTAGACCGCTTTGAGATATCACAGAGTATGAAAATGTTTGACCATGAAGTGTAATTCATATTAGGCAACATATATGCCGTCTATAGCGATTGTGAATATAAGCTGTTGCATAAAATTGGTTTTTGCATGCATTTTGAACTAATCTTCTAAATGCTATAAATATATCCAATTTGACACACAGTACAACAAAATTATTGCTTTGAATTTAATAACAATTTAAAATCTTATATTTTAAACTCAGGCCTTCATTTGAAATGCCACCAAAGAAAAAAGCTCATTTGCAGTCAAGAAAAAAAACTCTAACAATAGATCCAGCAGCAAAAGTAAAAAATATGCCACCGAAGAAAAACACAAAAAAAAACAAATTCAATACCACAAGACACAGGAAACGATTCAGCTGAAAAACAAACGGCGAAAAATCCGCTAAAAGTATTAGCTAAATCAACAGTTAAAAAAATAAAAAATTTCTGTAAAAATTCATCATCAAAACATCCAAATAGTTCAACCTTAAACTTAGAAATTATCACTGAAATCAATAGCGATATTGAAATGCCTTCACATAGTGAAAGTGGAAGAATCCATAATTCGAGGAACAACATCTAAAAAGAAAACGTTCAAAGAAAACATGGTGCTATTAAGTCTTAAAAACAGATAGCGACCAAAGTGAAGATGAAAAATACAATAATTAAAGGAAAGGCAAATGAAACGTTGAAAAGAAAAATTAATACTAAACATCAACTGGCTGATGAGTGGACTAGTTCTTCTGAAGAAATAACAACATTCAAACCTAACTTATTACAACAGTGTCCTGAATACACCTCTTTAAAAGGAACAACTCAAAAACATTCTGAAAATAGCTTACAAATTGAAAAGGTTGTTTAAATTGAATTACCAACAAAACATTTTACCAATAACCAGTAAAATAATTTAAAGTGATGAATATTGACTATAGCATGATATATTTTGTAAAATTATTGAAGGACTTCATTATTGAGTAATTCAGTATTAAGAATTAAAATTAATACTAATAAAATACAAAATATTTATTTAGACCACAGAACATGATGTTTTTTCCAGACAATTCATCAACTTCAGATGAAACTACACATGATAGCGATCATCAATCTCCAAAAATAAGGTAAGACTAATTTTATCTGCTCATTTTTTATATCTATTAAGGAATAATTTTTTCAGCCACAATAATATTGTGGGATTCTAGACATAAAACTGGTGGTTCATTCTTCTAGCTTTAGCATTTTTTACGCAAAAAAATGGATTTGATTAATTGATTTACCGTTTCGTGTTCTTCTTATATTAAATTACTAATAACTAATAAAAATATGGTCATTCCGCCGGGTTTTTCATTTTTTCGTCGCAAAAAAAATTTGATTTTTTTCTAATTTTTATCATGTATTCTATATGTAACAAAGAATCCATATACCAAAGGTTTTTTTTATTTTGAGAGGGAAGCCTAGAATAAAATGTCAATGTGTTGCGTTTTTCATCAATTTTATGTGCGGTTTTTTTTCATTAAATTTACTGCAGGGGTTATACAAATAGATACAAAAATCAAGAAAATAACAAAGAGAAAGAATTTTTTTCTCTTTCTAGTGGTGTACTTCAAAATTTAAAAAGCTTTTGACGTCATGTAGTAATTTCCGTTTTAAAGTTTTTTTAACGGTTAGATGATCAAATCTGGACTTTCGAATCGAACATTTTTTTTTCAGTTATAGGGATGGGTATGATAAACACCCAGTCAAGTAATGAAACTTGTTCCGCAACCCGTTCAACAGTTATGAATTTTTAACGTTCATTTTATTTCCTATGCCTTTGGTGCGCGCCCTCTCCCCTGTGCGCACTGCGCACGAAATGAACAAGTTTCCTTACTTAACAGTCCCGACTAACTCTTCATACTCATATGTTGATTTGGTTGTATGGGCATTCAGAAATTGAAAATCAATTAACTACTGCATTAAAGCGAGATGAAGAGCAACAAGAAACAGAAATGAATAAATTAAATACCAACATGGAACACGTAAGTAACGCATAAGGTTTTTCATTAAAATTACAAAGACATCTAAGAGATCTTTTTGATTTAATTAGCTCAACACAAACAGCAGTAATCAGCAAACAACCCAACCTTCCACTTCATCACTAGATTGCACTCTACCAAATACAGCAACTACAAAAGATGTGAGAAAAACTTTTATTTTAATTAATCAAATCTTAAAAAATCATTCAACTTTCTTAAATAATCTAATTTTAGATTCCTGGCGTCAACAGTGCCAAAGATCCCAACTACTACACAAAATTTAAAAATGTGAAATTAGTGACAGATAAGCTGTGTGAAAACATAACAAATATCATTGAAGGAGAACTCATTTTACCAGAAGAAGAAATGGACTTTGTAATAAAGTGCACTTCTTGCAAGGAAGAACACTTAGAAGTTACATCCAATACTGATTCTGGAAATAGCTAGAACTCCAGGAAAAGATTTTGAAAGAAAAATACTTATTTGCAAAAAATGTAACAAAAAAGTAACTGTAAATAATCAAGTTCAAGCAGCTCTTGCACATGGCTACAAGCGTTTTAAACAAACCAAATCCATCAGAAGAAGATATTGATAATTTAATTTCGAAATCTTTAAGAAAAGAGAATCATATTTTACCAAAGATGAAATTGATCTATGGAAACTGGATTTTGCATGCATTCAACTTCGTGTGAATCTTCACGACTGGCGACACAGAAAAAGCTGCTTTAAAAAACGGAAGAACAAAGTGTAGATATCAGATACCATCCCAACCAAACAATAAAACTAATGTAACGCCAATTTTTGAAAGTCAAAGTAAACCAACAAACTCAAATCCGACCGAAATATCAACCCCCAAAAGAAAAAATTACTGGGCTTCTAATTGACATAAAAAAAAAGATCTCCATTTAAACTTTTAACGGATTCTAATCCTCAATCATGTCGGTGATGAATTGTAATAATTGTACGAAATATGTTCGAGACCAAAAATTAAGTATGTATTATGGAGCTTACAACAACTTAACACAGCACTGACTGTGAAAAAGCCTTAGCCGAAGCAATGATTGCGATTGAAAACATGAAATCAAAGTTCGTAAAGAACAAGAAAAGCAAATGAAGAAAACCAAAATTTTCTCCGAGATCAAGAAATGCAAGAAAGACACAATTGAACAAGAAGTTCGAACTCCTTGCAGACCCTTTATTCTATTGGATTGGGAAAATTGCTAGCTTCTATAGAGCATCCACCAACGGAGATACAATTGGAGGCCCTCTTGCTGCCTATGCCCTGCTAGGAAACGACCATTTTTGCTCTGTCCCACAAAACGGTCCCCCTTCCACTCATGCAGGCAATAGCTTATTTAGAAAAAAAAACATTTACGCAACCATCACTCGATTCGGAGAAGTAAAAGCATCAATACATGATTATGTATTCCGCGCAACCCAAGCGAACAAGATTGATACAATGAATTTTTGGAATTTTACTAGAACACAAGAATCGCGTGTAAATTATCTCCAGAAAAAAGCAATCAAGACAGCAACGAAGAGAACGACGAACCAGAACAAACAACTGGTCGTCAGATTTATAAGTTTTCTGCAGGTAATCCACAACACAAAACTCAAGGACACCGTGATCGAACAAATATTCATTGGGCAAAATATTTAGCAAAGAGACTTCCAGATTTAGACGATCTAGAAGAAGACAGCGCTCTTTTTGCCGGAAGAAAGAGATCAAAGAAGAGATCAATGTACAAAAGGTGTGTTAATTATGTTTATCCCTTCCGAGAAAAAACAGACCTAGTAAACGAAGGAGAAACTTGGTGGAACGCATACAAACGCCAAAAGGCCATTCTATATGAGAACCAAGACACGAAAAGAACAATTGATAGTGTACAAAATTTTTATGAGAGTTTCTGTCGTTCATCTCCAGAAACACAGTCATTAGATTTCACTGATGCGAATTTACAACAGATTGCTCAAGAAGAGAATGAAGCTCTGGATACCAATGAAGAATAGTTGAACATTATTGATATCGATTCCAGCAGCGAAGAAATCAAACAGAAAGACATCACAAACGATCCTTTCATTAAAAATTTGGCCTCCTTATCTGAGGAATCCAATGGATATTCCAACAAGAGATTGGCCATCTACAACAACCCTTGAAACTGCTTTATTGGCCATTTAAAACAGTTATCAGCGAAAACAGGAAAGATATTATGTTACCGGGGAGATCAAGTCTACAATTTCCAATAGAAGACAGCAATCCAGCATTAGAAAATCCAAACATAGACACCCACTTAGACGGACCATTAGGTTAATTCTTTGAATATTAAATTAGTTGAAAAGCATTTAACTTTTTTTTTCCATAGGTACTAGAATACAACCTATTAGAAAATCTAGCTAAAGCACTAGATCAACAACTAGACGTAGAAAAATTGTCAGACGGCAGTGAACCAGAAACCCTTGAACAGAATTTCCCCGCAATTCAAGAACAATCTAGACACTGGTCTTTGAACCAAGAACAAAATGACGCCTTCATACTCATGGCAGCGGCATTGTTACAAACACACCAACAACACCAACCAACTATCTGAATTGGAAACACATTCAAAGTATGACTTCTAAAATTCAGAAAATGAATTCTTATTTAGACATTATTTTGCAAACAAACCGTCAATTAATTATGTTCTTAGCGGGTTCAGGGGGGAAACAGGGAAATCCCGTGTCATTCAATGTTTTAAAGATTTTGCCCGGCGATGGCATTCTGTTGCTTCAAACAGTTATAAGCGCATCATCAGGAGTTGCAACAATGCTATTAGGAGGATGTACGATACATTCAGCTTTAGGAATTGGTATACGAAGAGAACCCCCAGATCCAACCCAAAATCAAATTAACGCCTGGTCAGAAATAGGCATCTTATTCGTCTATGAATTCAGTATGATAACGCCACACATGCTGAATCTCATTGATACACGATTAAGACAGTTAAAGGGAACACCTGAAAAATTATACGGTGGCATACATTTGATATTTTGTGGCGATTTTTATCACCCCTCTACTCTAATGAGACTTTCAATGCAGGTCCGAACACCATAAGAGCTTCAAACGGAAGACTCCAATGGAAAAATTGCCTTACTGATGTGATTGAACTAACCAAAAAATCACAGACAACAAGACGCAAAATGGGCCTTAGCTTTAGAACATTTTAGAATCAAGCAGCCAAGTAAAACGGACATAGATTTAGTTTCAAGCCGTTATATGTTTGATAAACTGAGACCAATTGCCCCACCTCCTAGTTCACAATGACAGCAGTACCTTTCAATGAGATGAGAGAAAAAGCACTGCGCTATTGCGAACATAGATTTCTTGAAAGACTCCCGGAATGCAGAAATCCAAATAATTGGAGAGCAAACGGAATCCTGCTTATAAAAGCTAGAATTAAACCTGGGAAATCGTCAAATCAATGACAGAATCTCAAATAGAGTCGATTCGCAATTTAGGATCAAAAAAATTAGGCCGTTCTGGTAATCTCTACTTGCATTGTAGATGCTCCTTACATAGTAAACAAATAATTCAGATGTTTCAAAGGGAGTGGCAAACGGAACTTTTGCTTTCCTTCAAGATATTATTTTAAAGCCAAATTGCGTAATTACACTAGAAAAAGTAAAATCTGGGAAAATAGTCCCTTCTGTTTTTGCTTCAGACGTAGAATGTCTATTGTTCAAACATAAAAATTCCGCTTGGAATAACGTCTCGCCTTTTTTCAACTTTACCTAAAGGTTGGTTTCCCGTCATACCTTCAGCAAAAATCTATTCAAATCAATTTTAACGGAGCCTATACAATTAAAATTCAAATGTTTCAATTACCTTGTGTACATCATATTAGCATGTCTCGCTTCGAAGGACAATCAGATTGAGTGGATGGCTATATGTATTTCTTTCAAGAGTAAAAACAATCGAAGGTTTATTTCTTATGGAAAAGATAGAACAATGTCCATCAAAGTATATTCCAAGACAAGATGTGATGAGGGAAATGAATCGTTTGAGAGCAATCAATAAAACAACGTCTGAACGACTACAATCGGCAGAACACTTATGAGAAAACGGCTTTAACAATGTCTAATGTCCAAAACGATTTTTATGCACACTTAAATACAAAATTTTTCTAACTTTTTTTCCTTTACAGTATGTATGTTTTGGCTATAAAATATTATCCATCATAGAAGAACAAACTACACAAATTTATATCTCAAAACAAGGTCCTTCTGTATACGCCTTCGTCTTCAGGCCTAAAGAAAATTTTAAATGAAATATGTTGTGCGACTTTGGTGCGGTGGGTTACACGCCCGACAACCCAACGTTCACACTGATTTTGAGATGAATTAAGGGAGAAAATTTACCTAGCTAATAGTTATTTATTTTTATAACAACAACAATAAATTAGAGTAAGAGTGTTTAAAACAAGGTCCTTGGGGTATACACCTTCGGGTTCAGGCTAAAGTAAAATTTTTAAATGATCTATATTGTTTGACTTTGTGTGCGTTTGGGCATACGCCCACCCAACCCTACGTCGCACTGATTTTTAATATGTCATAAATCGTCCTTCCTCTAACGGTTGTAGCGTTTAATTTTCAAATTTGGAAACAAAGATTATTCAGCTAACAGGTAAATATTTTGATTTCTAAGAATATTCAACTCAATTGGAAAACAGAATCATTTGCCATAAACAATGGCTTAATATGGTTTTACGTCGATCTAAGTATGTTTGCGTTTATCAGGCTTTCTGTAATGAAGCTTGTTATCGCTTCTAATGCTGATTTACACCTCAATGATGCTAACCAACTCAAGTGATCAAAAGGTTAAAAATTTTAAAATGGAATGTGTAGCGTCGTTCTTTCTTTAAAAATATGTCAATTTCTCGCCTCGATGTCACTGCCCTAGTAGTAACGAGATATCTATATATCTTTCTGCTGTCTTTTTTGTTGGCATCTTACAGATATCTTTTAAATATATAAAAAAAAACATCACCCGTTTATCATATCTATAAAACATTAGAAAATATCTTTATAAAAAACATTTTACGTAAGATATCTAAAATGTTAATAAAGAAACAATACTTGGATTCGAACCCTGATACATATTGTTCACTCGGCAGCTCGCTTAACCACCACACTAATACGATCGTAAAGTTAAATAAGAAATTATATATTAGCATGTATCAAACGGACTTTAACTTTTTCCCTTAAGTTAAAATGACGATTTTTTATTAAATCCTGATAGAGACAAATTTTAAACTTTTTTTAGACCAATTAAATAATCTTGCGGCCAGAAAAAAAAATATTTTGTGTACCGTTAAAAAACCCAGTTCGAAACTCCATAAATTAGACCGCCAAAAGCCGATCTAATCAAGCCTATGCGGACGGTATAGACGACGTCTTTTTTATCCCCAATAAAAAAAGGTGCGTCTAAATTAGACCGCAAAAGCCGACTTTTATCCAGCCTATTCAGGACGATCCACACAAAGACGTCTCTTTTTTCCCAAATTAAAACCAAGCGTGTTGTCTGGGTATTGAGACACAATGAATGAACCAATTCGAGTATCAAGTTATTTAGAATCAAATCATTGAAAATCGTACAATGTCAAATTTAAAAAAAAAAAAATCCTTCCAAATATACTTTCCACCACTTTTTTCAACACATTGGAGATTAAGGTAAAGTTGCAAATCTCCTACTAGGAACTGAGATCCTGAGTTTCTAGCAAACATTTGAAAACGGCAGCCAACGAAGGAAGAACGATTGGACCATTGTTGTTTTTAAATGTAGTTTAATCACGCTTGAGATTCAATTTAACCTGTTTGGATGGGCGGATTAGATATGAACTCGATAGTACGACTGGCTAGTTGCAATAAAGTTGTTGCATGCACTCTTGCAAAATCCAACAAGATTTTATAGCTTGCTAATAATACGATTCTATACGCAAAACTTCTGAAGATTTCAAGGAACCGCAATCGTCTACCTAGAATCCCTACATGTTGCAGATAATATCTATTATCTTTAGTTAAAAACATAAATCCCATTTTGTAAAAAAGTATATTTCTTATTTATGCTATTTTAGTATGCATGTTGGTATAGTGGTTATCGAGTGAGGCTACTATTCTGATAGTCAGAGGTTCGTTCCCCCCAGTCGACAAAAACAATTTCTCGTAGGTACGAATGGAATAATTCGAGAACGTTGAAACAGAAGTGGTATTTAGAAGTGATATTTATAAGTGCGCGGAAAAGCCAAAAGTCGTGCGCAGCTTACTCCAATGAGCACCATTGTGGCCTATAGTGGAACTAAACATTGCTTTATGCTTGACTACTACTGATAGCAATGCATTGTTCGGTTTGTATACACCCACTTAGTTACCAAGTAATAGTCCATACATACATAAAAGTGATAAGACTCATACATAAACAATTTTTAGACTTGCAGTGGTGCGCATTGCTGTAAGCTGAGCACCACTTTTAGCTTTTCGCGCACATTATAAATACAATAAGATATATAAGTAATTAATTTTACGATGATAAAATCTATTCCTCAGTCAGACACTATTGTTTTTTCAATATAAAAATATAGAGTGTAAAATCTTAATGTGTTAATTTAAGTTTAAAATCTCCCCTATTTAAAGCATATAACAATTCCTTCACGACGAGAACGAATAGCCCTGGAAAGGAATAGCACTATTCGTCCGTCGGACGGAAGAATAGCCCCGGTGCTATATTTCCGTCCGACGGACGAATAGATTTTACCTTATTTAAAATATCTATCAAAGATGTATAATAGATCTATTTAAGATATCTAAGAAAGATATTTATTAGATATTAAAAGAAAGATATCTTTAAGAGATGACATAGGTTACTAGATAGTTATCAATAAGATATGTTTCTAGTAGATAACTCTTTGTCTTAAGATATCTAAAGATATCTCGTTCTACTAGGGTGGGTGGTTGAACTGCGGAACTCATAGAATTGGTGGCAAAATCGATTTGATTTAACTGGCCTTTGTGGCATTAACTATGGGAATTTTTTCTCGGTTCATTACAATACCACATTAAATTGAGCTTCAATAAACATATCATTTGATAGCTCAGTTGGTAGAGTGGTGGACTGTAGTGAAAGAAAGAATGAAATCCATATGTCACTGGATCAAACTCCGGTTTCAAGGATTGTTAATAGACTAGAGGAAATTTTTTTGGCTCACTTCCTTATTTTTCTTTCAACGTATTCACTAATTGACAGGTGTTTAAGTTCTATATTTAATGTGCTCAGAATAAGTTTCATTCGAGTATACCGAATCGATCCGACATGAACCTTCTTGGGTGGTTAAAAGAATTTCCCAGATGCCCATTTCTTAATTTCTTCCACAGGTAAACAAGTTCAACAACTGAGATCATTTCACGAATGACCAGCTTATAAGTCTAGAAGGGGATGGTTTTGACATTGATTGCAATCTATCCAGTGCAGAATCTATCAATCTACACAGTTGAAATGGCCTAACAAGTATAGTACTACACAGTTAGTAATACATATAGCTCGATTGAAATTTGACTTGAAACTTTGTTTTGACAAATAAGACCTGGGTGCCCAGATAGGAATTCTCGTCCCAATCGAGCCCCAAAGACGTACCAATGGGAACGTCTGGTACAGGCTCAAGTATAAAACATCTAAAAGCCGTCCCTTTTAAAACAAAAAAAGCACCGAAGCGCGGCAATTTTTCACAGTCCAATGTGAACGTACCATTATCCGTACCATTCATTTCATTTTGGCTCCAACACACACTTAGAAAATTTTATAAACTATCGTGTTTTTACGCGGGAACAACGACTCAACTTTAATAAACAGGGGATATTAATAAATCTCAATAGGCTAAGTGGGTAGCTGCCTGGCATTTCGGCATCAATTGTGTATGGTTCGAGTTCAGCAGACTCCATTTTATTATTTCATTGATGTTCTTCACTCAATAAAATATTTCACATGATTCATCGTCATCTTGCTCAAGAAAGTTGAAATCCAATTCATAATTTTGTGAATCAGAGCCATCCTTATGATGACTTTGGATGACTCTGGTGATATTACACAAATGGTATTATACAATATAACAATGTATTAAGAAGGAAATAGCTCAGTGGTTAGATGACTAATTTAGAATGCTAAAGGTCCTATGGTTCGATTCCCGAGTCGGACACTTTAAGCATGCTGAGATTTTATTGCTAATAAATGGTGGTGTAAGTACGTACCTTGGGACACGTCCCTAGAGACGTCCCCATGGCTTGTGCTGGGCACAACAATGGGATGATGACAAGGCGGACATTGCCACATCCAAAACCAGTCCCAAAGACGAGAACCCGAACTATTTGGGCATTCCTTGGGACGTTGCAACCGTCCCACACGACATCTAAGGGACGTCATTGCTCAGGTGGTGTTATCCTGGGTGTCTAGTGCGGCGTTTCCTACTGGTCGCCTAAAAAATTAAAGATTTTAAAAAAATAACTGTAAGAAATTTAGAAGTAAAAAACAAAATTGCTAGCTTTCCCCTTGTAGAACGTAGATATCCTTTAGATATCTTTTTAGATAGCTACATATCTTTCTTCTGTCTTTTTTTTGTAGGTATCTACAGATATCTTTAAATATGTACAAAAACATCACCCGTTTAATATATCTATAAAACATTTAGAAAATATCTTTATAAAAAACAACTTACGTAAGATATCTAAAATGTTAATAAAAAGAACACAACAAGATTTTAAACGTGATCCTTAGTGTTCACTCGCCAGCTCGCTAACCACTACGCTATTACGTTCTTGACAAAACTAAGAAATTATATAGTAACACTGTATCAAACGAACTTTAACGGTTTCCCTTAAGTTACAATGATAAATCTTTAGTAAATCCTGATAGAGACAAATTTTAAACTCTTTTAGACCAATTAAATAATCTTTGCGACCAGAAAAAAAAATTGTGACCGTTAAAAAACCCAGTTCGAAACCCATCAATTAGACCACCAAAAGCCGTCTTTTATCAAGCCTATTCGGACGGTATAGACGACGTCTTTTTTATCCCTAATAAAAAAATGTGCGTCTAAATTAGCCCGCAAAAGCCGACTTTTATCCAGCCTATTCAGACGATCACACAAAGACGTCTTTTTTCCCAAATTAAAACCAAGCGTGTTGTCTGGGTATTGAGACACAATGAATATGAACAATTCCAGTATCAAGTTATTTATAATCCAATCAATTGAAATCGTACAATGTCAAATTTAAAAAAAAAATCCTACAAATATACTTTCCGTCGCTTTTTTCAACAAAATTATCAATCCTCGTCATTTTTCATCAAAACACATTGGAGATTAAGGTAAAGTGGCAAAATCTCCTACAAGGAACTCAGGTCCTGATAATTTCTAGAAAACATTTGAAAACGGCAGCCAACGAAGGAGGAACATTGGACCATTGCGGTTTTTAAAATGTAGTTTAATCACGCTGGATATTTTTACTGTTTGGATGGGTGGATTAGATATGAACTCGATAGTACTACTGGCTACCCAGATAGAAAATTTTGTCTGGAACAAGGCTTTTACCCGTCATTCCAAGACCTCCTAGACGAGATCAAATTTAGACGACTTTAAGTTATCTATTCAAGATGCCAACAAGATATTACAAATAAAACCATTTATAGCTTGATATTATTCGATTTTTGTTGACGATTATATCGGTCTTAGTACATCAATATAAAGCGGATATAAGAACTCTTTAAGTAATCTTAAAAGAGTTTAAAATTTGTCTCTATCAGGATTTTCTAAAGATTTATCATTTACTGTAACAGTAACTTAAGGAAAAAAGTGCAAGTCCGTTTGATATTATCTTGCTATATAATATCTTAAATATAATACAAACTACAAAACTAGATAGAGTAGGGGTAAGCGAAGTAGCGAGTTAACATGAAGATCCAGTGTTCGACTCTACGTATGGTCTTTTATAAACAAGGATATATTTTCGGCCTG